>OX155904.1:9061918-9179770 GCA_944588485.1 Phosphuga atrata | reverse complement strand
ACAAGACTAGACAGACAAGACTAGACAGACAAGACTAGACAGACAAGACTAGACAGACAAGACTAGACAGACAAGACTAGACAGACAAGACTAGACAGACAAGACTAGACAGACAAGACTAGACAGACAAGACTAGACAGACAAGACTAGACAGACAAGACTAGACAGACAAGACTAGACAGACAAGACTAGACAGACAAGACTAGACAGACAAGACTAGACAGACAAGACTAGACAGACAAGACTAGACAGACAAGACTAGACAGACAAAGACTAGACAGACAAGACTAGACAGACAAGACTAGACAGACAAGACTAGACAGACAAGACTAGACAGACAAGACTAAACAGACAAGACTAGAGAGACAAGACTAGACAGACAAGACTAGACACACAAGACTAGACAGACAAGACTAGACAGACAAGACTAGGCAGACAAGACTAGACAGACAAGACTAGACAGACAAGACTAGACAGACAAGACTAGACAGACAAGACTAGACAAACAAGACTAGACAGACAAGACTAGACAGACAAGACTAGACAGACAAGACTAGACAGACAAGACTAGACAGACAAGACTGGACAGACAAGACTAGACAGACAAGACTAGACAGACAAGACTAGACAGACAAGACTAGACAGACAAGACTAGACAGACAAGACTAGACAGACAAGACTAGACAAACAAGACTAGACAGACAAGACTAGACAGACAAGACTAGACAGATAAGACTAGACAGACAAGACTAGACAGACAAGACTAGACAGACAAGACTAGACAGACAAGACTAGACAGACAAGTCTAGACAGACAAGACTAGACAGACAAGACTAGTCAGACAAGACTAGACAGACAAGACTAGACAGACAAGACTAGACAGACAAGACTAGACAGACAAGACTAGACAGACAAGACTAGACATACAAGACTAGACAGACAAGACTAGACAGACAAGACTAGACAGACAAGACTAGACAGACAAGACTAGACAGACAAGACTAGACAGACAAGACTAGACAGACAAGACTAGACAGACAAGACTAGACAGACAAGACTAGACAGACAAGACTAGACAGACAAGACTAGACAGACAAGACTAGACAGACAAGACTAGACAGACAAGACTAGACAGACAAGACTAGACAGACTAGACTAGACAGACAAGACTAGACAGACAAGACTAGACAGACAAGACTAGACAGACAAGACTAGACAGACAAGACTAGACAGACAAGACTAGACAGACAAGACTATACAGACAAGACTAGACAGACAAGACTAGACAGACAAGACTAGACAGACAAGACTAGACAGACAAGACTAGACAGACAAGACTAGACAGACAAGACTAGACAGACAAGACTAGACAGACAAGACTAGACAGACAAGACTAGACAGACAAGACTAGACAGACAAGACTAGACAGACAAGACTAGACAGACAAGACTAGACAGACAAGACTAGACAGACAAGACTGTACAGACCAGACTAGACAGACAAGACTAGACAGACAAGACTAGACAGACAATACTAGACAGACAAGACTAGACAGACAAGACTAGACAGACAAGACTAGACAGACAAGACTAGACAGAAAAGACTAGACAGACAAGACCAGACAGACAAGACTAGACAGACAAGACTAGACAGACAAGACTAGACAGACAAGACTAGACAGACAAGGCTAGACAGACAAGACTAGACAGACAAGACTAGACAGACAAGACAAGACAGACAAGACTAGACGGACAAGACTAGACAGACAAGACTAGCCAGACAAGACTAGACAGACAAGACTAGACAGACAAGACTAGACAGACAAGACTAGACAGACAATACTAGACAGACAAGACTAGACAGACAAGACTAGACAGACAAGACTAGACAGACAAGACTAGACAGACAAGACTAGACAGACAAGACTAGACAGACAAGACTAGACAGACAAGACTAGACAGACAAGACTAGCCAGACAAGACTAGACAGGCAAGACTAGACAGACAAGACTAGACAGACAAGACTAGACAGACAAGACTAAACAGACAAGACTAGAGAGACAAGACTAGACAGACAAGACTAGACACACAAGACTAGACAGACAAGACTAGACAGACAAGACTAAACAGAAAAGGCTAGACAGACAAGACTAGTCAGACAAGACTAGACAGACAAGACTAGCCAGACAAGACTAGACAGACAAGACTAGACAGACAAGACTAGACAGACAAGACTAGGCAGACAAGACTAGACAGACGAGACTAGACAGACAAGACTAGACAGACAAGACTAGACAGACAAGACTAGACAGACAAGACTAGACAGACAAGACTAGACAGACAAGACTAGACAGACAAGACTAGACAGACAAGACTGTACAGACCAGACTAGACAGACAAGACTAGACAGACAAGACTAGACAGACAAAACTAGACAGACAAGACTAGACAGACAAGACTAGACAGACAAGACTAGACAGACAAGGCTAGACAGACAAGACTAGACAGACAAGACTAGACAGACAAGACAAGACAGACAAGACTAGACGGACAAGACTAGACAGACAAGACTAGCCAGACAAGACTAGACAGACAAGACTAGACAGACAAGACTAGACAGACAAGACTAGACAGACAATACTAGACAGACAAGACTAGACAGACAAGACTAGACAGACAAGACTAGACAGACAAGACTAGACAGAAAAGACTAGACAGACAAGACCAGACAGACAAGACTAGACAGACAAGACTAGACAGACAAGACTAGACAGACGAGACTAGACAGACAAGACTAGACAGACAAGACTAGACAGACAAGACTAAACAGAAAAGGCTAGACAGACAAGACTAGTCAGACAAGACTAGACAGACAAGACTAGCCAGACAAGACTAGACAGACAAGACTAGACAGACAAGACTAGACAGACAAGACTAGGCAGACAAGACTAGACAGACGAGACTAGACAGACAAGACTAGACAGACAAGACTAGACAGACAAGACTAGACAGACAAGACTAGACAGACAAGACTAGACAGACAAGACTAGACAGACAAGACTAGACAGACAAGACTAGACAGACAAGACTGTACAGACCAGACTAGACAGACAAGACTAGACAGACAAGACTAGACAGACAAAACTAGACAGACAAGACTAGACAGACAAGACTAGACAGACAAGACTAGACAGACAAGGCTAGACAGACAAGACTAGACAGACAAGACTAGACAGACAAGACAAGACAGACAAGACTAGACGGACAAGACTAGACAGACAAGACTAGCCAGACAAGACTAGACAGATAAGACTAGACAGAGAAGACTAGACAGACAAGACTAGACAGACAAGACTAGACATACAAGACTAGACAGACAAGACTAGACAGAGACGACTAGACAGACAAGACTAGACAGACAAGACTAGACAGACAAGACTAGACAGACAAAACTAAACAGACAATACTAGACAGACAAGACTCGACAGACAAGGCTAGACAGACAAGACTAGACAGACAAGACTAAACAGACAAGACTAGACAGACAAGACTAGACAGACAAGACTAGACCGACAAGACTAGACAGACAAGACTAGACAGACAAGATTAGACAGACAAGACTAGACAGACAAGACTAGACAGACAAGACTAGGCAGACAAGACTAGACAGACAAGACTAGACAGACAAGACTAGACAGACAAGACTAGACTGACAAGACTAGACAGACAAGACTAGACAGACAAGACTAGACACACAAGACTAGACAGACAAGACTAGACAGACAAAACTAGACAGACAAGACTAGACAGACAAGACTAGACAGACAAGACTAGACAGACAAGACCAGACAGACAAGACTAAACAGAAAAGGCTAGACAGACAAGACTAGTCAGACAAGACTAGACAGACAAGACTAGCCAGACAAGACTAGACAGACAAGACTAGACAGACAAGACTAGACAGACAAGACTAGGCAGACAAGACTAGACAGACGAGACTAGACAGACAAGACTAGACAGACAAGACTAGACAGACAAGACTAGACAGACAAGACTAGACAGACAAGACTAGACAGACAAGACTAGACAGACAAGACTAGACAGACAAAACTAAACAGACAATACTAGACAGACAAGACTCGACAGACAAGGCTAGACAGACAAGACTAGACAGACAGGACAGACTAGACAGACAAGACTAGACAGACAAGACTAGACAGACAAGACTAGACAGACAAGACTAGACAGACAAGACTAGACAGACAAGACTAGACAGACAAGACTAGACAGACAAGACTAGACAGACAAGACTAGACAGACAAGACTAGACAGACAAGACTAGACAGACAAGACTAGACAGACAAGACTAGACAGACAAGACTAGACAGACAAGACTAGACAGACAAGACTAGACAGACAAGACTAGACAGACTAGACAGACAAGACTAGACAGACAAGACTAGACAGACAAGACTAGACAGACAAGACCTAGACAGACAAGACTAGACAGACAAGACTAGACAGACAAGACTAGACAGACAAGACTAGACAGACAAGACTAGACAGACAAGACTAGACAGACAAGACTAGACAGACAAGACTAGACAGACAAGACTAGACAGACAAGACTAGACAGACAAGACTAGACAGACAAGACTAGACAGACAAGACTAGACAGACAAGACTAGACAGACAAGACTAGACAGACAAGACTAGACAGACAAGACTAGACAGACAAGACTAGACAGACAAGACTAGACAGACAAGACTAGACAGACAAGACTAGACAGACAAGACTAGACAGACAAGACTAGACAGACAAGACTAGACAGACAAGACTAGACAGACAAGACTAGACAGACAAGACTAGACAGACAAGACTAGACAGACAAGACTAGACAGACAAGACTAGACAGACAAGACTAGACAGACAAGACTAGACAGACAAGACTAGACAGACAAGACTAGACAGACAAGACTAGACAGACAAGACTAGACAGACAAGACTAGACAGACAAGACTAGACAGACAAGACTAGACAGACAAGACTAGACAGACAAGACTAGACAGACAAGACTAGACAGACAAGACTAGACAGACAAGACTAGACAGACAAGACTAGACAGACAAGACTAGACAGACAAGACTAGACAGACAAGACTAGACAGACAAGACTAGACAGACAAGACTAGACAGACAAGACTAGACAGACAAGACTAGACAGACAAGACTAGACAGACAAGACTAGACAGACAAGACTAGACAGACAAGACTAGACAGACAAGACTAGACAGACAAGACTAGACAGACAAGACTAGACAGACAAGACTAGACAGACAAGACTAGACAGACAAGACTAGACAGACAAGACTAGACAGACAAGACTAGACAGACAAGACTAGACAGACAAGACTAGACAGACAGACTGACAGACAGACAGACAGACAAGACTAGACAGACAAGACTAGACAGACAAGACTAGACAGACAAGACTTAGACAGACAAGACTAGACAGACAAGACTAGACAGACAAGACTAGACAGACAAGACTAGACAGACAAGACTAGACAGACAAGACTAGGCAGACAAGACTAGACAGACAAGACTAGACAGACAAGACTAGACAGACAAGACTAGACAGACAAGACTAGACAAACAAGACTAGACAGACAAGACTAGACAGACAAGACTAGACAGACAAGACTAGACAGACAAGACTAGACAGACAAGACTGACAGACAAGACTAGACAGACAAGACTAGACAGACAAGACTAGACAGACAAGACTAGACAGACAAGACTAGACAGACAAGACTAGACAGACAAGACTAGACAGACAAGACTAGACAGACAAGACTAGACAGACAAGACTAGACAGACAAGACTAGACAGACAAGACTAGACAGACAAGACTAGACAGACAAGACTAGACAGACAAGACTAGACAGACAAGACTAGACAGACAAGACTAGACAGACAAGACTAGACAGACAAGACTAGACAGACAAGACTAGACAGACAAGACTAGACAGACAAGACTAGACAGACAAGACTAGACAGACAAGACTAGACAGACAAGACTAGACAGACAAGACTAGACAGACAAGACTAGACAGACAAGACTAGACAGACAAGACTAGACAGACAAGACTAGACAGACAAGACTAGACAGACAAGACTAGACAGACAAGACTAGACAGACAAGACTAGACAGACAAGACTAGACAGACAAGACTAGACAGACAAGACTAGACAGACAAGACTAGACAGACAAGACTAGACAGACAAGACTAGACAGACAAGACTAGACAGACAAGACTAGACAGACAAGACTAGACAGACAAGACTAGACAGACAAGACTAGACAGACAAGACTAGACAGACAAGACTAGACAGACAAGACTAGACAGACAAGACTAGACAGACAAGACTAGACAGACAAGACTAGACAGACAAGACTAGACAGACAAGACTAGACAGACAAGACTAGACAGACAAGACTAGACAGACAAGACTAGACAGACAAGACTAGACAGACAAGACTAGACAGACAAGACTAGACAGACAAGACTAGACAGACAAGACTAGACAGACAAGACTAGACAGACAAGACTAGACAGACAAGACTAGACAGACAAGACTAGACAGACAAGACTAGACAGACAAGACTAGACAGACAAGACTAGACAGACAAGACTAGACAGACAAGACTAGACAGACAAGACTAGACAGACAAGACTAGACAGACAAGACTAGACAGACAAGACTAGACAGACAAGACTAGACAGACAAGACTAGACAGACAAGACTAGACAGACAAGACTAGACAGACAAGACTAGACAGACAAGACTAGACAGACAAGACTAGACAGACAAGACAAGACAGACAAGACTAGACAGACAAGACTAGACAGACAAGACTAGACAGACAAGACTAGACAGACAAGACTAGACAGACAAGACTAGACAGACAAGACTAGACAGACAAGACTAGACAGACAAGACTAGACAGACAAGACTAGACAGACAAGACTAGACAGACAAGACTAGACAGACAAGACTAGACAGACAAGACTAGACAGACAAGACTAGACAGACAAGACTAGACAGACAAGACTAGACAGACAAGACTAGACAGACAAGACTAGACAGACAAGACTAGACAGACAAGACTAGACAGACAAGACTAGACAGACAAGACTAGACAGACAAGACTAGACAGACAAGACTAGACAGACAAGACTAGACAGACAAGACTAGACAGACAAGACTAGACAGACAAGACTAGACAGACAAGACTAGACAGACAAGACTAGACAGACAAGACTAGACAGACAAGACTAGACATGCAAGACTAGACAGACAAGACTAGACAGACAAGACTAGACAGACAAGACTAGACAGACAAGACTAGACAGACAAGACTAGACAGACAAGACTAGCCAGACAAGACTAGACAGGCAAGACTAGACAGACAAGACTAGACAGACAAGACTAGACAGACAAGACTAGACAGACAAGACTAGACAGACAAGACTAGAGAGACAAGACTAGACAGACAAGACTAGACACACAAGACTAGACAGACAAGACTAGACAGACAAGACTAGGCAGACAAGACTAGACAGACAAGACTAGACAGACAAGACTAGACAGACAAGACTAGACAAACAAGACTAGACAGAGAAGTCTAGACAGACAAGACTAGACAGACAAGACTAGACAGACAAGACTAGACAGACAAGACTAGACAGACAAGACTAGACAGACAAGACTAGACAGACAAGACTAGACAGACAAGACTAGACAGACAAGACTAGACAGACAAGACTAGACAGACAAGACTAGACAGACAAGACTAGACAGACAAGACTAGACAGACAAGACTAGACAGACAAGACTAGACAGACAAGACTAGACAGACAAGACTAGACAGACAAGACTAGACAGACAAGACTAGACAGACAAGACTAGACAGACAAGACTAGACAGACAAGGACTAGACAGACAAGACTAGACAGACAAGACTAGACAGACAAGACTAGACAGACAAGACTAGACAGACAAGACTAGACAGACAAGACTAGACAGACAAGACTAGACAGACAAGACTAGACAGACAAGACTAGACAGACAAGACTAGACAGACAAGACTAGACAGACAAGACTAGACAGACAAGACTAGACAGACAAGACTAGACAGACAAGACTAGACAGACAAGACTAGACAGACAAGACTAGACAGACAAGACTAGACAGACAATACCTAGACAGACAAGACTAGACAGACAAGACTAGACAGACAAGACTAGACAGACAAGACTAGACAGACAAGACTAGACAGACAAGACTAGACAGACAAGACTAGACAGACAAGACTAGACAGACAAGACTAGACAGACAAGACTAGACAGACAAGACTAGACAGACAAGACTAGACAGACAAGACTAGACAGACAAGACTAGACAGACAAGACTAGACAGACAAGACTAGACAGACAAGACTAGACAGACAAGACTAGACAGACAAGACTAGACAGACAAGACTAGACAGACAAGACTAGACAGACAAGACTAGACAGACAAGACTAGACAGACAAGACTAGACAGACAAGACTAGACAGACAAGACTAGACAGACAAGACTAGACAGACAAGACTAGACAGACAAGACTAGACAGACAAGACTAGACAGACAAGACTAGACAGACAAGACTAGACAGACAAGACTAGACAGACAAGACTAGACAGACAAGACTAGACAGACAAGACTAGACAGACAAGACTAGACAGACAAGACTAGACAGACAAGACTAGACAGACAAAGACTAGACAGACAAGACTAGACAGACAAGACTAGACAGACAAGACTAGACAGACAAGACTAGACAGACAAGACTAGACAGACAAGACTAGACAGACAAGACTAGACAGACAAGACTAGACAGACAAGACTAGACAGACAAGACTAGACAGACAAGACTAGACAGACAAGACTAGACAGACAAGACTAGACAGACAAGACTAGACAGACAAGACTAGACAGACAAGACTAGACAGACAAGACTAGACAGACAAGACTAGACAGACAAGACTAGACAGACAAGACTAGACAGACAAGACTAGACAGACAAGACTAGACAGACAAGACTAGACAGACAAGACTAGACAGACAAGACTAGACAGACAAGACTAGACAGACAAGACTAGACAGACAAGACTAGACAGACAAGACTAGACAGACAAGACTAGACAGACAAGACTAGACAGACAAGACTAGACAGACAAGACTAGACAGACAAGACTAGACAGACTAGACTAGACCGACAAGACTAGACAGACAAGACTAGACAGACAAGACTAGACAGACAAGACTAGACAGACAAGACTAGACAAACAAGACTAGACAGACAAGACTAGACAGACAAGACTAGACAGACAAGACTAGACAGACAAGACCAGACAGACAAGTACAGACAGACAAGACCAGACAGACACGACTAGACAGACAAGACTAGACAGACAAGACTAGACAGACAAGACTAGACAGACAAGACTAGACAAAAAAGACTAGACAGACAAGACTAGACGGACAAGACTAGACAGACAAGACTAGACAGACAAGACTAGACAGACAACACTAGACAGGCAAGACTAGACAGCCAAGACTAGACAGACAAGACTAGACAGACAAGACTAGACAGACAAGACTAGACAGACAAGACTACACAGACAAGACTACACAGACAAGACTAGACAGACAAGACTAGACAGACAAGACTAGACAGACAAGACTAGACAGACAAGACAAGACAGACAAGACTAGACAGACAAGACTAGACAGACAAGACTAGACAGACAAGACTAGACAGACAAGACTAGACAGACAAGACTAGACAGACAAGACTAGACAGACAAGACTAGACAGACAAGACTAGACAGACAAGACTAGACAGACAAGACTAGACAGACAAGACTAGACAGACAAGACTAGACAGACAAGACTAGACAGACAAGACTAGACAGACAAGACTAGACAGACAAGACTAGACAGACAAGACTAGACAGACAAGACTAGACAGACAAGACTAGACAGACAAGACTAGACAGACAAGACTAGACAGACAAGACTAGACAGACAAGACTAGACAGACAAGACTAGACAGACAAGACTAGACAGACAAGACTAGACAGACAAGACTAGACAGACAAGACTAGACAGACAAGACTAGACAGACAAGACTAGACAGACAAGACTAGACAGACAAGACTAGACAGACAAGACTAGACAGACAAGACTAGACAGACAAGACTAGACAGACAAGACTAGACAGACAAGACTAGACAGACAAGACTAGACAGACAAGACTAGACAGACAAGACTAGACAGACAAGACTAGACAGACAAGACTAGACCGACAAGACTAGACAGACAAGACTAGACAGACAAGACTAGACAGACAAGACTAGACAGACAAGACTAGACAAACAAGACTAGACAGACAAGACTAGACAGACAAGACTAGACAGACAAGACTAGACAGACAAGACCAGACAGACAAGACCAGACAGACAAGACCAGACAGACACGACTAGACAGACAAGACTAGACAGACAAGACTAGACAGACAAGACTAGACAGACAAGACTAGACAAAAAAGACTAGACAGACAAGACTAGACGGACAAGACTAGACAGACAAGACTAGACAGACAAGACTAGACAGACAAGACTAGACAGGCAAGACTAGACAGCCAAGACTAGACAGACAAGACTAGACAGACAAGACTAGACAGACAAGACTAGACAGACAAGACTACACAGACAAGACTACACAGACAAGAGTAGACAGACAAGACTAGACAGACAAGACTAGACAGACAAGACTAGACAGACAAGACAAGACAGACAAGACTAGACAGACAAGACTAGACAGACAAGACTAGACAGACAAGACTAGACCGACAAGACTAGACAGACAAGACTAGACAGACAAGACTAGACAGACAAGACTAGACAGACAAGACTAGACAAACAAGACTAGACAGACAAGACTAGACAGACAAGACTAGACAGACAAGACTAGACAGACAAGACCAGACAGACAAGACCAGACAGACAAGACCAGACAGACACGACTAGACAGACAAGACTAGACAGACAAGACTAGACAGACAAGACTAGACAGACAAGACTAGACAAAAAAGACTAGACAGACAAGACTAGACAGACAAGACTAGACAGACAAGACTAGACAGACAAGACTAGACAGACAACACTAGACAGGCAAGACTAGACAGCCAAGACTAGACAGACAAGACTAGACAGACAAGACTAGACAGACAAGACTAGACAGACAAGACTACACAGACAAGACTACACAGACAAGAGTAGACAGACAAGACTAGACAGACAAGACTAGACAGACAAGACTAGACAGACAAGACAAGACAGACAAGACTAGACAGACAAGACTAGACAGACAAGACTAGACAGACAAGACTAGACAGACAAGACTAGACAGACAAGACTAGACAGACAAGACTAGACAGACAAGACTAGACAGACAAGACTAGACAGACAAGACTAGACAGACAAGACTAGACAGACAAGACTAGACAGACAAGACTAGACAGACAAGACTAGACAGACAAGACTAGACAGACAAGACTAGACAGACAAGACTAGACAGACAAGACTAGACAGACAAGACTAGACAGACAAGACTAGACAGACAAGACTAGACAGACAAGACTAGACAGACAAGACTAGACAGACAAGACTAGACAGACAAGACTAGACAGACAAGACTAGACAGACAAGACTAGACAGACAAGACTAGACAGACAAGACTAGACAGACAAGACTAGACAGACAAGACTAGACAGACAAGACTAGACAGACAAGACTAGACAGACAAGACTAGACAGACAAGACTAGACAGACAAGACTAGACAGACAAGACTAGACAGACAAGACTAGACAGACAAGACTAGACAAACAAGACTAGACAGACAAGACTAGACAGACAAGACTAGACAGACAAGACTAGACAGACAAGACTAGACAGACAAGACTAGACAGACAAGACTAGACAGACAAGACTAGACAGACAAGACTAGACAGACAAGACTAGACAGACAAGACTAGACAGACAAGACTAGACAGACAAGACTAGACAGACAAGACTAGACCGACAAGACTAGACAGACAAGACTAGACAGACAAGACTAGACAGACAAGACTAGACAGACAAGACTAGACAAACAAGACTAGACAGACAAGACTAGACAGACAAGACTAGACAGACAAGACCAGACAGACAAGACCAGACAGACAAGACCAGACAGACACGACTAGACAGACAAGACTAGACAGACAAGACTAGACAGACAAGACTAGACAGACAAGACTAGACAAAAAAGACTAGACAGACAAGACTAGACGGACAAGACTAGACAGACAAGACTAGACAGACAAGACTAGACAGACAACACTAGACAGGCAAGACTAGACAGCCAAGACTAGACAGACAAGACTAGACAGACAAGACTAGACAGACAAGACTAGACAGACAAGACTACACAGACAAGACTACACAGACAAGAGTAGACAGACAAGACTAGACAGACAAGACTAGACAGACAAGACTAGACAGACAAGACAAGACAGACAAGACTATACAGACAAGACTAGACAGACAAGACTAGACAGACAAGACTAGACAGAAACGACTAGACAGACAAGACTAGACAGACAAGACTAGACAGACAAGACTAGACAGACAAGACTAGACAGACAAGACTAGACAGACAAGACTAGACCGACAAGACTAGACAGACAAGACTAGACAGACAAGACTAGACAGACAAGACTAGACCGACAAGACTAGACAGACAAGACTAGACAGACAAGACTAGACAGACAAGACTAGACAGACAAGACTAGACAAACAAGACTAGACAGACAAGACTAGACAGACAAGACTAGACAGACAAGACTAGACAGACAAGACCAGACAGACAAGACCAGACAGACAAGACCAGACAGACACGACTAGACAGACAAGACTAGACAGACAAGACTAGACAGACAAGACTAGACAGACAAGACTAGACAAAAAAGACTAGACAGACAAGACTAGACAGACAAGACTAGACAGACAAGACTAGACAGACAAGACTAGACAGACAACACTAGACAGGCAAGACTAGACAGCCAAGACTAGACAGACAAGACTAGACAGACAAGACTAGACAGACAAGACTAGACAGACAAGACTACACAGACAAGACTACACAGACAAGAGTAGACAGACAAGACTAGACAGACAAGACTAGACAGACAAGACTAGACAGACAAGACAAGACAGACAAGACTAGACAGACAAGACTAGACAGACAAGACTAGACAGACAAGACTAGACAGACAAGACTAGACAGACAAGACTAGACAGACAAGACTAGACAGACAAGACTAGACAGACAAGACTAGACAGACAAGACTAGACAGACAAGACTAGACAGACAAGACTAGACAGACAAGACTAGACAGACAAGACTAGACAGACAAGACTAGACAGACAAGACTAGACAGACAAGACTAGACAGACAAGACTAGACAGACAAGACTAGACAGACAAGACTAGACAGACAAGACTAGACAGACAAGACTAGACAGACAAGACTAGACAGACAAGACTAGACAGACAAGACTAGACAGACAAGACTAGACAGACAAGACTAGACAGACAAGACTAGACAGACAAGACTAGACAGACAAGACTAGACAGACAAGACTAGACAGACAAGACTAGACAGACAAGACTAGACAGACAAGACTAGACAGACAAGACTAGACAGACAAGACTAGACAGACAAGACTAGACAGACAAGACTAGACAGACAAGACTAGACAGACAAGACTAGACAGACAAGACTAGACAGACAAGACTAGACAGACAAGACTAGACAGACAAGACTAGACAGACAAGACTAGACAGACAAGACTAGACAGACAAGACTAGACAGACAAGACTAGACAGACAAGACTAGACAGACAAGACTAGACAGACAAGACTAGACAGACAAGACTAGACAGACAAGACTAGACAGACAAGACTAGACAGACAAGACTAGACAGACAAGACTAGACAGACAAGACTAGACAGACAAGACTAGACAGACAAGACTAGACAGACAAGACTAGACAGACAAGACTAGACAGACAAGACTAGACAGACAAGACTAGACAGACAAGACTAGACAGACAAGACTAGACAGACAAGACTAGACAGACAAGACTAGACAGACAAGACTAGACAGACAAGACTAGACAGACAAGACTAGACAGACAAGACTAGACAGACAAGACTAGACAGACAAGACTAGACAGACAAGACTAGACAGACAAGACTAGACAGACAAGACTAGACAGACAAGACTAGACAGACAAGACTAGACAGACAAGACTAGACAGACAAGACTAGACAGACAAGACTAGACAGACAAGACTAGACAGACAAGACTAGACAGACAAGACTAGACAGACAAGACTAGACAGACAAGACTAGACAGACAAGACTAGACAGACAAGACTAGACAGACAAGACTAGACAGACAAGACTAGACAGACAAGACTAGACAGACAAGACTAGACAGACAAGACTAGACAGACAAGACTAGACAGACAAGACTAGACAGACAAGACTAGACAGACAAGACTAGACAGACAAGACTAGACAGACAAGACTAGACAGACAAGACTAGACAGACAAGACTAGACAGACAAGACTAGACAGACAAGACTAGACAGACAAGACTAGACAGACAAGACTAGACAGACAAGACTAGACAGACAAGACTAGACAGACAAGACTAGACAGACAAGACTAGACAGACAAGACTAGACAGACAAGACTAGACAGACAAGACTAGACAGACAAGACTAGACAGACAAGACTAGACAGACAAGACTAGACAGACAAGACTAGACAGACAAGACTAGACAGACAAGACTAGACAGACAAGACTAGACAGACAAGACTAGACAGACAAGACTAGACAGACAAGACTAGACAGACAAGACTAGACAGACAAGACTAGACAGACAAGACTAGACAGACAAGACTAGACAGACAAGACTAGACAGACAAGACTAGACAGACAAGACTAGACAGACAAGACTAGACAGACAAGACTAGACAGACAAGACTAGACAGACAAGACTAGACAGACAAGACTAGACAGACAAGACTAGACAGACAAGACTAGACAGACAAGACTAGACAGACAAGACTAGACAGACAAGACTAGACAGACAAGACTAGACAGACAAGACTAGACAGACAAGACTAGACAGACAAGACTAGACAGACAAGACTAGACAGACAAGACTAGACAGACAAGACTAGACAGACAAGACTAGACAGACAAGACTAGACAGACAAGACTAGACAGACAAGACTAGACAAGACAAGACTAGACAGACAAGACTAGACAGACAAGACTAGACAAACAAGACTAGACAGACAAGACTAGACAGACAAGACTAGACAGACAAGACTAGACAGACAAGACCAGACAGACAAGACCAGACAGACAAGACCAGACAGACACGACTAGACAGACAAGACTAGACAGACAAGACTAGACAGACAAGACTAGACAGACAAGACTAGACAGACAAGACTAGACAGACAAGACTAGACGGACAAGACTAGACAGACAAGACTAGACAGACAAGACTAGACAGACAACACTAGACAGGCAAGACTAGACAGCCAAGACTAGACAGACAAGACTAGACAGACAAGACTAGACAGACAAGACTAGACAGACAAGACTACACAGACAAGACTACACAGACAAGAGTAGACAGACAAGACTAGACAGACAAGACTAGACAGACAAGACTAGACAGACAAGACAAGACAGACAAGACTAGACAGACAAGACTAGACAGACAAGACTAGACAGACAAGACTAGACAGAAACGACTAGACAGACAAGACTAGACAGACAAGACTAGACAGACAAGACTAGACAGACAAGACTAGACAGACAAGACTAGAGAGACAAGACTAGACCGACAAGACTAGACAGACAAGACTAGACAGACAAGACTAGACAGACAAGACTAGTCAGACAAGACTAGACAGATAAGACTAGACAGACAAGACTAGACAGACAAGAATAGACAGACAAGACTAGACAGACAAGACTAGGCAGACAAGACTAGACAGACAAGACTAGACAGACAAGACTAGACAGACAAGACTAGACAGACAAGACTAGACATACAAGACTAGACAGACAAGACTAGACAGACAAGACTAGACAGACAAGACTAGACAGACAAGACTAGACAGACAAGGCTAGACAGACAAGACTAGACAGACAAGACTAGACAGACTAGACTAGACAGACAAGACTAGACACACAAGACTAGACAGACAAGACTAGACAGACAAGACTAGACAGACAAGACTAGACAGACAAGACTAAACAGACAAGACTAGACAGACAAGACTAGACAGACAAGACTAGACAGACAAGACTAGACAGACAAGACTAGACAGACAAGACTAGACAGACAAGACTAGAAAGACAAGACTAGACAGACAAGACTAGACAGACAAGACTAGACAGACAAGACTAGACAGACAAGACTAGACAGACAAGACTAGACAGACAAGACTAGACAGACAAGACTAGACAGACAAGACTAGACAGACAAGACTAGACAGACAAGACTAGACAGACAAGACTAGACAGACAAGACTAGACAGACAAGACTAGACAGACAAGACTAGACAGACAAGACTAGACAGACAAGACTAGACAGACAAGACTAGACAGACAAGACTAGACCGACAAGACTAGACAGACAAGACTAGACAGACAAGACTAGACAGACAAAACTAGACAGACAAGACTAGACAGACAAGACTATACAGACAAGACTAGACAGACAAGACTAGACAGACAAGACTAGACAGACAAGACTAGACAGACAAGACTAGACAGACAAGACTAGACAGACAAGACTAGACAGACAAGACTAGACAGACAAGACTAGACAGACAAGACTAGACAGACAAGACTAGACAGACAAGACTAGACAGACAAGACTAGACAGACAAGACTAGACAGATAAGACTAGACGGACAAGACTAGACAGACAAGACTAGACAGACAAGACTAGACAGACAAGACTAGACAGACAAGACTAGACAGACAAGACTAGACAGACAAGACTAGACAGACAAGACTAACAGACAAGACTAGACAGACAAGACTAGACAGACAAGACTAGACAGACAAGACTAGACAGACAAGACTAGACAGACAATACTAGACAGACAAGACTAGACAGACAAGACTAGACAGACAAGACTAGACAGACAAGACTAGACAGACAAGACTAGACAGACAAGACTAGACAGACAAGACTAGACAGACAAGACTAGACAGACAAGACTAGACAGACAAGACTAGACAGACAAGACTAGACAGACAAGACTAGACAAAAAAGACTAGACAGACAAGACTAGACGGACAAGACTAGACAGACAAGACTAGACAGACAAGACTAGACAGACAACACTAGACAGGCAAGACTAGACAGCCAAGACTAGACAGACAAGACTAGACAGACAAGACTAGACAGACAAGACTAGACAGACAAGACTAGACAGACAAGACTAGACAGACAAGACTAGACAGACAAGACTAGACAGACAAGACTAGACAGACAAGACTAGACAGACAAGACTAGACAGACAAGACTAGACAGACAAGACTAGACAGACAAGACTAGACAGACAAGACTAGACAGACAAGACTAGACAGACAAGACTAGACAGACAAGACTAGACAGACAAGACTAGACAGACAAGACTAGACAGACAAGACTAGACAGACAAGACTAGACAGACAAGACTAGACAGACAAGACTAGACAGACAAGACTAGACAGACAAGACTAGACAGACAAGACTAGACAGACAAGACTAGACAGACAAGACTAGACAGACAAGACTAGACAAACAAGACTAGACAGACAAGACTAGACAGACAAGACTAGACAGACAAGACTAGACAGACAAGACCAAACAGACAAGACCAGACAGACAAGACCAGACAGACAAGACTAGACAGACAAGACTAGACAGACAAGACTAGACAGACAAGACTAGACAGACAAGACTAGACAGACAAGACTAGACAAAAAAGACTAGACAGACAAGACTAGACGGACAAGACTAGACAGACAAGACTAGACAGACAAGACTAGACAGACAACACTAGACAGGCAAGACTAGACAGCCAAGACTAGACAGACAAGACTAGACAGACAAGACTAGACAGACAAGACTAGACAGACAAGACTACACAGGCAAGACTACACAGACAAGAGTAGACAGACAAGACTAGACAGACAAGACTAGACAGACAAGACTAGACAGACAAGACTAGACAGACAAGACTAGACAGACAAGACTAGACAGACAAGACTAGACAGACAAGACTAGACAGAAACGACTAGACAGACAAGACTAGACAGACAAGACTAGACAGACAAGACTAGACAGACAAGACTAGACAGACAAGACTAGACAGACAAGACTAGACCGACAAGACTAGACAGACAAGACTAGACAGACAAGACTAGACAGACAAGACTAGTCAGACAAGACTAGACAGATAAGACTAGACAGACAAGACTAGACAGACAAGACTACACAGACAAGACTAGACAGACAAGACTAGGCAGACAAGACTAGACAGACAAGACTAGACAGACAAGACTAGACAGACAAGACTAGACAGACAAGACTAGACAGACAAGACTAGACAGACAAGACTAGACAGACAAGACTAGACAGACAAGACTAGACAGACAAGAGTAGACAGACAAGGCTAGACAGACAAGACTAGACAGACAAGACTAGACAGACAAGACTAGACAGACAAGACTAGACAGACAAGACTAGACAGACTAGACTAGACAGACAAGACTAGACAGACAAGACTAGACAGATAAGACTAGACAGACAAGACTAGACAGACAAGACTAGACAGACAAGACTAGACAGACAAGACTAGACAGACAAGACTAGACAGACAAGACTAGACAGACAAGACTAGACAGACAAGACTAGACAGACAAGACTAGACAGACAAGACTAGACAGACAAGACTAGACAGACAAGACTAGACAGACAAGACTAGACAGACAAGACTAGACAGACAAGACTAGACAAGACTAGACAGACAAGACTAGACAGACAAGACTAGACAGACAAGACTAGACAGACAAGACTAGACAGACAAGACTAGACAGACAAGACTAGACAGACAAGACTAGACAGACAAGACTAGACAGACAAGACTAGACAGACAAGACTAGACAGACAAGACTAGACAGACAAGACTAGACAGACAAGACTAGACAGACAAGACTAGACAGACAAGACTAGACAGACAAGACTAGACAGACAAGACTAGACAGACAAGACTAGACAGACAAGACTAGACAGACAAGACTAGACAGACAAGACTAGACAGACAAGACTAGACAGACAAGACTAGACAGACAAGACTAGACAGACAAGACTAGACAGACAAGACTAGACAGACAAGACTAGACAGACAAGACTAGACAGACAAGACTAGACAGACAAGACTAGACAGACAAGACTAGACAGACAAGACTAGACAGACAAGACTAGACAGACAAGACTAGACAGACAAGACTAGACAGACAAGACTAGACAGACAAGACTAGACAGACAAGACTAGACAGACAAGACTAGACAGACAAGACTAGACAGACAAGACTAGACAGACAAGACTAGACAGACAAGACTAGACAGACAAGACTAGACAGACAAGACTAGACAGACAAGACTAGACAGACAAGACTAGACAGACAAGACTAGACAGACAAGACTAGACAGACAAGACTAGACAGACAAGACTAGACAGACAAGACTAGACAGACAAGACTAGACAGACAAGACTAGACAGACAAGACTAGACAGACAAGACTAGACAGACAAGACTAGACAGACAAGACTAGACAGACAAGACTAGACAGACAAGACTAGACAGACAAGACTAGACAAACAAGACTAGACAGACAAGACTAGACAGACAAGACTAGACAGACAAGACTAGACAGACAAGACCAGACAGACAAGACCAGACAGACAAGACCAGACAGACAAGACTAGACAGACAAGACTAGACAGACAAGACTAGACAGACAAGACTAGACAGACAAGACTAGACAAAAAGACTAGACAGACAAGACTAGACAGACAAGACTAGACAGACAAGACTAGACAGACAAGACTAGACAGACAACACTAGACAGGCAAGACTAGACAGCCAAGACTAGACAGACAAGACTAGACAGACAAGACTAGACAGACAAGACTAGACAGACAAGACTACACAGACAAGACTACACAGACAAGAGCTAGACAGACAAGACTAGACAGACAAGACTAGACAGACAAGACTAGACAGACAAGACTAGACAGACAAGACTAGACAGACAAGACTAGACAGACAAGACTAGACAGACAAGACTAGACAGAAACGACTAGACAGACAAGACTAGACAGACAAGACTAGACAGACAAGACTAGACAGACAAGACTAGACAGACAAGACTAGACAGACAAGACTAGACAGACAAGACTAGACAGACAAGACTAGACAGACAAGACTAGACAGACAAGACTAGACAGACAAGACTAGACAGACAAGACTAGACAGACAAGACTAGACAGACAAGACTAGACAGACAAGACTAGACAGACAAGACTAGACAGACAAGACTAGACAGACAAGACTAGCAGACAAGACTAGACAGACAAGACTAGACAGACAAGACTAGACAGACAAGACTAGACAGACAAGACTAGACAGACAAGACTAGACAGACAAGACTAGACAGACAAGACTAGACAGACAAGACTAGACAGACAAGACTAGACAGACAAGACTAGACAGACAAGACTAGACAGACAAGACTAGACAGACAAGACTAGACAGACAAGACTAGACAGACAAGACTAGACAGACAAGACTAGACAGACAAGACTAGACAGACAAGACTAGACAGACAAGACTAGACAGACAAGACTAGACAGACAAGACTAGACAGACAAGACTAGACAGACAAGACTAGACAGACAAGACTAGACAGACAAGACTAGACAGACAAGACTAGACAGACAAGACTAGACAGACAAGACTAGACAGACAAGACTAGACAGACAAGACTAGACAGACAAGACTAGACAGACAAGACTAGACAGACAAGACTAGACAGACAAGACTAGACAGACAGACAAGACTAGACAGACAAGACTAGACAGACAAGACTAGACAGACAAGACTAGACAGACAAGACTAGACAGACAAGACTAGGACAGACAAGACTAGACAGACAAGACTAGACAGACAAGACTAGACAAGACAAGACTAGACAGACAAGACTAGACAGACAAGACTAGACAGACAAGACTAGACAGACAAGACTAGACAGACAAGACTAGACAGACAAGACTAGACAGACAAGACTAGACAGACAAGACTAGACAGACAAGACTAGACAGACAAGACTAGACAGACAAGACTAGACAGACAAGACTAGACAGACAAGACTAGACAGACAAGACTAGACAGACAAGACTAGACAAGACTAGACAGACAAGACTAGACAGACAAGACTAGACAGACAAGACTAGACAGACAAGACTAGACAGACAAGACTAGACAGACAAGACTAGCAGACAGACAGAGACTAGACAGACAAGACTAGACAGACAAGACTAGACAGACAAGACTAGACAGACAAGACTAGACAGACAAGACTAGACAGACAAGACTAGACAGACAAGACTAGACAGACAAGACTAGACAGACAAGACTAACAGACAAGACTAGACAGACAAGACTAGACAGACAAGACTAGACAGACAAGACCAGACAAGACCAGACAAGATCGAGCAAGACTAGACAGACAAGACTAGACAGACAAGACTAGACAGACAAGACTCGACAGACAAGACTATACAGACAAGACTAGACAGACAAGACTAGACAGACAAGACTAGACAGACAAGACTAGACAGACAAGACTAGACAGACAAGACTAGACAGACAAGACTAGACAGACAAGACTAGACAGACAAGACTAGACAGACAAGACTAGACAGACAAGACTAGACAGACAAGACTAGACAGACAAGACTAGACAGACAAGACTAGACAGACAAGACTAGACAGACAAGACTAGACAGACAAGACTAGACAGACAAGACTAGACAGACAAGACTAGACAGACAAGACTAGACAGACAAGACTAGACAGACAAGACTAGACAGACAAGACTAGACAGACAAGACTAGACAGACAAGACTAGACAGACAAGACTAGACAGACAAGACTAGACAGACAAGACTAGACAGACAAGACTAGACAGACAAGACTAGACAGACAAGACTAGACAGACAAGACTAGACAGACAAGACTAGACAGACAAGACTAGACAGACAAGACTAGACAGACAAGACTAGACAGACAAGACTAGACAGACAAGACTAGACAGACAAGACTAGACAGACAAGACTAGACAGACAAGACTAGACAGACAAGACTAGACAGACAAGACTAGACAGACAAGACTAGACAGACAAGACTAGACAGACAAGACTAGACAGACAAGACTAGACAGACAAGACTAGACAGACAAGACTAGACAGACAAGACTAGACAGACAAGACTAGACAGACAAGACTAGACAGACAAGACTAGACAGACAAGACTAGACAGACAAGACTAGACAGACAAGACTAGACAGACAAGACTAGACAGACAAGACTAGACAGACAAGACTAGACAGACAAGACTAGACAGACAAGACTAGACAGACAAGACTAGACAGACAAGACTAGACAGACAAGACTAGACAGACAAGACTAGACAGACAAGACTAGACAGACAAGACTAGACAGACAAGACTAGACAGACAAGACTAGACAGACAAGACTAGACAGACAAGACTAGACAGACAAGACTAGACAGACAAGACTAGACAGACAAGACTAGACAGACAAGACTAGACAGACAAGACTAGACAGACAAGACTAGACAGACAAGACTAGACAGACAAGACTAGACAGACAAGACTAGACAGACAAGACTAGACAGACAAGACTAGACAGACAAGACTAGACAGACAAGACTAGACAGACAAGACTAGACAGACAAGACTAGACAGACAAGACTAGACAGACAAGACTAGACAGACAAGACTAGACAGACAAGACTAGACAGACAAGACTAGACAGACAAGACTAGACAGACAAGACTAGACAGACAAGACTAGACAGACAAGACTAGACAAGACAGACAAGACTAGACAGACAAGACTAGACAGACAAGACTAGACAGACAAGACTAGACAGACAAGACTAGACAGACAAGACTAGACAGACAAGACTAGACAGACAAGACTAGACAGACAAGACAAGACTAGACAGACAAGACTAGACAGACAAGACTAGACAGACAAGACTAGACAGACAAGACTAGACAGACAAGACTAGACAGACAAGACTAGACAGACAAGACTAGACAGACAAGACTAGACAGACAAGACTAGACAGACAAGACTAGACAGACAAGACTAGACAGACAAGACTAGACAGACAAGACTAGACAGACAAGACTAGACAGACAAGACTAGACAGACAAGACTAGACAGACAAGACTAGACAGACAAGACTAGACAGACAAGACTAGACAGACAAGACTAGACAGACAAGACAAGACAGACAAGACTAGACAGACAAGACTAGACAGACAAGACTAGACAGACAAGACTAGACAGACAAGACTAGACAGACAAGACTAGACAGACAAGACTAGACAGACAAGACTAGACAGACAAGACAAGACTAGACAGACAAGACTAGACAGACAAGACTAGACAGACAAGACTAGACAGACAAGACTAGACAGACAAGACTAGACAGACAAGACTAGACAGACAAGACTAGACAGACAAGACTAGACAGACAAGACTAGACAGACAAGACTAGACAGACAAGACTAGACAGACAGACTAGACAGACAAGACTAGACAGACAAGACTAGACAGACAAGACTAGACAGACAAGACTAGACAGACAAGACTAGACAGACAAGACTAGACAGACAAGACTAGACAGACAAGACTAGACAGACAAGACTAGACAGACAAGACTAGACAGACAAGACTAGACAGACAAGACTAGACAAACAAGACTAGACAGACAAGACTAGACAGACAAGACTAGACAGACAAGACTAGACAGACAAGACCAGACAGACAAGACCAGACAGACAAGACCAGACAGACAAGACTAGACAGACAAGACTAGACAGACAAGACTAGACAGACAAGACTAGACAGACAAGACTAGACAAAAAGGACTAGACAGACAAGACTAGACAGACAAGACTAGACAGACAAGACTAGACAGACAACACTAGACAGGCAAGACTAGACAGCCAAGACTAGACAGACAAGACTAGACAGACAAGACTAGACAGACAAGACTAGACAGACAAGACTACACAGACAAGACTACACAGACAAGAGTAGACAGACAAGACTAGACAGACAAGACTAGACAGACAAGACTAGACAGACAAGACTAGACAGACAAGACTAGACAGACAAGACTAGACAGACAAGACTAGACAGACAAGACTAGACAGACAAGACTAGACAGACAAGACTAGACAGAAACGACTAGACAGACAAGACTAGACAGACAAGACTAGACAGACAAGACTAGACAGACAAGACTAGACAGACAAAAATAGACCAACAAGACTAGACAGACAAGACTAGACAGACAAGACTAGACAGACAAGACTAGTCAGACAAGACTAGACAGATAAGACTAGACAGACAAGACTAGACAGACAAGACTAGACAGACAAGACTAGACAGACAAGACTAGGCAGACAAGACTAGACAGACAAGACTAGACAGACAAGACTAGACAGACAAGACAGACAAGACTAGACAGACAAGACTAGACAGACAAGACTAGACAGACAAGACTAGACAGACAAGACTAGACAGACAAGACTAGACAGACAAGACTAGACAGACAAGGCTAGACAGACAAGACTAGACAGACAAGACTAGACAGACAAGACTAGACAGACAAGACTAGACAGACAAGACTAGACAGACAAGACTAGACAGACAAGACTAGACAGACAAGACTAGACAGACAAGACTAGACAGACAAGACTAGACAGACAAGACTAGACAGACAAGACTAGACAGACAAGACTAGACAGACAAGACTAGACAGACAAGACTAGACAAGACAAGACTAGACAGACAAGACTAGACAGACAAGACTAGACAGACAAGACAGACAGACAAGACCAGACAGACAGACAAGACCAGACAGACAAGACTAGACAGACAAGACTAGACAGACAAGACTAGACAGACAAGACTAGACAGACAAGACTAAACAAAAAAGACTAGACAGACAAGACTAGACGGACAAGACTAGACAGACAAGACTAGACAGACAAGACTAGACAGACAACACTAGACAGGCAAGACTAGACAGCCAAGACTAGACAGACAAGACTAGACAGACAACACTAGACAGACAAGACTAGACAGACAAGACTACACAGACAAGACTACACAGACAAGAGTAGACAGACAAGACTAGACAGACAAGACTAGACAGACAAGACTAGACAGACAAGACTAGACAGACAAGACTAGACAGACAAGACTAGACAGACAAGACTAGACAGACAAGACTAGACAGACAAGACTAGACAGACAAGACTAGACAGACAAGACTAGACAGACAAGACTAGACAGAAACGACTAGACAGACAAGACTAGACAGACAAGACTAGACAGACAAGACTAGACAGACAAGACTAGACAGACAAGACTAGACAGACAAGACTAGACAGACAAGACTAGACAGACAAGACTAGACAGACAAGACTAGACAGACAAGACTAGACAGACAAGACTAGTCAGACAAGACTAGACAGATAAGACTAGACAGACAAGACTAGACAGACAAGACTAGACAGACAAGACTAGACAGACAAGACTAGGCAGACAAGACTAGACAGACAAGACTAGACAGACAAGACTAGACAGACAAGACTAGACAGACAAGACTAGACAGACAAGACTAGACAGACAAGACTAGACAGACAAGACTAGACAGACAAGACTAGACAGACAAGACTAGACAGACAAGGCTAGACAGACAAGACTAGACAGACAAGACTAGGCAGACAAGACTAGACAGACAAGACTAGACAGACAAGACTAGACAGACAAGACTAGACAGACAAGACTAGACAGACAAGACTAGACAGACAAGACTAGACAGACAAGACTAGACAGACAAGACTAGACAGACAAGACTAGACAGACAAGACTAGACAGACAAGACTAGACAGACAAGACTAGACAGACAAGACTAGACAGACAAGACTAGACAGACAAGACTAGACAGACAAGACTAGACAGACAAGACTAGACAGACAAGACTAGACAGACAAGACTAGACAGACAAGACTAGACAGACAAGACTAGACAGACAAGACTAGACAGACAAGACTAGACAGACAAGATAGACAGACAAGACTAGACAGACAAGACTAGACAGACAAGACTAGACAGACAAGACTAGACAAACAACTAGACAGACAAGACTAGACAGACAAGACTAGACAGACAAGACTAGACAGACAAGACTAGACAGACAAGACTAGACAGACAAGACTAGACAGACAAGACTAGACAGACAAGACTAGACAGACAAGACTAGACAGACAAGACTAGACAGACAAGACTAGACAGACAAGACTAGACAGACAAGGACTAGACAGACAAGACTAGACAGACAAGACTAGACAGACAAGACTAAACAGACAAGACTAGACAGACAAGACTAGACAGACAAGACTAGACAGACAAGACTAGACAGACAAGACTAGACAGACAAGACTAGACAGACAAGACTAGACAGACAAGACTAGACAGACAAGACTAGACAGACAAGACTAGACAGACAAGACTAGAAGACAGACAAGACTAGACAGACAAGACTAGACAGACAAGACTAGACAGACAAGACTAGACAGACAAGACTAGACAGACAAGACTAGACAAGACAAGACTAGACAGACAAGACTAGACAGACAAGACTAGACAGACAAGACTAGACAGACAAGACTAGACAGACAAGACTAGACAGACAAGACTAGACAGACAAGACTAGACAGACAAGACTAGACAGACAAGACTAGACAGACAAGGACTAGACAGACAAGACTAGACAGACAAGACTAGACAGACAAGACTAGACAGACAAGACTAGACAGACAAGACTAGACAGACAAGACTAGACAGACAAGACTAGACAGACAAGACTAGACAGACAAGACTAGACAGACAAGACTAGACAGACAAGACTAGACAGACAAGACTAGACAGACAAGACTAGACAGACAAGACTAGACAGACAAGACTAGACAGACAAGACTAGACAGACAAGACTAGACAGACAAGACTAGACAGACAAGACTAGACAGACAAGACTAGACAGACAAGACTAGACAGACAAGACTAGACAGACAAGACTAGACAGACAAGACTAGACAGACAAGACTAGACAGACAAGACTAGACAGACAAGACTAGACAGACAAGACTAGACAGACAAGACTAGACAGACAAGACTAGACAGACAAGACTAGACAGACAAGACTAGACAGACAAGACTAGACAGACAAGACTAGACACACAAGACTAGACAGACAAGACTAGACAGACAAGACTAGACAGACAAGACTAGACAGACAAGACTAGACAGACAAGACTAGACAGACAAGACTAGACAAGACAACAGACTAGACAGACAAGACTAGACAGACAAGACTAGACAGACAAGACTAGACAGACAAGACTAGACAGACAAGACTAGACAGACAAGACTAGACAGACAAGACTAGACAGACAAGACTAGACAGACAAGACTAGACAGACAAGACTAGACAGACAAGACTAGACAGACAAGACTAGACAGACAAGACTAGACAGACAAGACTAGACAGACAAGACTAGACAGACAAGACTAGACAGACAAGACTAGACAGACAAGACTAGACAGACAAGACTAGACAGACAAGACTAGACAGACAAGACTAGACAGACAAGACTAGACAGACAAGACTAGACAGACAAGACTAGACAGACAAGACTAGACAGACAAGACTAGACAGACAAGACTAGACAGACAAGACTAGACAGACAAGACTAGACAGACAAGACTAGACAGACAAGACTAGACAGACAAGACTAGACAGACAAGACTAGACAGACAAGACTAGACAGACAAGACTAGACAGACAAGACTAGACAGACAAGACTAGACAGACAAGACTAGACAGACAAGACTAGACAGACAAGACTAGACAGACAAGACTAGACAGACAAGACTAGACAGACAAGACTAGACAGACAAGACTAGACAGACAAGACTAGACAGACAAGACTAGACAGACAAGACTAGACAGACAAGACTAGACAGACAAGACTAGACAGACAAGACTAGACAGACAAGACTAGACAGACAAGACTAGACAGACAAGACTAGACAGACAAGACTAGACAGACAAGACTAGACAGACAAGACTAGACAGACAAGACTAGACAGACAAGACTAGACAGACAAGACTAGACAGACAAGACTAGACAGACAAGACTAGACAGACAAGACTAGACAGACAAGACTAGACAGACAAGACTAGACAGACAAGACTAGACAGACAAGACTAGACAGACAAGACTAGACAGACAAGACTAGACAGACAAGACTAGACAGACAAGACTAGACAGACAAGACTAGACAGACAAGACTAGACAGACAAGACTAGACAGACAAGACTAGACAGACAAGACTAGACAGACAAGACTAGACAGACAAGACTAGACAGACAAGACTAGACAGACAAGACTAGACAGACAAGACTAGACAGACAAGACTAGACAGACAAGACTAGACAGACAAGACTAGACAGACAAGACTAGACAGACAAGACTAGACAGACAAGACTAGACAGACAAGACTAGACAGACAAGACTAGACAGACAAGACTAGACAGACAAGACTAGACAGACAAGACTAGACAGACAAGACTAGACAGACAAGACTAGACAGACAAGACTAGACAGACAAGACTAGACAGACAAGACTAGACAGACAAGACTAGACAGACAAGACTAGACAGACAAGACTAGACAGACAAGACTAGACAGACAAGACTAGACAGACAAGACTAGACAGACAAGACTAGACAGACAAGACTAGACAGACAAGACTAGACAGACAAGACTAGACAGACAAGACTAGACAGACAAGACTAGACAGACAAGACTAGACAGACAAGACTAGACAGACAAGACTAGACAGACAAGACTAGACAGACAAGACTAGACAGACAAGACTAGACAGACAAGACTAGACAGACAAGACTAG
Source organism: Phosphuga atrata (assembly GCA_944588485.1). NCBI lineage: Eukaryota > Metazoa > Arthropoda > Insecta > Coleoptera > Silphidae > Phosphuga > Phosphuga atrata. The sequence goes on along the minus strand of OX155904.1, from coordinate 9,150,157 downwards.
ACAGACAAGACTAGACAGACAAGACTAGACAGACAAGACTAGACAGACAAGACTAGACAGACAAGACTAGACAGACAAGACTAGACAGACAAGACTAGACAGACAAGACTAGACAGACAAGACTAGACAGACAAGACTAGACAGACAAGACTAGACAGACAAGACTAGACAGACAAGACTAGACAGACAAGACTAGACAGACAAGACTAGACAGACAAGACTAGACAGACAAGACTAGACAGACAAGACTAGACAGACAAGACTAGACAGACAAGACTAGACAGACAAGACTAGACAGACAAGACTAGACAGACAAGACTAGACAGACAAGACTAGACAGACAAGACTAGACAGACAAGACTAGACAGACAAGGACTAGACAGACAAGACTAGACAGACAAGACTAGACAGACAAGACTAGACAGACAAGACTAGACAGACAAGACTAGACAGACAAGACTAGACAGACAAGACTAGACAGACAAGACTAGACAGACAAGACTAGACAGACAAGACTAGACAGACAAGACTAGACAGACAAGACTAGACAGACAAGACTAGACAGACAAGACTAGACAGACAAGACTAGACAGACAAGACTAGACAGACAAGACTAGACAGACAAGACTAGACAGACAAGACTAGACAGACAAGACTAGACAAACAAGACTAGACAGACAAGACTAGACAGACAAGACTAGACAGACAAGACTAGACAGACAAGACCAGACAGACAAGACCAGACAGACAAGACCAGACAGACAAGACTAGACAGACAAGACTAGACAGACAAGACTAGACAGACAAGACTAGACAGACAAGACTAGACAGACAAGACTAGACAAAAAAGACTAGACAGACAAGACTAGACGGACAAGACTAGACAGACAAGACTAGACAGACAAGACTAGACAGACAACACTAGACAGGCAAGACTAGACAGCCAAGACTAGACAGACAAGACTAGACAGACAAGACTAGACAGACAAGACTAGACACAGACAAGACTACACAGACAAGACTACAGACAGACAAGACTAGACAGACAAGACTAGACAGACAAGACTAGACAGACAAGACTAGACAGACAAGACTAGACAGACAAGACTAGACAGACAAGACTAGACAGACAAGACTAGACAGACAAGACTAGACAGACAAGACTAGACAGAAACGACTAGACAGACAAGACTAGACAGACAAGACTAGACAGACAAGACTAGACAGACAAGACTAGACAAGACTAGACAGACAAGACTAGACAGACAAGACTAGACAGACAAGACTAGACAGACAAGACTAGACAGACAAGACTAGACAGACAAGACTAGACAGACAAGACTAGACAGACAAGACTAGACAGACAAGACTAGACAGACAAGACTAGACAGACAAGACTAGACAGACAAGACTAGACAGACAAGACTAGACAGACAAGACTAGACAGACAAGACTAGACAGACAAGACTAGACAGACAAGACTAGACAGACAAGACTAGACAGACAAGACTAGACAGACAAGACTAGACAGACAAGACTAGACAGACAAGACTAGACAGACAAGACTAGACAGACAACACTAGACGGACAAGACTAGACAGACAAGACTAGACAGACAAGACTAGACAGACAACACTAGACAGACAAGACTAGACAGACAAGACTAGACAGACAAGACTAGACAGATAAAACTAGACAGACAAGACAAGACAGACAAGACTAGACAGACAAGACTGGACAGACAAGACTCGACAGACAAGACTAGACAGACAAGACTAGACAGACAAGACTAGACAGACAACACTAGACAGACAGACTAGACAGACAAGACTAGACAGACAAGACTAGACAGACAAGACTAGATAGACGAGACTAGACAGACAAGACGAGACAGACAAGACGAGACAGACAAGACTAGACAGACAAGACCAGACAGACAAGACGAGACAGACAAGACCAGACAGACAAGACTTGACAGACAAGACTAGACAGACAAGACTAGACAGACAAGACTAGACAGACAAGACTAGACAGACAAGACTAGACAGACAAAACTAGACAGAGAAGACAAGACAGACAAGACTAGACAGACAAGACTGGACAGACAAGACTCGTCAGACAAGACTAGACAGACAAGACTATACAGACAACACTAGACAGACAGACTAGACAGACAAGACTAGACAGACAAGACTAGACAGACAAGACTAGATAGACGAGACTAGACAGACAAGACGAGACAGACAAGACGAGACACACAAGACTAGACAGACAAGACCAGACAGACAAGACCAGACAGACAAGACTTGACATACAAGACTAGACAGACAAGACTAGACAGACAAGACTAGACAGACAAGACTAGACAGACAAGACTAGACAGACAAGACTAGACAGACAAGACTAGACAGACAAGACTAGACAGACAAGACTAGACAGACAAGACTAGACAGACAAGACTAGACAGACAAGACTAGACAGACAAGACTAGACAGACAAGACTAGACAGACAAGACTAGACAGACAAGACTAGACAGACAAGACTAGACAGACAAGACTAGACAGACAAGACTAGACAGACAAGACTAGACAGACAAGACTAGACAGACAAGACTAGACAGACAAGACTAGACAGACAAGACTAGACAGACAAGACTAGACAGACAAGACTAGACAGACAAGACTAGACAGACAAGACTAGACAGACAAGACTAGACAGACAAGACTAGACAGACAAGACTAGACAGACAAGAGTAGACAGACAAGACTAGACAGACAAGACTAGACAGAGAAGACTAGACAGACAAGACTAGACAGACAAGACTAGACAGACAAGACTAGACAGACAAGACTAGACAGACAAGACTAGACAGACAAGACTAGACAGACAAGACTAGACAGACAAGACTAGACAGACAAGACTAGACAGACAAGACTAGACAGACAAGACTAGACAGACAAGACTAGACAGACAAGACTAGACAGACAAGACTAGACAGACAAGACTAGACAGACAAGACTAGACAGACAAGACTAGACAGACAAGACTAGACAGACAAGACTAGACAGACAAGACTAGACAGACAAGACTAGACAGACAAGACTAGACAGACAAGACTAAACAGACAAGACTAGACAGACAAGACTAGACAGACAAGACTAGACAGACAAGACTAGACAGACAAAACTAGACAGACAAGACAAGACAGACAAGACTAGACAGACAAGACTAGACAGACAAGACTAGACATACAAGACTAGACAGACAAGACTAGACAGACAAGACTAGACAGACAAGACTAGACAGACAAGACTAGACAGACAAGACTAGACAGACAAGACTAGATAGATAAGTCTAAACGAACAAGTCTGACATGCTAGACTAGACTAAAATGACATGCCTGCACAAACAATTAATAACGATTTCTTCAGCGGTAAATAAAGTTCACGCGATTAAATTGTAAATCACATTAAGTGTTTCGTACAAATGAATCGATACTATATAAAGTTTTCATGAAAACACGAAACGGGAAATTAAACATATTAAGCTCGAACTAGCTTGTACTGCATGTTCCTTGTTATTATATATACAAGTTACAATGAAAGTCGTTGGCTTGATACCGATCGTATAGTTTTACACGAGTGTCCAAGCCCATCATCCCACACACAATTTGCATCACGTCACAACTTGTGTGCTCCAGTTGATCACACTTCAAAGATTAGAATCGATTTTGTTGCATTGTTCGGCGTGTGGTGCTGTATCAAATGAATTATAATCAAATTGTGTATCATCCATGTCTCTTCCATCTAGTAAGGAGGAAGCGCCGCAGCCGATTTCATTTCAACGCCTTTCGATTCAATAGTTTTAAGAAGGCAGTTGTTTCACAAATCGCGTCTTGAGTAACTTTGTATCGATTTATTGCGATCTATCCTTTAAGAAGAGTAAGCAGAAACCAATTGAAGCAAAACTAGATAATCTTCTTGGGAAATACCTACTTGGAGTTCACAATCAATTCTTGAACATCTCTACTTGGAGTTACCAATCATTCGCCATCTACTACAACAATTACTTATTTCACAGCTCAACCCTATACACACATAAACATCGCGCGTTTGCTACAACCGCCGGAAATTAATTCCATTTCCTGTAAACAAGATTCATCGGGCGCTTCTGGTGTCATCGCTTAGCACCAGATAATGTATTCATTAATGTTGTTTACCTAATGCTTGCTTGTTTGTGATTCCCACAGAGTTCTTGTCGATACAATCGATCAAACAGTGATTTGTCGCAAACGATAATCTCTGTTTGCTCAGAAGGACAGTGAGGGAAACTTTTCATTTTACAAAGCTCTTGGACTGTCGACAAAGCTGACACCAACAATTTGTAAGTACAATAAGCTAACTACTTATCAGTATAGTTTTAGTATCTTGTCTGTCTAGTCTGGTCTGTCTAGACTTGGCTGTCTAGTCTTGTCCGTCTAGTCTTGTCTGTCTAGTCTTGTCTGTTTAGTCTTGTCTGTCTAGTCTTGTCCGTCTAGTCTTGTCTGTCTAGTCTTGTCTGTCTAGTCTCGTCTGTATAGTCTCGACCGTCTAGTCTCGTACGTCTAGTCTCGTCCGTCTAGTCTCGTCCGTCTAGTCTCGTCTGTCTAGTCTCGTCCGTCTAGTCTCGTCCGCCTAGTCTCGTCCGTCTAGTCTCGCTTGTCTAGTCTCGTCCGTCTAGTCTCGTCCGTCGTCTAGTCCTTCTAGTCTCGTCCGTCTAGTCTCGTCCGTCTAATCACGTCCGTCTAATCTTGTCCATATAGTCTCGCCCGTCTAGTCTCGTCCGTCTAGTCTCGTCTGTCGTCTAGTCCTTCTAGTCTCGTCCGTCTAGTCTCGTCCGTCTAATCACGTCCGTCTAATCTTGTCCATCTAGTCTCGTCCGCCTAGACTCGTCCGTCTAGTCTCGTCTGTCTAGTCTCGTCCGTTTAGTCTTGTCCATCTAGTCTCGTCCGTCTAGTCTCGTCCGTCTAGTCTCGTCCGTCCAGTCTCGTCTGTTTAGTCTCGTCCGTCTAGTCTCATCCATCTAGTCTTGTTCGTCTTGTCACGTCCGTCTAGTCTCGTCCGTCTAGTCTCGCCCGTATAGTCTCGTCCGTCTAGTCTCGGCCGTGTAGTCTCGTCCGTCTAGACTCGTCCGTCTAGTATCGTCTGTCTAGTCTCGTCGTCTAGTCTCGTCCGTCTAGTCTCGTGCGTCTAGTCTTCGCCCGTCTAGTCTCATCCGTATAGTCTCGTCCGTCTAGTCTCGTCCGTGTAGTCTAGTCCTTCTAGTCTCGTCCGTCTAATCTCGTCCGTCTAGTCTACTCCGTCTAGTCTCGTCCGTCTAGTCTCATCCGTCTAGTCTCGTCCATCTAGTCTCGTCTGTCTAGTCTCGTCCGTCTAGTCTCGTCCGTCTAGTCTCGTCCGTCTAGTCTCGTCCGTCTAGTCTCGTCCGTCTAGTCTCGTCCGTCTAGTCTCGTCCGTGTAGTCTCGTCCGTCTAGTCTCGTCCGTCTAGTCTCGTCCGTCTAGTCTCATCCGTCTAGTCTCGTCTGTCTAGTCCATCTACTCCGTCTAGTCTATCTATTCTGTCTAGTCTCTCTAGTACAAACTGAACTTATTTTATAGCCAAATGCTACCAACTCCGCATTATCTCACGACGCTCCTAAACCTGCTGACCAGCAGCTACTTCTCCGACCTTAACTGCCTCTTCGTGGTCTCGGATCAGCCGATTCCTTTGTACATCCCGACCCCGCGGATTCTTCTATCTCCCGATGCCGACTTCCGCGAGCATTTCGTCAACTCGCTGGGGAACCAATGCGAGGGCTTCGTAATCTATTCGGATCGATCCGCGGAGATGTTCAAAATCATCGAGGAGACGTTGCGCAAGGATTTGGATTACCTGCCGAGGTTTAATCGGAGGAGGTATTTAGTAGCCGGCGGGAATTTGAGTGCGGTGTTTGAGGTGGAAGCGATGAGGTACGTCGCTGATTTCGTTATGGTTGAAGACGCCGGCGGAAGCTTTGGATTGTGGAGCAATTATTGGTGGAAGGATGGAGCAAATCTTCTTGATGTCTGGTTTCCGGGGAACGGTAGCTTCCAGCACGGGAAGGATCTGTATCCGGATAAGTTTCAGGATCAGAAGGGGAGGAGGTTGAGGATGTCCGGCGTGTTCCCATATGGTGAGAAAATGGACCAGTCAAAGACCAATTTGTAAAATTTTATGATTCAGATTCTGCGAACGTCGAGTGGGAAGTTGTCAAGGAATACGCAAGGCGGTACAATTTAACGGAAGATTTCGTCGTCTTACCACAAGGCGATTGGGGTGATACCTACCTTAATTACACTGGAACGGGTTTGAAAGGGATGTTATTAAGGGATGAAACGGACGTATCAGCAGGTAGGTAGCCTAAATGAGAACTAGTTACAAATAAATTTTGCTTTATGTGATGTTGCACAACTTTAACCATCTCTTCAAGTCCTTCAAGCTCTTGCAGCAGCAGTAGTTCCTATTCAAGTAGCTATAGTTCCCATTGTAGAAGCAGTAGTACCAAGTTGATAGGCAGTGGGAGGAGGTCCTAGTTACAATTATATTTTGCTTTATGTGAAGTTGCACAACTTAAACCAGCTCTTCAAGTCATTCAAGCTCTTGCAGCAGCAGTAGATCATATTCTAGTAGCTATAGTTCCCATTGTAGTAGCAGAAGTACTGAGGTTATAGGCAGTGGGAGGAAGTCCTAGTTACAATTATATTTTGCTCTATGTGAAGTTGCACAACTTAAACCATCTCTTCAAGTCCTTCAAGCTCTTGCAGCTGCATTCGTTCCTATTATAGTAGCTATAGTTCCTATTGTAGTAGAAGTAGTACCAAGTTTATAAGAAGTAAGGAGGTCCTAGTTACAATTATATTTTGCCTTATGAGAAGTTGCACAACTTAAACCACCTCTTCAAGTCCTTCAAGCTCTTGCAGCAGCAGTAGTTTCTATTCTAGTAGCTATAGTTCCCGTTGTAGTAGCAGTAGTACCAAGGTTATAGGCAGTGGGAAGAGGTCCTAGTTACATTTATATTTTGCTTCATGTGAAGTTGCACAACTTAAACCATCTTCAAGTCCTTCAAGCTCTTGCAGCAGCAGTAGTTCCTATTATAGTACCCATTGTAATAGCAGTAACACCAAGTTTATAAGGCAGTGGGAGGAGGTCCAGGTCCTATTTAGGACTGTAGCACTATGGAGAGAGAGAGAGAGAGAGTACCAAGTTTATACTGCTTACACTTACTACTTGGTACTTCCCTTCGAAAACCAAGGGTCCGCGAGCGATACACTGTTGTACAACTTTGTTATAACTTGATCCATACTAACCATATTATCTTGATTCATATTAACAACAGTGTATCGTTCGCGGACGTTTGGTTTTCGAAGGGAAGTACCAAGTAGTACCAGTAGTACTTAGTGTAAGCAGTATAAACTTGGTACTCTTTCTCTCCCTCTCCATGGTGCTACAGTCCTAAGTAGCACATGGACCTCCTCCCGCTGCCTATACACTTGCTACTACTGCTACTGCAATGGGAACCATAGACCGTATTAAGTGCCCAATTCACATGTTGGCAGGCGAGGTTGTTTTGTTGCGAGGCGTAAACCGATAAAATCCATTAGGAATTCTTGACTGGATCGCTCTGTACTTATTGGTTTGTAGGATACATGTACATGGATTTGTACAAATGGAGATTCCACGACATTCCTCGCAGTTTGGTGCGAGTTGGGATCACGTGTCTAGTGCCTAGGCCCAGGTAAACGCGTTCCAAAGTTTTCACGCAAAATTGGTAAACACCCAAATTTCAGCTTGATTACCGCCTGGTACACCATCAAGTACACCTTCTCCTACAAGGTCTGGATTTGCTACTTCGTTGCCTGCGGCGTCCTCTCTGGGCTCATAACGTACATCTTGAACTACGACAAGCAAGTATACTTTTCCATTTGTTCACGATTCTTAAACGCATCGTTCAAATCTGCAAGCAGAGTAGGTGATCTGCACCTACAGTTCTTTCAGAAATACTGTTTTTACATTGCAAGCCGCGGCTTATTTCAAAAAAGTGTTTAGAAGCTGCGGCTTATAATGCAATGCGGCTTATAAAGAGTGCGGCTTCAAATGGAAGATAGGATAATAAACAAGAGCTTGTAGCCTCAGTGTTTCTTCAGAAAGCCAAGGATTTTCAAAAAGTCAAAGATTTGCATAAAGCAAAATTCTTATAACTCCAAGGATCTTCATGATGTCACTGATCTTCAAGATGCTGATGATGTTTATGATCCCAAAGATCTTCATCAAGTTAAAGATCTTGATAATGCAAATGATCTCATATTTCCAACGATCCTCATATTACCAAAGATCTTGATAAGACCAAGGATGTTGGTAATGCCTTGGATCTTCATCTTGCTCAGCGTTTTCATAATGCAAAGGATATTAGCCAATGATTCTTATAACTCCAAGGATCTTCATAATGCCACTGATCTTCAAGAATCTGATGAGGTTTATGTTCCAAAGATCTTCATCAAGTTAAAGATCTTGATTATGCAAATGATCTCATATTTCCAACAATGATCATATTACCAAAGATCTTGATAAGACCAAGGATGTTGCTAATGCCTTGGATCTTCATCTTGCTCAGCGTTTTTATAATGCTAAGGATCTTAGCCAACGATTCTTATAACTCCAAGGATCTTCATAATGTCACTGATCTTCAAGATGCTAATAATGTTTATGATTCCAAAGATCTTCATCACGTTAAAGATCTTGATAATGCAAATGATCTCATATTTCCAACAATCTTCATATTACCAAAGATCTTAATAAGACCAAAGATGTTGCTAATGCCTTGGATCTTCATCTTGCTCAGCGTTTTCATAATGCCAAGGATCTCAGCCAATGATTCTTATATCTCCAAGGATCTTCATAATGCCACTGATCTTCAACATGCTGATGAGGTTAATGATTCCAAAGATCTTCATCACGTTAAAGATCTTGATAATGCAAATGATCTCATATTTCCAACGATCTTTATATTACCAAAGATCTTGATAAGACCAAGGATGTTGCTAATGCCTTGGATCTTCATCTTGCTCAGCGTTTTCATTATGCCAAGGATCTTAGCCAATGATTCTTATAACTCCAACGATCTTTATAATGCTACTGATCTTCAAGATGCTGATGAGGTTTATGATTCCAAAGATCTTCATCACGTTAAAGATCTTGATAATGCGAATGATCTCATATTTCCAACGATCTTTATATTACCAAAGATCTTGATAAGACCAAGGATGTTGCTAATGCCTTGAATCTTCATGTTGCTCAGCGTCTCCATAGTGCCAAGGATCTTAGCCAATGATTCTTATAACTCCAAGGATCTTCATAATGCCACTGATCTTCAAGATGCTGATAATGTTTATGATTCCAAAGATCTTCATCACGTTAAAGATCTTGATAATGCAACTGATCTCATATTTCCAACAATCTTCATATTACCAAAGATCTTAATAAGACCAAAGATGTTGCTAATGCCTTGGATCTTCATCTTGCTCAGCGTTTTCATAATGCCAAGGATCTCAGCCAATGATTCTTATAACTCCAAGGATCTTCATAATGCCACTGATCTTCAAGATGCTGATGAGGTTTATGATTCCAAAGATCTTCATCACGTTAAAGATCTTGATAATGCAAATGATCTCATATTTCCAACGATCTTCATATTACCAAAGATCTTGATAAGAACAAGGATGTTGCTAATGCCTTGGATCTTCATCTTGTTCAGCGTTTTCATAATGCCAAGGATCTTAGCCAATGATTCTTATAACTCCAAGGATCTTCATAATGCCACTGATCTTCAAGATGCTGATAATGTTAATGATTCCAAAGATCTTCATCACGTTAATGATCATGATAATGCAAATGATCTCATATTTACAAGAATCTTCATATTACCAAAGATCTTAATAAGACCAAGGATGTTGCTAATGCCTTGGATCTTCATCTTGCTCAGCGTTTTCATAATGCCAAGGATCTTAGCCAATGATTCTTATAACTCCAAGGATCTTCATAATGTCATTGATCTTCAAGATACTGATGAGGTTAATGATTCCATAGATCTTCATCACGTTAAAGATCTTGATAATGCGAATGATGTCATATTTCCAACGATCTTCATATTACCAAAGATCTTGATAAGACCAAGGATGTTGCTAATGCCTTGGATCTTCATCTTGCTCAGCGTTTTCATAATGCCAAGGATCTTAGCCAATTATTCTTATAACTCAGGGATCTCATAATGGCACTGATCTTCAAGATGCTGATGATGTTAATGATTCCAAAGATCTTCATTACGTTAAAGATCTTGATAATGCAAATGATCTCATATTTTCAACGATCTTCATGTTACCAAAGATCTTGATAAGACCAAGGATGTTGCTAATGCCTTGGATCTTCATCTTGCTCAGCGTCTTCATAATGCCAAAGATATTGATGAGTTCTTAAGGCTAAGGAATTGCATATTTCCAATGATCTTGCCAATGCCATCCTCCAGGTACAATTACTGTTTGTGATGACGACTCGGAAATGGATTATATGGGCCAAGATCTGGAAGACAATTTCATATGGAGGACAGTTTCAAGACCAAGATCAGTAGTTTTATGATGCTTATAATTCCAAGGATCTTCATAATACCACTAATCTGCATGTTGCTGATGATGCTTTATGATTCAAAAGATCTTCGTCATGTTAAAGATCTTGATAATCCCCATGATGTTACTCATATTTCCAAGGATCTTCAAAATACCAAAGATCTTGAAAAGACCAAGGATGTGGATAATGTCTTGGATCTTTATCTTGCTAAGCGTATTTATAATGCCAAGGATCTTGATGAGTTCATATGGCTAAGGAATTGCATAATTCCAAGGATCTTGCCAATGCCATCCTCCAGCTACAATCACGGTTTGTGATTACGACTAGCGAATTGATTATATTGGTTAAGATCTGCAGGACAGTTTAAAATGGAAGAGAGTTACAAGGCCAAGATCTGTAGTTTTATTATTTCCATAATTCCAAGGATTTTAGTAATATCAATGATCTTTACGATGCTGAGGATCTTCACGACAACAAAGATCTTCATCATGTTGATAATGCTGTTGATAAAGATCTTGATAATGCCAATGATACTCATATTTCCAAGGATCTTCTTAATACCAAATATCTTGAAAACACCAAGGATGTTGATACTGTTTTGGATCTTCATCTTGCTAAGCGTCTTCATAATACCAAAGATCTTGATGAGTCTACAAGGCGAAGGAATCGCATAATTCCAATGATCTTGCCAATGCCATCCTCTAGATACAATTACTGTTTGTGATGACGACTCGGAAATTGGTTATATGGGCCAAGATCTGGAAGATAGTTTGATATTGAACAGTTTCAGGACCAAGATCAGTAGTTTTATGATGCTTATAATTCCAAGGATCTTCATAATATGATGATGTTTATGATCCAAAAGTTCTTCATCATGGTACAGATCTTGATAATGCCAATGATTCCCATATTTCCAAGGATCTTCATAATACCAAAGATCTTGAAAAGACCAAGGATGTTGATACTGTTTTGGATCTTCATCTTGCTAAGCGTCTTCATAATGCCAAAGATCTTGATGAGTCTACAAGGCTAAGGAATTGCATATTTGCAATGATCTTGCCAATGCCATCCTCTAGATACAATTACTGTTTGTGATGACGACTCGAAAATTGATTATATTGGCTAAGATCTGCAAGACAGTTTCAAATGGGAGAGGGTTACAAGGCCAAGATCTTTAGTTTTATAATTCTCATAATTCCAAGGATTTTCTAAATATCAATGATCTTTACGATGCTGAGGATCCTCACGACGACAAAGATCTTCATCATGTCAAAGATCTGCCAATGATGAAAGCCAATGATTCCAATAATTCTAAGAATCTTGATGATACAAAAGATCTTCGTAAGGCCAAGGATGTTGATACCGTCTTGGATCTTCAGATTTCTAAGCGTCTTCATATTGCCAAGGATCTTGATGAGTTCATAAAGCCAAGGAAGTGCACCATTCCAAAGATCTTGCCAATGCCATCCTCCAGATACAATTACTTTTTGTGATGACTACTCGGAAATTGATTATATGGGCCAAGATCAGGAAGACAGTTTCGTATGGAAGACCAGTTTCAAGACCAAGATCAGTAGTTTTATGATGCTTATAATTCCAAGGATCTTTATAATACCACTGATCTTCATGTTGCTGATGATGTTTATGATCCAAAATATCTTCATCATGTTAAAGATCTTGATAATGCCCATGATACTCATATTTCCAAGTATGTTCATAATACCAAAGATCTTGAAAAGACCAAGAATGTCTTGGATCTTCATCTGGCTAAGCGTCTTCATAATGCCAAGGATCTTGATGAGATCATAAGGCTAAGGAATTGCACGATTCCGAAGATCTTGCCAATGCAATCTTCCAGACACAATTACTGATCTTCATCTTGCTAAGCGTCTTCATAATGCCTGGGACCTTGATAAGTTTTTAAAGCCAAGGAAGTGCACCTTTCTAAAGATCTTGCCAATGCCATCTTCCAGATATTACTGTTTTGGTTGACGACTGGACAATTGAAGATATTGGTCAGGATCTGGGTGACAGTTTCAATACCAAGATCTGTAGTTTTGAATTTTGCACACAAATCACACATTTGCGACAAAATTTCCTAACCCTCCTACTTGCAGGATTTTAACCAACGGCTATCGTCCCGGCACGGCTTTCTACCACATCGTCGCGATATTCCTCGAAAAATCTCAAATACCAAGCAATTACTCAACGATCAAGTTGCGAATAATTCTGGCCGCCACCAGCATTTTCGTCCTCATCTACAACGTCGCGTTTTCTAGCCGACTATCTAGTCTACTAGTTGCCCCAAGGTAAATCAATATAATTTGAATTTATGGCCTTCAACTACCTGGAAACTACAATCCTTCAAACCTTGATGTTCTTCAAAGATACATGATCTTCAAAGATCATGATTGAAACATGATCTCAAAGATCATCTTTTGCATGATTATCAGGCAAAATCAACCAACATGATCTGCGAAGATCATGATTGAAACATGATCTTCAAAGACCATGATTGAAACATGATCATCAAAATTCATGATTGAAACATGCTCTTCAAAGATTATGATTGAAACATGAAAGATCATGATTGAAACATGATCTTCAAAGATCATGATTGAAACATGATCTTCAAAGACCATGATTGAAACATGATCTTCAAAGATCATGATTAAAACATGATCTTCAAAGATCAGGATTGAAACATTATCTTCAAAGATCATGATTAAAACACGATCTTCGAAGATCATAATTGAAACATGATACTCAAAGAACATGTTTGAAACATGATCTTCAAAGATCATGATTGAAACATGAAAGATCATGATTGAAACATGATCTTCAAAGATTATGATTGAAACATGAAAGATCATGATTGAAACATGATCTCAAAGATCATGATTGAAACAAGATCTTCAAAGATCCTAGATTGAAACATGATCTTGAAAGATCATGATTGAAACAAGATCTTCAAAGATCTAGATTGAAACATGATCTTCAAAGATCATGACCATAATCTTCAGAGATCATGATTGAAAGATGATCTTCAAAGATCATGATTAAAACATGATCTTCAAAGATCATGATTGAAACATGATCTTCAATGATCATGATTTACACATGATCTTCATAGATCATGATTGAAACATGATCTTCAAAGATCATGATTGAAACATGATCTTCAAAGAACATATGATGGGAAGTGGAGAAGGTTGTAGTAGTAGTAATACATAGGCATTTAATTAAACTGTTTTCTTTCTGCTTGGTAGATTCACAGATGAAATCAATAATATCGAACAGCTTTACCAGAGTGGAATGGACTGGGGCAACTACAACAACAGCACCATAGACCCACTCCGCGACAGCGTAAATCTCCCAATCCCGATTCAATCAGCTTCTATCAAACCTGTTTTAGGTGAAATACAGCGACATGATAGACCGGTTCCGGACACTGAAGCTGACCGACATCGAGAAGCGGATGGTGGCAAAGGTCTTCGCGTTGGTCATCGATCGCAAACAAGTCGCGCAACGTTTAAGTAACACCATCCAATCGATTGGGCTTCATAGTCTTAAGCGTCTTTATGTTTGTAGAGAGGCAATTTTCGCCGGAATTCAAGGGAAAGATCATCCAGAAATACAAGATAATGAGGGACGATTTGTTCACCATCACCAGCTCGACGCTGATGAGGAAGAATTGCGTGTTTATTGAGTCGTTCAATCGGATGGTGCTTAGAAGCTTCGCTGGTGGGATCCATCATTACTGGAACATGAAGGTAACTAACTCAATTTCGTAATTAAAGGCATATGATGGAAAATGTGCTTGTGACGTGAGTATCTTCATCTATAATCTTATTCTGAGCTTCCTTAAACTTCCAAAATTTTTGAGAGTCTTGGAACTCAGCAGTTGGAAGTCTCGCTTTACTGATGATAAGCAAATGCTTATTTAAGGGCATGAATCATCGAGGAAGAACTTCTTGATACCTAGGAATGCGTTTGAATTTGGCATGGAAAATTCAATGATAAGGCACATCCGTTTAAAACAGGCTGTTTCAAGTATTTTAAATTGTAGGTTTCTTTGGATCACACTCGACTGGAAACGATCATGAACAGCGCCAAATTGGGCGACGATTCCGCTAAAAAGTTGAATTTACGGCAAGTAATGGATGTGTTTCTGATCCTGTGTGTAGGCTACGTGGTCTCCATCGCCGTGTTTCTCATTGAATACTACGGCAAATGTAAAGGATCGTTACCTAAAGTGCATCAATAAAGAGAGATCTTAATTGCTTTATTACCCTACTTCTTCATCTTCTGACGCTAAAGCCCAATTTGGCCTCCACTAGTTTCCAGCTCCATTCCTCTCTTTTCCGGGCCACTCCCTTCCATCTTCCTAGATTAAGGATTCGTCTGGCGTCCTGGTCTACTTCATCCTCCCATCTATTTCTTAGTCTTCCTATCGGCCTCTTCCCCTCCATTTGGCCGCTCGGGATTCTTTTGGGCATTCTACCATCTACTTATCCTTCTTATTCTTTCGAATAGGCCTACTTTGGACCACGCTTGTTCATCTGTTGGGTTTTGATCTTTGCCCAGTATTGTCGCATCTTCGGCCGGTGTAACTCCTTTCTCTCTCCTGTCCAGGGGGTACCTTCCCTTTCGGGTTTTTTCCTGAAATCCACGGACTTCCTTCAGGGTGTGTCTCACAGACTGTCTGTTTTGGAGATCCATCTACTTATCTCATTATTATATTATCCCACTTATCCTCCATAAATCTCCCCAAAATACCTTATGTAGCAAGTACGATGCAATTATAATATTGTTTCCATTTGCTGATAGAAATGATGGAATGATGAATGCTGGGTTGACCAGTATGAACTGGGAAGGGGATGGAATGAAAGTTTCCTCAGCCCTTCCAAGTTTGATAATCGCCGAATTCATGATTGATGAACTTAACCCAACCTAGGTTACGTTAGGTTGGGTTAAGTTCTTCCTCTTCTTCATATGGCACTACAGCCCAAATCGAGCCCTGGCCTCCTATATTTGTGTCCTCCATTCTTTCTTGTCCTTTCCTGTTCTTCTCCACGCTCTTACTCCGAGTAGTTGGTATGCGTCTTCCTGGGTCTCTTCCTTCCACTGTTTTATTAGCCTCCCTACTGGGCTACCTTGCGTTCCATGTTCCAATTACATAGCCTAAATTTCGTCTTCTGTTAATCCGTCCATTCCGAGGCTGTTGTACAGGTTCCTAAACTTGCTATTTTTGCTGGGGAAGAGTAGTTAGCCCTTTGCTCACCCTCTTTTTTTATCCGGGCTTGGGACCTGCTAATTTGGTCACTGGGCTACTCAATCCGCCCACTTTCCTCCACAGGCAGAGTTATATAATAGGTTAGGTTAGGTCATTATGAACTGGGAAGAGGATGGAATGATAGTTTCCTCAGCCTTTCCAAGTTTAATGAGCCCCGAAACTCATGATTGATGAAATGACGAAACCTAGGTTTTCTTTGATAAACCCGCAGTTCGTGAATCGAATAAATCCTAGATCTACCTGAAACCTCGATCAAAATGACGAAACCGAAGTTTCCCTTAACTAATCCAATGGGAGACGTTGCGTAACCGCAATGACCGAGTGCGTTGGCAAGCAGTTCGAGTATTAGACACGTCCAATAGCTTGGTGAAGAGGATTCAGGCGATAAAGAACCGCCAGTAGGAGGTGCCCAAGAACTTTAAGGACGACCTGGACACTTGGGGCTTGGAGTGCATGTGCGGGCTGATCTGCCTTCTGATGACCCCTCAACAAGAAGATGGCCTTCCTGCTGCCCCGGGGATTGAAGCCAGCCGCCGAGACTGCGGTACTAACCGAAGTCGTTGACCGTTGACGACTTCGGTCAGTACGGCTGGGTTCAATCTTTTCCGGGTGCGGCAGGAAGGCAATCCTATTGTTGAAGATCAGCCCGCACAGACACTCTAAGCGCCACTTGTTTAGCTCGTCCTTTCTTTTCTTTTTGGACGCCAATTCTTAGACGCCAGAGAATCCAACAGGAAGTGAGAATTTGGGATTTATTTGTGGAAGCTCTGGGAGTAGCAGGAAGGCCATCTTCTTGTTGAAGATCAGCCCGCACAGACACTCCAAGCCTCACTTGTCCAGCTCGCTCTTGAAGTTCAAAGAATCTATCAGGAAGTGAGAATTTGGGTTTTATTTGTGGAAGCTCTGGGAGCAGCAGGAAGGCCATCTTCTTGTTGAAGATCAGCCCGCACAGACACTCCAAGCGCCACTTGTCCAGGTCGTCCTTGAAGTTCTTTGGCGGGAGAGAATCCATCAGGAAGTGAGAATTTGGGTTTTATTTGTGGAAGCTCTAAGAACAGCAGGAAGGCCATCTTCTTGTTGAAGATCAGCCCGCGCAGACACTCCAAGCGCCACTTGTCCAGCTCGTCATTGGGCGTCAGAGAATTCATCAGGAAGTGAGAATTTGGGTTTCATTTCTGGATGCTCTGAGAGACGCCGGCGTGGAAGAGGCTGGTGGAGCATTGCTTGACTATGTGCTGGTCAACCACCTTAAGAAGGCGGAGAACGCGCTGAAAGAGACCAAAACCAACCCCAAGAACATACCCATAAGGAGTTCTCCCTCATCGACAACTTCCTCGTCAAGAGCAACATGAACACCGATGATATATTGACTGTTCTGTTTGATATGATCTTACTAGGGGTGAATATGTGTAGCCACAGCGCCGACTTTTTGATGTACCATCTGACCAGGAACCCCCGCGCCCAGGAGAAGCTTCAGCAAGAGATTACCAGGTTCCTGGAGAAGATTACCAAGGAGAACTTGAGTTATCTTAAGTCTTGCCTGAACGAAAGTCTCAGACTAAAGCTCCCCATGCCGGTGCTGTTCAATCTTGACTAGGGACCTCTCCTTCCAGCCCCTTCCACGCCGGCGTCTCCCAGCGCTTCCACAAATGAAACCCAAATTCTCACTTCCTGATGGATTCTCTGGCGCCCTAGAACTTCAAGCACGAGCTGGACAAGTGACGCTCGGAGTGTCTGTGCGGGCTGATCTTCAACAAGAAGATGACCTTCCTGCTGCTCCGGGGATTAAACCTAGGATACTACTTGACTAGGGACATCACCTTTTACCATTACAAAATACCTGAAGGCACGTTCGTGTTGATCGCGACGAACCCGTAGAGCCTGCGATAGGAGTACTTCGAGGACGCGTTGAAGTTCAAGCCTGAACGGTGATCTGGTCAGGACGCCAACAAAGACATGGACTTTCCCGTTCGGCGTCGGGCCCAAGGCCTGCATAGTCAAGAGCCTAGCCGAAATGCAAATCAGCATGCTCAATATTGATGTGGTGGTGGTTCAGATGGCTAAGCACTTGGCCTTTGATTCAGGCAGCTGAGGTTCAAATCCCTACAGAACCAAAAAGCAGCAAAAATTAAAAACTATTGGCTGCAACCCATAACACTCAATTCCCCAATCCGGCTTAGGCAACCGTGGGCTCTCAACTGCCTCCCATCTTCTCTGGGAAATTTGTCGCTTGGATTCGACGTTAAACTGTAGCTCCCCCATATTCAAATCTTAGTGCTAAGGTTGGATTTGTGGCAGAGAAGACGCCGGTGCCCAGCAGTGGGACATAAAGGCTGATGATGATGATGCTTATTATTAATGTTCTCGGTAAGTTCCGGATCTAGTACCACACGGCGACACTCGGCGATCATTTGGAGTGGTCGCCGAGTGCTACCAATAGAACTGCTGGTGGACGGAAGATGCCGCATGCATTAGAAACCAAATGAACAAACCATGGCGGAAATAAAAACCGAAACGAAGAGGAAATGGTAGGAGAAATGGGGTAGACTCCAAGGGCCAGTGAACCAAAAAACTGATCTCGGATATAATGAATTGGACAAACTGGAAACATGGAGAGCTGGACTACCACATCACACAAGTCCTGGGTGTCCATGCCTACAGCAGTCCGAAGACTGCTCCTACTGCGGTGAGACAGACACAGTAGAATACATTGTCTTCTACTGCTTCCTGGACAAGCGAAAGACTTGCCATGGAGCTACTACTCATGCTAAGGAGTGAAGAAGGCTGGAAGGCAGTAGAAAACAAGACGAAGACAATTATTTAGAAAACGGAAGAGGAAGCAAGAATAAGGAAACAACAACAAATGTATCAGTAAATGTTAGAACAGCGCTCCTTTGAGGTAATACTTTAGCGATGCCGAGAGACACGCATAGTATTCCAGGTGGACCACTCGATTTAGCTAGTGCTTGCTACGAAGAGCAAGGAGGAAGAAATAAGAAGGAAACGACAGCAAATGTATAAGTTAATGTTTGAACAGCCCTTCCTTGAAGTAATACTTTACCGATGCTGAGGGACACGCAGAGTATTCCAGGCGATCACTCGATCCACCTAGTGCTTGCGACGAGGAAAGCAGAGGAAGGAAGAAGAATATATATATATATATATATATATATATATATATATATATATATATATATATATATATATGTATATATATATATATATGCATCGGGTTACAACGTTATCCGTCTTCCGATTCCTAATTTCCAACCGTCTCGGTTTTTCCAAGCCACTTCCTCCAATCCTCTCGTCTGGATCTCTCCGTCTATACCCTGTCTTCAGCTTTTCCGGGGTCTTCCTCTCCTTCTTCTTCCCTGCGGTGTACAGTGTATTACTTTCTTCGGGGGTCGGTCTTGATCCATTCTCTGTACATGACCGTACCATCTGAGTCCAGTCCAGTTCTTATGTCATCCACGATATCGTGCTTTACTTCCAATATTTTTCCTCATTCGTTCATTTCTGATCCTTTCCAATCTAGACTTTCCTGCCGCTCTTCTCCAGTAGTCCATCTCTGTGGCTTTTAGTGATTTCTCTGTTCTATCTCTATTTCTCTGAAGGAAGAAGAAGGAAACGACAACAAATGTAGAAGTAAATGTTAGAACCGCCCTCTTGAAGTAAAGCTGTAGCGATGCCGAGAGACACGCAGAGTATTCCAGGGGCACCACTCGATCCAGCTAGTGCTTGCGACGAGGAAGAAAGAGGAAGAAAGAAGAAGGAAATGACAACAAATGTATAAGTAAATGTTAGAACACCCCTTCCTTGAAGTAATGCTTTACCGATGCTGAGGGACACGCAGAGTACTCCAGGGGATCATGCGATCCAGCTAGTACTTGCAACGAGGAAGGAAGAGGAAGGAAGAAGAAGGCAGCGACAACAAATTCAAAAGTAAATGTTAGAACCGCCCTCTTGAAGTAATACTGTAGCGATGCCGAGAGACACGCAGAGTATTCCAGGGATCTAGCTAGTGCTTGGGACGAGGAAGAAAGAAGAAAGTAACGACAACAAATGTATAAGTAAATGTTAGAACAGCCATTCCTTGAAGTAATGCTTTACCGATGCTAAAGGACACGCAGAGTATTCCAGGGGATCACTAGATCCAGCTAGTGCTTGAGACGCGGAAAGAAGAGAGAAGAAAGAGAGACGCGAGTGGAAGAAAGAAGAAGGAAACGACAACAAATGTAGAGATAAATGTTAGAACCGCCCTCTTCAATTAATGCTTTAGCGATGCTGAGAGATACGCAGAGTATTCCAGGTGGACCACTCGATCTAGCTAGTGCTTGCGACGAGGAAGAAAGAGGAAGAAAGAAGAAGGGAACGACAACAAATCTATAAGTAAATGTTAGAACAGTCCTTCCTTGAAGTAATGCTTTACCGATACTGAGGAACACGCAGAGTATTCCAGGGGATCACTCGATCCAACTAGTGCTTGCGACGACGAAGGAAATGAAGAATGAAAGTACAACAAATGTTGGAACAGCCCTTGGAACAACGCTTTAGCGATGTTTAGGGACACGCAGATTATTCCACGGTGACCATTTCATACAGCTCGTGCTTGCGACTAGGAAGGAAGAGGAAGAAAGAAGGGGGACGACAACAAATGTATAAGTAAATGTTAGGACAGCCCTTTCTTGAAGTAAAGCTTTACGGCTGCTGAGGAACACGCAAAGTATTCCAAAGAATCACTCGATATAGCTAGTGCTTGAAACGAGGAAGGAAATGGAAGAATGAAGAAGGAAAGTACAACAAATGTTAGAACAGCCCTTGGAGCAATGCTTGTTTATCGATGTTTAGGGTCACGCAGAGTATTCCAGTGGTATCACTCGTTCCAGCTAGTGCTTGCGTCGAGGAAGGAAGAGGAAGAAAGAAGAAGGGAATGACAACAAATCTATAAGTAAATGTTAGAACAGTCCTTCCTTAAGTAATGCTTTACCGATACTGAGGAACACGCAGAGTATTCCAGGGGATCACTCGATCCAACTAGTGCTTGCGACGACGAAGGAAATGAAGAATGAAAGTACAACAAATGTTGGAACAGCCCTTGGAACAACGTTTTAGCGATGTTTAGGGACACGCAGATTATTCCACGGTGACCATTTCATACAGCTCGTGCTTGCGACTAGGAAGGAAGAGGAAGAAAGAAGGGGAACGGCAACAAATGTATAAGTAAATGTTAGAACAGCCCTTTCTTGAAGTAAAGCTTTACGGCTGCTGAGGAACACGCAAAGTATTCCAAAGAATCACTCGATATAGGTAGTGCTTGAAACGAGGAAGGAAATGGAAGAATGAAGAAGGAAGGTACAACAAATGTTAGAACAGCCCTTGGAGCAATGCTTGTTTATCGATGTTTAGGGACACGCAGAGTATTCCAGTGGTATCACTCGTTCCAGCTAGTGCTTGCGTCGAGGAAGGAAGAGGAAGAAAGAAGAAGGGAACGACAACAAATCTATAAGTAAATGTTAGAACAGTCCTTCCTTGAAGTAATGCTTTACCGATACTGAGGAACACGCAGAGTATTCCAGGGGATCTCTCGATCCAACTAGTGCTTGCGACGACGAAGGAAATGAAGAATGAAAGTACAACAAATGTTGGAACAGCCCTTGGAACAACGCTTTAGCGATGTTTAGGGACACGCAGATTATTCCACGGTGACCATTTCATACAGCTCGTGCTTGCGACTAGGAAGGAAGAGGAAGAAAGAAGGGGGACGACAACAAATGTATAAGTAAATGTTAGAACAGCCCTTTCTTGAAGTAAAGCTTTACGGCTGCTGAGGAACACGCAAAGTATTCCAAATAATCATTCGATATAGCTAGTGCTTGAAACGAGGAAGGAAATGGAAGAATGAAGAAGGAAAGTACAACAAATGTTAGAACAGCCCTCGGAACAATGCTTGTTTATCGATGTTTAGGAACACGCAGAGTATTCCAGTGGTATCACTCGTTCCAGCGAGTGCTTGCGTCGAGGAAGGTAGAGGAAGAAAGAAGAAGGAAACGACAACAAATGTATAAGTAAATGTTAGAACAGCCCTTCCTTGAAGTAATGCTTTACGGCTGCTGAAGAACACGCAAAGTATTCCAAAGAATCACTCGATATAGCTAGTGCTTGAAACGAGGAAGGAAGTGGAAGAAAAAAGAAGGAAACGACAACAAATGTATAAGTAAATGTTAGAACTGCCCTCCCTTAAAGTTATGCTTTAGCGATGTTGAGGGACATGCAGAGTATTCCAGGGGAGGCACTCGATCGAGCTAGTTCTTTCGACGCTCCTCAAAAAAAGGTATACCTTGATAAACCCACAATTCCTGAATAAATCCTTGGTTTAACAGTGCGAAGCTGGTCGTGTTTGATTGAAGACCATACTCATCAGTGGGGCATAAATTAGTTCATTGAATATAAATACTTAATCGTCTTTGTTTCGCTTGCGCTGAGATTGGGATTTGTTGTGGAACGTTAATAAATACGATCTCTCTCTCTCTAGTCGTTTACTTCATGGCTGAAGTGGCGTGATCCCATGCTGGCGTTTTATTATGCCATAGCGGAGACAGCGGCAAATGGAGGAAGATCGCGTACCTTCAATTTTCTGTAGGATGACCAGTTTTTCCAGATTATCACCCGTTTTATTTAATTAAATGTTAAAAACCTAACCTGGTCGATCCAGCGTTTTGAAGATTGCTCTCCAAAACGCTGGATCGACCAGGTGCAAGAAATCACCGGGACACCTTCTTCTTCTTCATGTGCCATCTCCTACTCGGAGGTTAGGTTAAGTTATACCAACAAGGCAATCTCCACTTTCGACACTGCCGCTCTGAATAATTCTTTTGAAGTACACCGGAACCAATCTCTAAGATTTCTCAACGAGGAATTCCGGCGTCTTCCCACACTTCTATTTCCTGCAATCTTCCCTTGCATTAAGAGCTGTAATATTTCATACCTTTCTCCTCTCATAGTATGTCCCAGATATTCCAGTTTCTTACATTTAATTGTTTCTATAATTTCTGGTCCCTTTCCCATCTTTCGTAATACCTCCACATTCGTAACTTTGTCGGTCCATGATAGTTTTACGACTCTCCTATCAAACGCCTGGAGTTTATATGTAAGCTGTTGATTGAGTGTCCATGCCTCCACGCCGTACATTAATATGGGAAACACGTAACATCTCATCATTCTGATTCGGAGTTCCAATTTTGGAGTGGTGTAGGGACACCACTACAAGAAAACATAAGAATAACGGCAGACAGGAGCAAATGGAGGAAGATCGCGTACCTTCAATTTTCTGTTCGAAGACCAGTTTTTCCAGATTATCACCCGTTTTATTTAATTAAATGTTCCAAGTGGCGATTGAGACTTCTTTGCGAAGAGATAGTTTTGTTGTTGTTCATTTTGTATCATTTACAATCACATTAACAATAAATACAACATCATCGTCTAATAAAGTCCTGCAATAATAATGAAAGTTTCAATTGGTGTAACGAAATCGATACCATAAAAACACGTTTTAAAGAAATCGTCGGATATCACCCGCTGCACAAATTGGAAGCAATTTGTAACTCATGCATTAATCCGATAAGAGACGCAACTATAAAACTCATCAACTGAAAATACACGCTTTATAAATCCACGAATGTTAATAACACGAATGTTAACAAAGTCGTTTATATAAGGAACTTTCAACATTAACTTACGGCGAGCATTCGAAAGAAATGTGTTTAAGACTCGCCGCATTTAGTCTGCTAATCACTGCTTCTGCAGCAAAGACCAAATTGGACTTCATTGAAGATATTTTCGAAACGGAAGTTTGTTCTATTGCCGCTCACGTTTGCTGGACTTACGGTAATTTTGAAACCGCAACCAGGGCCGTTCCCGGCTTACTGCTCTATCTAACCTAACCTAGCTGCAACTTTTGTTACATTTTCATGCCAATTTGTTTCAGGGGATGTTAAAGAATTGATGCAACGAAACTTGCGAAAATCTCCACCAAGGCTATTGACCGTATACAACGCCTCCACAAATCCGAGATCGTTTTACACGCATCTCGACCACAGAAACTGTTTTCTAATCGATTTTAGCAATTGTCCTTCCTCCTGGAACATCCTCAATTACGTAATTACATCTTCTTACACTATCAGTCGCCAATTGTTATTGTTTATCGGTACTTGTATTTCGGGTCGATCTTCAAACGCATTCTTCAATAGCATATACTGATCTTTTATTCCTTTCCTTTGTCTTATAATCACGTGCTATATTTCCTTCAGCAGACCGTAGAAGTCGTGTTCCATTTGCTTCCAAAAGCTTTCCCAATGTTCGATTTTGAAACTCCTGAGTTTCCTTTCTGATCCTTTTGTATCGATTATAGGTTTGTTATATTCGTAATGACCAACAAGCTAGGAATGCACTTTTCCTTTATTTTCCGGAAGCATGGAGTCTGCTTGAAAGACCGGTCCGGTAGATTCCATGGTTCCGAGTGCTTCCAGTGCTGCCTTTCCTATGCTTGCTCAAGTAGTAGCAAGTAGCACGAAGTTGTGTCAGCCACGAGAGTGTGGAGATGTTACTTGGCTCGTCTTGTGCTTCCTCCCCTCGCTTTGGCTAAATCGCGCTGCAAAGGCGGTTCTTCGTAGCCGAGTCATAGGGACTCCGAGTCATAGGTGCCGAGTCATAGGTAGCCGAGTCATAGGTGATGAGAGCATCACCTCCACACTAATAGCTCCATAAATAGCTGCAGCAGCACCTATTCGGTGTCAGTCAAGGCACTGAGGTCGTCGCGAAGTAAGGCCAGAGTGTGGATGCGAGTTGCTCGCCTCGAACAGCTTCGGCGAAGATATTCCACGAAGTTACTCCGCGAGAGTGTGGAGCAGGCATTAGTATCAGTCATGACACTGTGGTCCTCACGAGTTAAGGTGAGAGTGTGGATGCGAGTTGCTTGCCTCGAACAGCTTCGGCGAAGATATTCGACGAAGTTACTCCGCGAGAGTGTAGAGCAGGCATTAGTATCAGTCCTGGCACTGGTGTCCTCGCGAGTTAAGGTGAGAGTGTGGATGCGAGTTGCTCGCCTCGAACAACTTCGGCGAAGATCCTCGCCGAAGTTACTCCGCGTGAGTGTTAACGAGTTTGCTCCAGTTTGCTCCAGCTGTCCTCAACCGTGTCGTTCTCTAGTTTTGGTTTTTCGCAAATCTCCTTTCTTTTTGGAGAGCCTTTTTGGTAAAGGTATCTTGTGGAGAGCTCCTGTAATCCTGCGACTTTTAATTTCGTCTCCGCTGCTTTTGAGGCATATCCTTTAATTTGTTGTAGTTTAACTATCAAACCAAAATATTGCAAACTTTGGTTGAATCGCACAAAAATTCCAATCACAGTTTCCAATTCACGAAGAAAGTTTTTTTACATCTATTTACCGCTTATGTCCTGTTTTAGGCCAACGCTAACGAATTATTCAGACTATCGCAAAGATACACATTCATTGTAACCAGCAACGACTGTGACATTCTGGTCAGGATCTTAGAAACCTGCAAAATGTTCGTTAACAGCGACGTGAAGGTAGCAATTGCTGCGAATGATAAATACGAAGTTCATTTGGTTTATAGGATTAGCGCAGCAAGTGGACTAGGCAAGTGAAATGTAAAATCTATTTGCGTCTGACGCATACGGTTGACGCATTGTCTCCAATGGACGCATTCCGGTAGCTGCAGTATATTGTGTAATGTAAAATGTATTTGCTTCAAATGCTTTTGCTATGAAGCGTCTGACGCATACGGCTGACGCATTGTCTCCAATAGACCTTTTGACGCATTGTCTCCAATAGTTGAATTTTTTTGTGCGCATGCGTCAATTTCCGCCATGTTATACGTCAAAATTGCCCGAACTTTTTGACGTATAACCTTAATATTTGCCCGAAACTTTCATATTCTCGCCTTTCAAACTTGACCGATGCGCATGCGCTTAACGAACCGTAAAAAGGTCTATTAACGCATTCCGGTTGATGCAGTATATTGTGTAATGTAAAATGTATTTGTTTCAAATGCATTTGCTATCAAGCGTCTGACGCATACAGCTGACGCATTGTCTCCAATTAAAGCATTCCGGTTGATGCATTATATTGTGTAATGTAAAATGTATTTGTTTCAAATGCATTTACTATGAAGCGTCTGACGCATACGGCTGACGCATTGTCTCTAATGGACGCATTCCGGTTGGTGCAGTATATTGTGTAATGTAAAATGATAATACATACAAATTGTATACAAATACAAATGCATTTGCTATGAAGAGTCTGACGCATACGGCTGACGCATTATCTTCAATTGACGCATTCCAGTTGGTGCAGTATATTGTGTAATGTAAAGTGTATTTGTTTCTAATGCATTTGCTATGAAGCGTCTGACGCATACGGCAGACGCATTCTCTTCAACGGTCCCATTCCGGTTGATGCAGTATACTGTGTAATGTAAAATGTATTTGTTTCAAATGCATTTGCTATGAAACGTCTGACGCATACGGCTGACGCATTATCTCCAACGGACACATGCCGCTTAATGCAGTATATTGTGTTAGTCATATCCCTCAGCCACTTCATAGGATATAATATTTGTGTAATATTTTTGTCACTAACTACTACACTAACTACTAACGTACCACCTTTACAGAAAAAAGATGACGAGCCAGACAAGACTTAGACAGGCAAGACTAATACACGAATTGACAGAGACAAATATTCGAAAATGATAGGGAGCATGGGTCAGTGATGTAGGGAGCATGGGGCAATGATAGGGAGCATGGGTCAGTGATGTAGGGAGCATGGGGCAGTGATGTAGGGAGCATGGGGCAGTGTTGTAGGGAGCATGGGACATGGGACAATGATAGAGAGCATGGGTCAGTGATGTAGGTAGCATGGGGCAGTGATGTAGGGAGCACGGGACATGGGCAATGATAGGGAGCATGGGTTAGTGATGTAGGGAGCATGGGGCAGTGATGTATGGAGCATGGGACATGGAGCAATGATAGGGAACATGTGGCAATGACAGGGAGCATGGGTCAGTGATGTATGGAGCATAGGGCAGTGATGTAGGGAGCATGGGACATGAAGCAATGATAGGGAACATGGCGCAATGACAGGGAGCATGAATCAGTGATGCAGGGAGCATGGGGCAGTGATGTAGGAAGCATGGGACATGGGGCAACGATAGGGAGCAAGGAGCAGTAATGTAGGGAGCACGGGACAATGGGCAATGATAGGGAGCATGGTTTAGTGATGTAGGGAGCATGGGGCAGTGATGTAGGGAGCATGGGACATGGAGTAACGATAGGGAACATGGGGCAATGACAGGGAGCATGGGTCAGTGATGTATGGAGCATAGGGCAGTGATGTAGGGAGCATGGGACGTGGAGCAATAATAGGGAACATGGGGCAATGACAGGGAGCATGGGTCAGTGATGCAGGGAGCATGGGGCAGTGATGTAGGGAGCATGGGACATGGGACAATGATAGAGAGCATGGGTCAGTGATGTAGGTAGCATGGGGCAGTGATGTAGGGGGCACGGGAGAATGGGCAATGATAGGGAGCATGGGTTAGTGATGTAGGGAGCATGGGGCAGTGATATAGGAAGCATATGACATGGGGCAATGATAGGGACCATGGGTCATTGATATAGGGAGCATGGGTCAGTAATGTAGGGAGCATGGGGCAGTGATATAGACAGCATGAGACATGGGGCAATGATAGCGAGCATTGCTTAGTGATGTAGGGAGCATGGGTTAGTGATGTAATGAGCATGGGGCAGTGTTGTAGGGAGCATGGGACATGGGGCAATTATAGGGAGCATGGGACATAGGGCAATGATAGGAAGCTTTGGGCAGTGAGGTATGGAGCGTGGGACATGGGGCAATGAAAGGGATTATTGGTCAGTGATGTAGGGAGCATGGAGCAGTGATGTAAGAAGCATGAGACATGGGACAATGATATAGAGCATGGGTCAGTGATGAAGGTAGCGTGGGGCAGTGATGTATGGAGCATGGGAGATGGAGCAATGATAGGGAGCATGGGTTAGTGATGTAGGGAGCATGTGGCAGTGATGTAAGGAGCATGGGACATGGAGCAATGGTAGGGAGCATGGGTCAGTGATGTAGGGACATGGGACATAGGGCAATGATATGGTGACATTAGGCAATGATAGATAGCATGGGACATGGTGCAATGTTAGGGAGCATGGGACATGGGACAATGAAATGAAGCATGGGGCAGTGATGTGGGGAGCATGGGACATGGGGCAGTGACAGGGAGCCTGATTTTAGTGATGTAGGGAGCATGGGGCAGTGATGTAGGGAGCATGGGACAAGGTGCAATGATAGGGAGCATGGGTAAGTGATGTAGGGAGCATGGGGCGGTGATATAGGGAGCATGGGGCAGTGATATAGGGAGCATGAGACATGAGGCAATGATAGGGAGGCTGGTTTAGTGATGTAGGGAGCATAGGGCAGTGATGTAGGGAGCACGGGATATGGGGCAATTCTAGGGAGCATGGGTCAGTGATCTATTGAGCATGGGACATGGAGCAATGATAGGGAACATGGGTTGTGATGTAGGGAGCATGGGGCAGTGATGTAGGGAGCATGGGACATGAGGCAATTATAGGTAGCATGGGACATGGGGCAATGATAGGGAGCATGGGGCAGTGATGTAGGGAACATAGAACATGGGGCAATGATAGAGAGCATGATGTTAGTGATGTAAGAATGATGGGGCAGTGGTGTAGGGAGCATGGCACATGGGGCAATGATAGGGAAAATAATGTCAGTGCTGTAGGTAGCATGGGGCAGTGATTTAGGGAGCATCGGACATGGGGCAATGAAAGGGAGCATGGGTAAGTGATGTAGGGAGCATGGGGCAGTGATATAGGGAGCATGGGGCAGTGATATAGGGAGCATGAGACATGACGCAATGATAGGTAGGCTGTAGGCGTTGATGTAGGGAGCACAGGACATGGGGCAATTCTAGGGAGCATGGGTTAGTGATGTATTGAGCATGGGACATGGGGCAATGATAGGGAACATGGGTTAGTGACGTAGGGAGCATGGGGCAGTGATGTAGGGAGCATGGGACATGGGGCAATTATAGGTAGCATGGGACATGGCGCAATGATAGGGAGCATGGGGCAGTGATGTAGGGAGCATAGAACGTGGGGCAATGATAGAGAGCATGATGTCAGTGATGTAAGTAAGATGGGGCACTGATGTAGGGAGCATGGCACATGGGGCAATGATAGGGAACATAATGTCTGTGATGTAGGTAGCATGGGGCAGTGATTTAGGGAGCATCGGACATAGGGCAATGAAAGCGATCATGGGTCAGTGATTTAGGGAGCATGGGGCGGTGATATAGGGAGTATGGGGCAGTAATATAGGGAGCATGATGTCAGTGATGTTAATAACATGGGGCAGTAATGTAGGGAGCATGGAACATGGGGCAATGATAGGGAACATGATATCAGTGATGTAGGTAGCATGGGGCAGTGATGTAGGGAGCATAGGACATGGGGCAATGATAGGGAGCATGGGTCAGTGATGTAGGGAGCATGGGTCAGTAATGTAAGGGGTATGGAGCAGTGATATGCAGAGCATGGGACATGCGGCAATGATAAGGAGTATGGGTTAGTGATGTAGGGAGCATGGGTTAGTGATGTAGAGAGCATGGAGCAGTGATGTAGGGAGCATGGGACATGGGGAAATTATAGGAAGTATGGGACATGGGGCAATGTTAGGGAGCATGGGGCAGTGATGTAGGGAGCATGGGACATGGGGAAATGATAGGGAGCATTGGTCAGTGATGTTTCGGAACATGGGGCAGTGATGTAGGGAGCATGGGATATGTGGCAATGATAGGGAGCATGGGACATGTGGCAATCATAGGGAGCATGGGACATGGGGCAATGATAGGGAGTATGGGACATGAAACAATGATAGGAAGCAGGGAGAACGTCAATGATAGGTAGCATGCAATCTTGGTACAATAGCATAGACAAGGAAAAGGGGGGAAGCAACCTTCGACAACCTAGCACATGCAATGATAAGGGGCGGTACTGGTAATTGTACTGGTAATATATCAATGATGGGGGCAGTACAATACTGGTGCCATATTAAAGATGAGGAGCGGTACAATCCTTGTAGTAATACCATATCATAGAGCCGTGTTATAGTAAGGAGGACAAGGGGGTAGGACAGTAGGACAAGGGTGTAGGACAGTAAGACAAGGGTGTAGGACAGTAAGACAAGGGTGTAGGACAGTAGGACAAGGGTGTTAAAGTAATCTTCCAAACCTACCATTAGAAATGACAAACGAGGCAAAGTACTTTCTCAACGATATTTGCAAAGGGGGAAGCAATTGTTGTATCTCTCATACACCTTCCCCTCTGTAATAGAATGAACGTCAGAAATGTTTGGAGGACTGAAATAATAACCCGATAGCTGTTTGCACAATGTTAATTGATCTGTGGCACGTGCCAATAATTAGCTACTCGTTAATAACTTTTTATGCAATTTTAAGTTTGGGAGTATTATGGTGCATGGGATCCATCATCCGGATTAAAGAAGAAGGAGTTGTTACCAGCTGCGACAAGACGCCGGAATCTGCAAGGTGTACATTGGAATGTCAGCTACGCCCTAGACGACATCAATTCCTTCAAGCATTTCGAAGATTTCAGGTAAAATCGCAAAGTTTCAAAACACAATTCCAATTGTTGATCTTAGAT
Organism: Phosphuga atrata; assembly: GCA_944588485.1. Classification (NCBI taxonomy): domain Eukaryota; kingdom Metazoa; phylum Arthropoda; class Insecta; order Coleoptera; family Silphidae; genus Phosphuga; species Phosphuga atrata. The sequence continues at coordinate 9,119,395 of OX155904.1, read as the reverse complement.
TTCCGCAAGTTGACGTGTTTGCCAAACAAACCGTCTCGTGTGTGTACTTCGCCTTCGAGTACTGCAACATCACTTACACCCTAATCCACTCCGTAACGCACGGATTCATCGACCCGGCGACGAACTACTGGAACGGCATCGTGCTCAAACTCATGAGGAAGCAAGTGGAAATAGGCAGTTAGATCGGCGAAGCTTCAACGACCCAAACGCTAAATTTTCCGTTTTGTCTAGTAACTCCGATGGTTTTCACGAAGGAGCGCTTCGAGCAAGTGGATTACATCAGGATGATAAACCCCGTCGAGGTGAGGTTCCTCTTCCAGAAGCCGCCGATGTCTTACGTCAGCAATATCTTCGCCATGGCCTTTCAACCGCTGCTCTGGTACGCCATTTTCGGGTTAATGGGACTCCTCGCGGTTTGTTCCTACATCATATTGAACTACTCTCCTAATAAACCAACGGTGAAACATTGACCGATTCCAAACAAATGTCTCATGTTCTTAATGTTTTAGGGAAACGTGAAGACGACGTACACCGTCTCTGATATAATCCTTCTGAAACTCGAAGTTCTTTGCCAACAAGGTATAAGTTTTCTTCGCCAACAACAAACATTGTTAACAGTTTCATTTTGTAGGAACTATGTTTCAAACCACCAGTTTATCCTCCACGATACTTATGTTCAACATGTTTGCCGCCTTCATGGTTTTCTTCATTTCTTATTCTGGCAACATAATAGTTCTGCTGCAGTCCACCAAGGAGATGCACACAGTTCGAGAGTTAATCGACACGGGTTTACCAGCCGGTGGACAGATTACGATGTTTATGAGGTTCTATCTACCAGTAAGACTATTCTTCCGTATTTTGCGAAGGCTTCGTGTCCATCCTCCGTTTCAGAATTCAACGAATCCGGTGTTGCGAGAAATGTACGACAACAGAATCGGACCGGACGGCTACTACCCGCTAGAGGAGGGCATGAAGAGGCTGCGCAAGGGCTTCTTCATCTTCTTCAGCGAGATCATCGCCTCGTACCACTACGCCCTCAAGCACTTCACCGAGCACGAAACCTGCGGCCTGCAGAAACTCCACGGCTACGTCCCGTTCAACCTCGGACACGTCCCAATACGCAAGGGCAGTCCATACCGAAAACTACTCAGAATCCCGTAAGTGTCGTATCAGTGCCACTTCAGTAAAATTAATGTCATTTTAAATTGACACATCCATCACTGAAACATCAAAGTTTGTACGTCAAATCATATTACAAGATTTGAAACATCATGGTTTTCACTGCTACAGCACTGATGTATGTAAAGAAAATAGGCAGTCAGATCATAACACTAAAACATCAATGTTTGTACATCATATCATATCACAAGATTTGAAACCTAACCAACAAAAACGTAAGGGCAGTCCATACCGAAAACTACTCAGAATCCCGCAAGAGCTTAAATTATTCGCGGACGTCAGTGTCGTATCAGTGCCACTTCAGTCCAGTGAAATTAATGCCATTTCAAATTGACTCATCTATCACTGAAACATCAAAGTTTGTACGTCATATCATAATACAAGATTTGCAATATCATGGTTTTCACTGATACAGCACTGATGTGTTCAAAAAAAGTAGGCAGTTAGATCATATCACTGAAACATCAATTTTTGCACATTATATCATATCAAAATATTTGAATCGTCATGGTTTTCACTGATACAGCACTGATGTGTGTAAAGAAAATGAGCAGTCCGTTCATAACACTGAAACATCAATGTTTGTACATCATATCATATCACAAGATTTGAAACATCACCAACAAAAACGCAAGGGCAGTTCATACCGACAACTACTCAGAACTTCCAGTAAGAGCTTAAATTATTCGCGTACGTCAGTGCCGTATCAGTGCCACTTCAGTTCAGTGAAATTAATGCACTTTAAATTGACTCATCTGTCACTAAAACATCAAAGTTTGTACGGCATATCATATTACAAAATTAGAAACATCATGGTTTTTACTGATATGGCACTGATGTGTGTAAAGAAAATAGGCAGTCATCACTGATCATATCACTGAAACATCAACGTTTGTACATCATATGATATCACGAGATTTGAAACCTCACCAACAAAAACGCAAGGGCTCTACTCAGAATCCCGTAAGAGCTTAAATTATTCACGTACGTCAGTGTTGTATCAGTGCGACTTCAGTTCAGTGAAATTAATGTCATTTTAAATTGACTCATCTATCACTGAAACATCAAAGTTTGTACGTCATATCATATTACAAGATTTGAAACATCATGGTTTTCACTGATACAGCACTGATATGTCTAAAGAAAATAGGCAGTCAGATCATATCACTGAAACATCAATGTTTGTACATCATATCATAAGATTTGAAACATCATGGTTTTCACTGATACAGCACTGATGTGTGTAAAGAAAATAGGCAGACAGATCGCGTCACTGAAATATCAATGTTTGTACATCATATCATATCACAAGATTTGAAACATCACCAACAAAAACGGAAGGGCAGTCCATACCGAAAACTTCTCAGAATCCCGTTAGAGCTTAAATTATTCGCGTAGTTCAGTGTCGTATCAGTGCCACTTTACTTCAGTGAAATTAATGTCATTTTAAATTGACTCATCTATCACTGAAACATCAAAGTTTGTACGTCATATCATATTACAAGATTAGAAACATCTTGGTTTTCACTGATACAGCACTGATGTGTGTAAAGAAATTAGGCAGTTAGATCATATCACTGAAACATCAATGTTTGTACATCATATCATATCACAAGATTTGAAACATCATGGTTTTTACTGATACACCACTGATATGTATAAAGAAAATTGGCAGTAAGATCATATCACTGAAACCTCAATGTTTGTACATCATATCATATCACAAGATTTAAAACATCACCAACAAAATCGCAGAGGCAGTCCATACTGACCGAGAGCTTAAACTATTCGCGTAAGTCCGTGTCGCATCAGTGTCACTTCAGTTTATTGAAATTAATGTCATTTTAAATTGACTCATCTATCACTGAAACATCAAAGTTTGTACGTCATACCATATTACAAGATTTGAAACATCATGGTTTTCACTGATACAGCACTGATGTGTGCAAAGAAAATAGTCAGTCAGACCACATCACTGAAAAATCAATGTTTGTAAATCATATCTTATCACAAGATTTGAAACATCATGGTTTTCACTGATACAGCACTGATGTGTGTAAAGAAAATAGGCAGGCAGTTCATATCACTGAAACGTCAATGTTTGCACATATCAATGTTTGCACATATCATATCACAAGATTTGAATCATCACCAACAAAAACGCAAGGGCAGTCCATACCGAAAACTACTCAGAATCCCGTAAGAGCTTAAATTATTCGCGTACGTCAGTGTCGTATCAATGCCACTTCCGTTCAGAGAAATTAATGTCATTTTAAATTAACTCATCCATCACTGAAACATCAAAGTTTGTACGTCATATCATATCACAAGATTTGAAACATCATGGTTTTCACTGATACAGCACTGCTGTGTGTAAAGAAAATAGGCAGTCAGATCATATCACTGAAACATCAATGTTTGTAAATCATATCTTATCACAAGATTTGAAACATCATGGTTTTCACTGATACAGCACTGATGTGTGTGAAGAAAATAGGCAGGCAGTTAATATCACTGAAACATCAATGTTTGTACATCATATCATATCAAAAGATTTGAAACATCATGGTTTTCACTGGCACAGCACTGATGTGTGTAAAGAAAATAGGCAGGCAGTTAATATCACTGAAACATCAATGTTTGTACATCATATCATATCAAAAAATTTGAAACATCATGGTTTTCACTGATACAGCACTGATGTGTGTAAAGAAAATAGGCAGGCAGTTAATATCACTGAAACATCAATGTTTGTACATCATATCACATCAAAAGATTTGAAACATCATGGTTTTCACTGATACAGCACTGATGTGTGTAAAGAAAATAGGCAGTCAGATCATATCACTGAAACATCCATGTTTGTACGTCATATAATATTACAAGATTAGAAACATCATGGTTTTCACTAATACAACACTGATAAGTGTGAAGAAAATAGGCAGTCGGATCATATCATCAATGTTTGTACATCATATCATATCACAAGATTTGAAAACTCACCAACAAAAACGTAAGGGCAGTCCGTACCGAAAACTACTCAGAATCCTGTAAGAGCTTAAATTATTCGCGTACGTCAATGTCGTTTCAGTGCCACTTCAGTTCAGTGAAATTAATGTCATTTTAAATTGTCCCATCTATCACTGAAACATCGAAGTTTGTACGTCATATCATATTACAAGATTAGAAAACATCATGGTTTTCACTTATACAGCACTGATGTGTGTAAAGAAAATAGGCAGTCAGATCATATCATTGGAATATCAATGTTTGTACAACATATGATATCACAAGATTTGAAACATCACCAACAAAAACGCAAGGGCAGTCGATACCGAAAACTGCTCCGAATCCCGTAAGAGTTTAAATTATTCGTTTACGTCAGTGTCGTATCAGTGCCACTTCAGATCAGTAAAATTAATGTCATTTTAAATTGACTCATCTATCACTGAAACATCAAAGTTTGTACGCCATAGCATATCACAAGATTTGAAACATCATGGTTTTCACTGATACAGCACAGATATGTGTAAAGAAAATAGGCAGTCAGATCATATCACTGCAACATCAATGTTTCTACGTCATATCATATCACAAGATTTGAAACATCACCAACAAAAATGCAAGGGCAGTCCATACCGAAAACCACTCACAATCCCATAAGAGCCTAAATTACTCGCGTACGTCAGTGTCGTATCAGCGCCACTTCAGTTCAGTTAAATTAATGGCATTTTAAATTGACTCATCTATCACTGAAACAACAAAGTTTGTACGTCATATCATATTACAAGATTTGATACATCATGGTTTTCACTGATGCAGCACTGATGTGTGTAAAGAAAATAGCCAGTCAGATCATATCACTGAAACATCAATGTTTGTACATCATATCATATCCCAAGATTTGAAACATCATGGTTTTTACTGATACTGCACTGAGGGGTGTAAAAATTATAGGCAGTCAGATCATATCATTGAAACATCAATGTTTGTACATCATATCATATCACAAGATTTGAAAACTCACCAACAAAAACGCAAGGGCAGTCCATACCGAAAACTACTCAGAATCCCGTAAGAGCTTATATTATTCGCGTACGTCAGTGTCGTTTCAGTGCCACTTCAGTTCAGTGAAATTAATGTCATTTTGAATTGACTCATCTATCACTGAAACATCAAAGTTTGTAAGTCATATCATATTACAAGATTTGATACATCATGGTTTTCACTGATATAGCACAGATGTGTGTAAAGAAAATAGGCAGTCAGATCATATCACTGAAACATTAATTTTAGTACATCAGATCATATCACAAGATTTGAAACCTCACCAACAAAAACGTAAGGGCAGTCCATACCGAAAACTACTCAGAATCCCGTATGAGCTTAAATTACTCTCGTACGTCAGTGTCGTATCAGTGCCACTTCAGTTCAGTGAAATTAATTTCATTTTAAATTGACCCATCTTTCACTGAAAAATCAAAGTTTGTAGGTCATATCATATTACAAGATTTGAAACATCTTGGTTTTCACTGATACAGCACTGATGTGTTTAAAGAAAATAGGCAGTCAGATCACATCACTGAAACATCAATGATTTGTACATCATATCATATAACAAGATTTGAAACATCATGATTTTCATTGATACAGCACTGATGTGTGTCAAGTGATCAAAGTTTCATTTGGTGTTTTAGTTTGCATGTGATGTTTGAACGTGGGATTTACCGAAGGAATTACGTGAGGGTGCATGCAAAGCCGAAGTGCGATGGGACCATTCCAGGCTTCGTCAGCGTCGGCATAAAAGACACCAAGCAAGCGCTTCTGATCTTAATCTACGGAATCCTTCTCGCCGTGCTGGTATTTGTAATGGAGCGATTGTTGTTCCAACTTCAGCAGCGAAAGAATGCAGCAAGAAAGTCGAGGAAGGGACAGATTAAAGATTAGACAGACAAGAGCAGACGGACTAGTCTGGTTAGACAAAACTATCACATCTATGTAGATTAGACTTTTCTGAAACTGTTGGTGTAATTAGATTTTTGATATCTTATCTAGTTTTTGAGTTATAGATGAAAGTTGACAAGTCAAATTTTTTTCAAGAAATCATTGAACTGAGTTTTGTTTTGGTGCAGATTTAAAAAATAAAACAATTTATGAAAACATTATCTATGCATCTATATAGATTCAGTCTTTCTGCAACTGCTAGTGTAATTAGATTTTTGATATCTTATCTAGTTTTTGAGTTGAGGATGAAAGTTGATAAGTCAAAATTTTTTCAAGGTTTCAATGAAAGTAAGTTTTGTTTAGCTGTAGATTACACAAACTAAACAGTTTTCGTATACATTGTATATGGATCTACATAGATTCAGTCTTTCTGCAACTGCTGGTGTAATTAGATTTTTGATATCTTTTCTAGTTTTTGAGTTATAGATGAAAGCTGACAAGTCCCATTTTTTTCAACTTTTCATTGATAGTAAGTTTTGTTTTGGTGCAGATTACACAAACTAAACAGTCTCCGAAGAGATAATCTGTGCATCTATATAGATGCAGACGTTCTGCAACTGCTGGTGTAATTAGATTTTTTGTATCTTATCTAGTTTTTGAGTTATAGATGAAAGTTGACAAGTCACAATTTTTTCAAGGATTCATTGAAAGTGAGTTTTGTTTAGCTGTAGATTACATAAACTAAACCGTTTCCGAATACACTATCTATGTATCTATATAGATTCAGTCTTTCTTCAACTGCTGGTGTAATGAGATTTTTGATATCTTATCTAGTTTTTGAGTTGTAGATGAAAGTTGACAAATCCAAATTTTTTCAAGATTTCATTGAAAGTGAGTTTTGTTTAGCTGTAGATTACACAAACTAAACAGTTTCTAAATAAATTATCTATGGATTTATATAGATCCAGTCTTTTTGCAACTGCTGGTGTAATTAGATTTTTCATATCTTATCTAGTTTTTGAGTTACAGATGGAAGTTGACAAGTAAAAATTTTTCCAGGCTTCTTTGAAATTAAGTTTTGTTTTGGTGTAGATTACACAAACTAAACAGTCTCGGAATAGATAATCTATGCATCTATATATATTCGGGCTTTCTAAAACCGCTGGTATAATTATATTTTTAGTATCTTATCTAGTTTTTGAGTTATAGATAAAAGTTGACAAGTAAAACATTTTTCAAGGCTTCTTTGAAATTAAGTTTTGTTTTGGTTTAGATTACACAAACTAAACAGCCTCCGAATATATAATCTATGCACCTATATAGACTCAGGCTTTCTGAAACCGCTGGTGTAATTAGATTTTTCGCATCTTATCTAGTTTTTGAGTTATAGATGAAAGTTGACAAGTCAAAACTGTCTCAAGAATTCATTAATACTGAGTTTTATTTTGGTGTAGATTACGCAAACATAACAGTTTCTGAAAACAGTATCTATGCATCTATATAGATTCATGCTTTCTGAAGCTGCTGGTGCAATTAGATTTTTCGTATCTTATCTAGTTTCTGAGTTATAGACTAAAACTTAAAACTAAAACTAAACAAATTTGGTGCACGTCTCAATGAGCTGCTTACACAGTTTTCAAAGCCCCAACGAAATAAAACATAAAATTTGCATAATCTTAAACCAAAAGCTAATTTCCAACTTAAATTTAACAAAAATATTTCAAAATCTAACCAATTTATTTTCCTCCAACTTTTAATAAAACACTTACGCATATCTCTCTATCCTTTTCTACCCAACCTTGCAGCTTCCTATAACGTACATCCTAGCTCAGTGTTTCCCAGCGTTTCGAACGTTCACGTCGCTCCGTACAACTTCACTGATATTGTCGGTAATTTGCAACCGGTAGCCTTGTGAGTGGTGTTAAAATGGGAGGCAATTTGGGGGGAACGCGCCGCGCTAATAGATTTTCCGGGGGGGATTTTTCCGGGAAAGTTGTGTTTGGAGAAATTTCGAGAAAATTTTTCAAAGCCGTCGATTCAAAATGGCCGCAAACGTCAAAAATCAGACAGCGTGACAAGAATGCCACATGAAGAAAACGTAAGTTACTAGAATTTGTTTACTTGACTCAATTTGACGTTTAACGTTTAAATTTCTTGAGAAAACTTTCATTAGAGATGTTTAACAGTTTTAATGGTAAACATTTCTTGAAAAATTAATAAACCTAGGAACAACATAACCTAGCATTAATAGCCCTTCGTGCTTCATTTGGTATTTTTATCAATATTTCAAATAAATTTTGAATTGGTAAAACCATACAACATTATAGATAATCAGATAAACATAATAAAGACGGAACAAAGCTTGAATATATAAATATACTCAACCTTTCCGGAACTCTATAATACTAATGAGTCTTTTTAGGACTACCAAAAACAAATCTCTTATGAAATTTGTCAGTTATTCTATAGCTTTCGGTCCACCTTCGTGTCTTTCAACAAAAACCATAAAAATAACATTGATTTTTAAGATCATGTCTTTCCGATACCTTGAGTGGATAGCCATCTGTGGACGCGTTTCGAGATTTATCTCTCATCAGCACAAGGAAAGACATGATCTTAAAAATCAATGTTATTTTTATGGTTTTTGTTGAGTGCCACGAAGGTGGACTGAAAGCTATAGAATAAATGACAAATTTCATAAGAGATTTGTTTTTGGTAGTCCTAAAAAGACTCATTAGTATTATAGAGTTCCGGAAAGGTTGAGTATATTTATATATTCAAGCTTTGTTCCGTCTTTATTAAGTTTATTTCAAATAAAGTTTAAAATGAGATGTCCAATGGTTTGAACCAAATTTATATTTCAATTCTATTTCAAATAAATTTAATAATGAAATTGTATAGTTCAGGTTTTAATATAATAATAATAATATATTTATTGACTTAGCCACATGACAATATATAAATAAATAAACTCAAGAAGTAAATAAATAAGTGGATATAAATATCATATTGTGGATGTGATGGTCAATGTAATTAAATAAAACAGATTAAAAACACATGTAGGTAACAAAATAACAGATTACACATTATAACTACAGAAGAATTCAGTCTCACATCACTTATTACATCTGTATCACTTTACACACAACCATTTAAATTACAATTAGTTTATTTTTAAGAACACAGGTAAACGTTAAGTACACACAAGTAAAATTTTACACACGAACTGATTTCCAATATTCGTGTAGATAGTGTATCACAGACAACTGTACATATACAACCCATACGTGACGGGAAGGGACTAAGGACTAAGCAGACAAGTTAAAGTTAGAAGCACACAAGACTATTTTCTGTATGTATAGTTGCATACGTGTCGAGAATTAAATATATTTCTTGGAAAAGTTTGTTTATGTATTGATAAAAGTAATTAATGCTAAAAGCATGATTAAATGCTTTTTGTTCGTTGATTTATTATCGGCCGGCGATAGTGATCGGTATTCCAGAAACTAATTGTAGAAACGGATTTCAATTTTACTGCCATTGTCTCTAATCGCTATTAAACATTTTTATTTTGTCGGGGATTAATCAAATTTTCGATAAAACTAAGTAGTAATAGACATAAGCCATAAGATAAACTAGACAAGACCAGAGACACAAGACTAGACAGATCAGGTTAGACAGACAAGACGGACAAGACTAGACAGTCAAGAGTAGACAGTCAAAAGACAGACAAGAGTAGACAGACAAGACTAGACAGACGAGACTAGACAGACAAGACTAGACAGACAAGACTAGATAGACAAGACTAGACATATATAAGATAGTTCCAAAGTAGGATGGATTTTATGCAGAGTTAGAGAGAAGCCAGACGTTATTCGATGCTTCCGCTGCCAAGGATTTGGTCACGTAGCACTACACTGCAAAGGGACAGACAGATCCAAATCGTGCCGTCTTTGTGGAAAGCAAGACCACTTTGCGAAAGATTGCAAAGAGGAAGCCTTCTGCGCAGTCTGTAATGAAAAAAAAGACGCGAAACACACCCTTGGCGGTATAAGATGTCAGTCATTCCAGGAGGAATTAAAGAAAACGAAGTAATGACGAAGTTTCTTCAGATAAAATTAGGAAGAGGCCGCGAAGCACAGGATTTCAAGCTACAGACTGCTGCGGAAAAATGTACGGATGTGTTAATAATCAGCGAGCAGTATAGATGTCTGGATACAGGCTCATGGTTCCAGGATGAGACAGGTAGAGCAGCCATCGCCGTGCTAAATCAGAACCTACGAATCAGGGAAGTTAGTAAGCAGACATACAACTTTGTATGGATCGATATCGAAGGTTTAAGAGTATATAGCTGCTATATCTCACCAAATATTGACCACGAAGATTTTCTAAGGCAGATAGATGAGCTGGAAGAGAATCTGAGATCGGCGAACAGTGAAGTTCTTGTGGCAGGTGATTTTAATTGCAAATCACCAGAATGGGGCTCAAGAATAGAATGGATAGAAGAGACGAAGTTCTGTCTGAAATGATAGCGAGGCTGGACCTAGTGTTCCTTAACAAGGGAAACTCTTTTACATTCCGAAGAGGAAATACCGGATCGGTTATTGACGTTACAATAACATCGGAAGGCATCGCGCCTAGGGTGGAGAGTACTAGAGGACGCCACCCTTAGCGACCACCAATATCTGGAATTTAGCCTGAAAACGAACCCAAAGAGTCAACAGAGAACACTACCATCGAACATGGAAACAGAAACGGATGGCTGGTGAAGAAACTCGATAGCACTCAGCTAAGAGCGACACTGGAAGTAGCCAAGATGCATGGAGAGTTGCAAAGACTCTCAGAGATAGGTGACGTAGATGGACTTGTAGAATATGCGATCGAAACCATTACAACAGCATGCGATGCTTCGATGCCAAAGCGCAAATTTGCCTTAAATGGAAAAAAGTCAGTTTACTGGTGGAACGCTGAAATCAATAATCTAAGGAAGAAGTACGTTACGGCACGCAGGTCTGCCCAACGCCACAGAAGACGGCGGCAAAGCACAACAGACAGGATGGCTGGACAAGAAGTGGACCTAGACGCGAATTTCAAAAAAGCGAGAAAGGAATTGCGCATGGCCATCAAAAATAGCAAGCAGAAATGCTGGCTCGCACTTTGCCAATCCATAAATGAAGACCCATGGGGCCTCCCATATCGAATTGCTACGAAAAAACTAATGGGTAGACAACTGATACCTGGGATATCGTGCCCACAACGGATGAGAGAAATAGTTACCACACTATTTCCAGTTCACGAACGAAGACCGGCAGAAAAATGGCAAACCACTGAAAATCTCGTAACACCTTTCAGCGTAGAGGAGATCTTTGAGGCTAGGAAACGATTACTGTCAGGGAAAGCACCTGGTCCAGACAATATCCCAAATGAGATCATCACAGAAGTGGTGGAAATGTGGCCAGAGTTGTTGCTGGAAACTTACAATGCCTGTCTTCGAAAGGGAATTTTCGCTACGCAATGGAAAAGACAAAAACTCGTCTTACTGAGAAAAGGGGACAAACCATTGGAAGAACCATCGTCATACCGACCGATATGTCTCCTGGACAACATAGGGAAACTTTTTGAAAGACTAATACTTAAGAGACTTGAGACATATATCGAAAACAACGGAGGACTGTCCCAATGGCAGTATGGTTTTCGAAAAGGTCGATCAACCGTGGACGCTATTGCGTCCAGTAATTAAAGCAGCAGAAAAGTTCAAAAATGGAACACGGAAATCGAAAGGTTATTGTGCATTAGTGACCCTTGACGTTAAAAACGCCTTTAATTCAGCAAGGTGGGATGTAATCATGAAGGTATTAGCATCAAGACAGACACCAGAATACTTGAGAAAGATGATAAGCAGCTACTTGAGCGACCGACGGTTGATATACCACACGGACGAAGGTGAAGTTGAGTATGAGGTAACGGCGAGTGTCCCACAAGGATCGGTCTTGGCACCATTCTTGTGGAACATTATGTACGATGGCTTGCTAAACCTAGACTTGCCTAGAACAGCGCAAATAGTTGGGTTCGCAGATGACGCCGCAGTGGAAGTGACTGCAAAGGAAATAAGTACACTAGAACTAGCAACTAACGAAACCCTTCGGCGGGCAAATAATTGGTTAAAAGAGCAGGATCTAACAATGGCAGTTCATAAAACAGAAGCGATACTTATCACGGATAAGAGACTATTCACTCCACCGAAACTCGTTCTGGAAGGGCAAAATATCCCCTTATCGAAATCATTGAGGTACCTTGGCGTCCAACTCGATAGCGGTCTGAGATACATATAGCCAAAATATCGAAAAAGGCAGCGTCTACAGTGACAGCTCTGGTAAGGTTGATGCCGAACATTGGTGGACCGAGGGAATTGAAACGGAAACTTCTCAACAATGTAGTACACTCAAAAATTCTCTACGCGGCGGTAATATGGGCGGGCGTAACGAAAAAGGTTGTAGCGTGAAAATAACTTACAGGAGTACAGAGAAGAAGTGCTCTAAGAGTAATTTCTGCCTACAGAACGGTTTCGGAGGCCGCGGCGCTGGTACTTGCAAGCACACCCCCAATAAACTAACTGATTCGCTAGAAAAAAAGAAGTCTACGAAGACTTGCAACAACACAGGGCGAAAAAAGAAGTAAAACACGAAAGAGCAGCCGCTAAGGAGAGAGCACGTAAGAGACTCATGGACCGATGGCAGACAAGATGGGATAGCGACGCTAGTGGCAGATGGACATACAGACTTATCCCTAACGTTACAGCATGGTATGAAAGGTCACACGGACATATGAGTTACCATCTTACACAGGCACTCACTGGTCATGGGTGCTTCAACGCATACCTCGAACGGTTTAAAAAAAGAGACACTGCGGAGTGTTTTTATTGCGGTCATATCCCAGATGAAGCACAACACACTATCTTCATGTGTACAGAAACAGAGAACGAAAGAACTCGACTCGCAGAGACACTAGGCGGTACAAAACTAGAACAGAACATCATGGAAGTTATGTTAGAAAGTGAGCATAACTGGGATGCAGTACAAGCTTACATAACCGAAATCATGTTGGGAAAAGAACAAATGGAGAGAGAATGGAAGGCGATTATAATATCACACGAAACACAAAGAAACTAACATGGACTAATATGGTTTATCACACGACTACATAACTGATACGACAGAAGACGAAATCGAAACGAGTAAAGGACTATAAAAATAACAATAAGGAAACAATTGGTACAAACACCACCACCCACCTGAAGTAATGCTCGCGCAGTTCCGGGTGGAGTGTAGTGTAGAGACAGAGGAGGGGTTTTAGTGGGTATGCTGGTCACGAAGAACTCGATCAGAGAGCCCCACACTACACGGGTTTGAATATCCGGTGTGCAACAATGCATTCCCCCTCCTATCTGTTCATATTTTTTGTAAAATATGAACATTAACATATTTTACAAAAATCTAGAATTTTGCAAATCTGTCAGATAAGACTAAACAGACAAGACTAAACAGACAAGACTAGACAGACAAGACTGGACAAACGAGACTAGACAGACAAGACTGGACAGACAAGACTATACAGACAAGACTAGATAGACAAGACTAGATAGACAAGACTAGATTGACGAGACTAGACAGACGAGACTTGAAAGACAAGACTAGACAGACAAGACTTGATAGACAAGACTAAACATACAAGACTAGACAGACAAGACTAGACTACACATACAAGACGGGACAGATTTTTGTAAAATATGAGCATTAACATATTTTACAAAAATTTAGAATTTTTCCAAATCTGGTCTGTTTAGTCAGTCTTGTCTGTTTAGTCTTGTCTGACAGATTTGCAAAATTCTAGATTTTGTGTAAAATATGTTAATGTTCATATTTTACAAAAATCTGTATCGTCTTGTATGTGTAGTCTAGTCTATCTAGTCTTGTCTGTCTAGTCTTGTCTCTCTAGTCTCGTCTGTCTAGTCTGGTCTGTCTAGTCTTGTCTGTCTAGTCTTGTCTGTCTAGTCTTGTCTGTCCAGTCTTGTCTGTCTAGTTAGAACTAGACAGAACTTCATGAAATTTGCGCAATTTCTTTCTTTTATCACTACTAATATTTTTGCATAGTTTCAAATTTGTAGACAACAAATTGTGGCTTTTTGAAAATTTTAATTTTCATATTTTACAAGAATCTATAAATTTGCAAATCTGTAAAAGGAAGACAAACCGACAGAACTTCATGAAATTTGCACAATTTCTTTCTGTTATCACAATTAATATTTTTGCAAAGTTTCAAATTTGTAGACAAAAAATTGCAGATTTTTGAAAAAATAAATTTTCATATTTCACAAGAATCAATGAATTTGCAAATCAGTAAAAGACAGACAAACGGACAGAACATCATAAAACTTGCACAATATCTTTCTGTTATCACTTAATATTTTTGCAAACTTTCAAATTTGTAGACAAGAAATTGCGATTTTTTGAAAAATTTAATTTTCATATTTCACAAGAATCAATAATTTTGCAAATCTGTAAAAGACAGATAAACCAACAGAACTTCATGAAATTAATTAAATTTGTCTATCTGGTCTTGTCTCTGTCTCTGTCTGGTCTAGACAGATCAAATTTTCAATTGGATTTTTGAAAAAAATTAATTTTCATATTGAAAAGTGATAATAACATCCACTTTGGGACTTTAAATCAAGGGAGGGACACGGAAATCTTCTGTTACTCTATAGCTTAAGATGCATTGTGTGAGCCTTTCGCTACGTCAAAGCAAGTAACGAGAAAGGTCAAGACGTAATATGTCAGGGGCTGAAGGCCATAGGTTTATGTACTAGTAAAGTAACATAAGATAGTTATAATTTGTGTAACCTCACTCCTTAGGTAAAATGAGAAACCTAACCTTTGTTCGTGAGTTCTTCTGCAATTCCTCTTCACCATTTGTAGTATCGTGTACAAACCAAACAAATTAATTAGTTACTTGCTTTGAAGTAGCGAAAGGCTCACACAATGCATCTTGAGCGCTGTGTGCTAAAGAGTAACAGAAGATTTCCGTGTCCCTCCCTTGATTTAATTAGTAAAGCTGTCCCAAAGTGGATGTTATTACCCTTTTCAATTTGAGTAGGCATTGTCTATGTGACTGTATAAATCATTGTCAATTTGAACATTTAATTTTCATATTTTACAAAAATCTATAATTTTGCAAATATGTAAAAGACAGACAAACCGACAGTACTTCATGAACTTTGCACAATTTCTTTCTGTTATCACTATTATTATTTTTGCAAAGTTTCAAATTTGTAGACAAAAAATTGCGGCTTTTTGAAAAATTTAATTTTCATATTTTACAAAAATCGATAATTTTGCAAATCTGTAAAAGGCAGACAAACCGACAGAACTTCAGGAAATTTGCACAATTTCTTTCTGTTATCACTATTAATATTTTTGCTATGTTTCAAATTTGTAGACAAAAAATTGCTGATTTTAGACAAATTAAATTTTCATATTTAACAAAAATCTAGAATTTTGTAAATCTGTAAAAGACCGACAAACAGACATAACTTCATGAAATTGACACAATTTCTTTCTGTTATCACTATTAATATTTTTGCAAAGTTTCAAATTTTTAGAGAAAAAATTGCGGATTTTAGACAAATGAAATTTTCCTGTTTTACAAAAATCAATAATTTTGCAATTTTGTAAAAGACACACAGACAAAACTTCATAAAATTTGGACAACTTCTTTCTGTTATCACTATTAACATTTTTGCAAAGTTTTAAATTTGTAGACAAAAAATTACGGCTTTATCAAAAAATTAATTTTCATATTTTACAAAAATCGATAATTATGCAAATCTGTAAAAGAAACACAAAACGACAGAACTTCATGAAATTTTCACAATTTCTTTCTGTTATTACTATTAATATTTTTGCAAAGTTTGAAATTTGTAGGCAAAATTGGCTATTTTAGATAAATTAAATTTTCATAATTTATCAAAATCAATAATATTGCAAATTTGTAAAAGCCAGACAAACATATATAACTTCATGAAATTTGCACAAATTCTTTCTGTTATCACTATTAATATTTTTGAAAAGTTTCAAATTTGTAGACAAAAAATTGCGGATTTTTGAAAAATTTAATTTTCATATTTCTCAAGAATCAATAATTTTTGCAAATCTGTAAAAGACAAACAAACCAACAGATCTTCATGAAATTTTTACAATTTATTTCTGTTATCACTAGGGCTCGGATAAATATGCATTAAAAATTACAAAATATGTACATATAATATGGACCAAAAAATCTAAAATATTAATGAAAGCACAGTTTAATGTGAAAAATAAATAGGAACAATTTTATTCGCCTTCCGTTTCATTAACGTTATTGAAATTATCGCAGTGCACAATCCCATACTTTTTCAAATGTTTAAAATTGGCTTTGTACTGGCACAATTCTGCAAGTAAGTGGGGCACGTCTAGGTAGTCTTCTAATCTTCCGCACAGCATGCTGCTAATTTTTTTTGGGTATCAAATCTTTTATTTTTTTCCAAAACATAACTTAATTTTTCTTTAACCCCGTCAGCAACGATACCCTCTGCTTCAGACTCTTTTTTTTTTCTATTGTATTAATAATCTTCCTCAGGTTGTCATTCAGTGATGTTGAAGAATTTTCTAGTGCCTTTATCTGGTGTGATAAAAAACAATAATTGCTTTTTGTATAGACCAAATCGTTACACGGAGTCTCATCTTCAAGAAGTTCTTTTGAGACTAAAATACTAGCAGCCTCGTCTTCTAATTCATAAATAATTGTTTTGATTTCATTAAAATGTTGAGTGTAGTATTTACCTGCTGTCAGCCATGTACCCCAACGTGTCAGCACTGGCTCTGGCGGCAAAAGAAGGTCGGGATACATCTCTTTAAATTTGGAGATCCTGTTTGGCGCTTTCGAAAAGATTTTCTTAATATTTGATACTAAACTTTTTAAACCTTATGTATTCGGGACCTTATTTGGAACCTTATGTATTCGGCTAATCTATTTATCATGAGCTATGCACGTTACATGGATCATTTTGGGATATAAAACTTTAAAAGCATCAGCTGATTTAACCATATAAGGAGCAGCATCCGTAAGTTACAGGAAAACTTGTTCATTTTTAATTCCATTAAAGCACAACACACTCATAGCACCATTAACACGTTAACTGGCGCGGGTAATTTTGAAAAAGGTCCCACAGGCCACGACATTTTTTTTGATTTTCATTCATGAATTTATAACATTTAAAAAAAATGTTTTGGGCTAAGTTGCAATGGGTTCTTCCACGCCACACCAACCATTCCGTCATAAAATACCTATGATAAGCAAGCTCCGGTAGCATACACACGACCAGAAAGAGGATATTGTGCGTGTATACGAAATTATACACGCGGCGTACAGGACCCTACTAGCGTGTATACATTTGTATACACATGGCAGTTAACGTGTTAAAAAGCTTCGTTGATCTTTGGTGGTTGCGTTTAGAAAGTTATTCACACGCCAATAAAAAGGATTTGCTGGATCTGTCTTCAAATAGACGACCAATATGGGGGCCATCTTGAATATCTTCACGAATCAAAGCTAAATAATCTTCATAAATACCACTTACAAAAATTTTCCTTAAATTTATTCTTCCTTATAATATTTACCTTATGATATACCATTATGATATTACCTTACACTTAAATGTAAGCAGTAGGTACGTGTTGCGATATTAAAAAAACATTGCTCAGTCGATACAGATTTTTTACAGACATTACAAAACAATACGTTCTCATCTCCACTCGACTATTGATTTCGAAAATCTTCGATATATTTTTCCAATTTGATCTGCAATGGTTGTTTATTCTTGGGCATTTTTATTCAAATAAGTAGATAGTTAGGTTAAACACAGTTTAAACACACAATATCGTAGCAAGCGCGATTTCTATTTCCGTCGTGAAATAATAAAATTTGAAAGATTTTTATATTTTTTTGTGAAATATGGATAAAGATTACATTTTCTCGTTCCAAATATCATAATTTGTGTGGACAACAAATTAAAAACCGAAAATAATATAAATTAAAAATATGTATTTACATATTAATCCGGGCCCTAGTTATCACTATTAATATTTTTGCAAAATTTCAAATTTGTTGTAAAAAAATTGCGTACTTTAGATAAATTTAATTTTCATATTTAACAAAAATCTAGAATTTTGCAAATCTGTAAAAGACAGACAAACAGACAGAACTTGCACAATTTTTTTCTGTTACCACTATTGATATTTTTGCAAAGTTTCAAATTTGTAGACAAAAAAATTACGACTTTTTGAAAAAAAAATATTTTCACATTTTACAAAAATCTATAATTTTGCAAATCTGTAAAAGACAGACAGAAATTCATGAAATTTGCACAATTTCTTTCTGTTCT
Organism: Phosphuga atrata; assembly: GCA_944588485.1. Classification (NCBI taxonomy): domain Eukaryota; kingdom Metazoa; phylum Arthropoda; class Insecta; order Coleoptera; family Silphidae; genus Phosphuga; species Phosphuga atrata. Next base: position 9,100,794 of record OX155904.1, on the reverse strand, counting down.
TCTTCTTCCTTTGGCTCTACAAACCTTTATGGGTTTTGGCCTCCTCTACTATTTTATGCCATTCTCCACGATCTTCTGCTGCTCTTTTCCAATTCCTTACTCCTAGTGCTTTTATGTCTTCTTCCACGCTTTCCTTCCATCTTTTACGTGGTCTTCCTCTTGGTCGGCTATTGGTGGGTTTCCATTCCATGATTAGCTTGGTGTTTCGATCTTTTTCCATTCTTTGCACATGGCCTATCCACCTCAGTCTCTGTGCCTTTACATGTTTTACTATGTTGTTGTTTCCAATTAGAGACTCTAGTTCGTGATTCATTCTTATCCTGTATGTTCCGTCCTGTTCCCTTATCGGACCATATACTTTTCTTAATATTTTTCTTTCAAATGTCTTTAGGTCTTCCTCACTTTTCTTAAGGAGGGTCCATGTTTCACAGCCATAAGTAACTACCGGTCGTATTAGGCACTTATATATAGTTATCTTGGATTTGTGACTTATTAGTTTGCTGGTAAGTAGTTTTCTGTTCGCATAGTAGGTTCTATTTCCTTTTAATATTCGTATCTTTATTTCTTCACTCTCGTCGTTGGTTTGATTTAGTTGAGATCCCAAATACGTGAAATTTTTAACTTTTTCAAAGCTGTGGTCGCCTACTATGTATCTATCTTCATTTTGTGGTGCAGTTCTGGACATCATCATATATTTTGTTTTTTCTTGATTGACTGTCAGTCCTACTTTCCTTGCCTCTTTTTCGAGGTCCTTAAATGTGTCATTTACTGTATTTGCCATGCGCCCCGTGATTACTATGTCATCTGCATAGGCTCCGATTTGTCTACTTTTTGATGTTAAGTTTCCCGTTATCTTTAGTTTTTCTATAGCCGCATGTAATGTTAGGTTGAAAAGTAGAGCGGATAGCGCATCACCTTGTCTGACTCCAGACGTAATGGCGAATTTTTCGGTTTTATCGTTTTGTATTACTACTGCCGCTGACGTTCTTTCTAATGTTAGTTTAATTAGATTGACAATCTTTTTTGGTATGCCTATATGTATTAAGTTCAGGTATAACTTATTTCTATTGACTGAATCGAAGGCTTGTTGAAAATCAATGAAAAGGCAGTGTATGTCAAAATTGTGTTCGTATCCCTTTTCTAGCAGCAGTCGCATTTGGTGTATTTGATCTGTTGTTGATCGGTTAGGTCGAAATCCACATTGATAGTCATCTAGTATATCTTCTGCATATACGTTCAACCTTTTGTGAATGAGGCATGAAATGATTTTATATGTTACATTTAATAATGTAATTCCTCTGTAATTTTTACAATCTCTTTTGCTTCCTTTCTTGTGAATAAGATGTATAAGGCCTAAATTCCACTCTTCTGGCATTGTTTCTTCCTCCCAGATTCGTTTGGTTAATTGGTGGATACGGGCCCACAGTTCTGGGCCTCCTGCCTTTAGTAGCTCTGCTGTAATGTTATCGCTACCAGGCGCCTTGTTATTCTTAAAGGCAATTATGATCTCAGTTGTTTCTTCCAGTGTCGGTGTTTCAACTTTTGGTTCAGCTGTTTTGTACTGAGTTAGTTCTTCTTCTGAGTTTGTTTCATTTTTATTATTAAGCAGGTCGCAGAAATATTCCTGCCATCGTTTCAGGACGTCTGATTTCTCTGTTAGGATCGTTCCATTTTTGTCGTCGCACAACATTTCTTTCGCTTTGTACTCTGAAGAATGTAGTTTTATTTCTCGGTAGAACTTTTTGTAATTTTTTCTGTTATTGCTCTCGTCTATTTCTTCTATTTCCTTGTTATAGTATTCTCTTTTCTTTCTTCGACACGTTCGGTATGCTTCTGTTCTTTTTCTTTCATAGTCTTTCCTTTGGCTTCTCGATTCACGCTGGAGGCACTTGTTTCTTGCTTCATCTTTTATGTCTATCTTCTTCCTGCACTCCTCGTCAAACCATTCTTCGTTTCGTATTTTTTGCTTTTCTCCTATCTTTTCAGCTCCTTTTAGAATACTATCTCTGATGTGTCTCCATTCATTCTCCACATCGTCTTCGCTTGGGTTTTTACGTAGGTGTTCCAGTATTGTTTCTTGATATTCTCTTTTTCCCTTTTCACTTTTTCCACATTCCACTTCTTTGGTTTATCTCCTCCGCGTTTTTGTATGTTGCTTATTCTCTGTCTTACAGTTGCTATTACTAAGAAGTGGTCGGAATCGCAGTTAATTCCTCTGAACGAGCGTACATCTCTTATATTTGATGTCCATCTTCTTGATACTGCGACATGATCGATTTGGTTACATTTTCTCGTGCCCGGAATTTTCCATGTTCCTTTATGTATGCGCTTGTGCGGAAAGAGTGTACTACTTAATATCAAATTTTGCATTTCTGCTAGGTGGCATAATCTCTCTCCGTTTGGGCTTGTTTCTGCGTGCAAGCTGTGTCGTCCAACAACACTCCTGTACCTCTGTTCTTGTCCTATCTTTGCATTAAAATCTCCCATCAATATCAAGATGTCGTGATTGGGTACTTTGTCGCATTCTTGTTGGATCCTGTCATAGAATTGGTCGATTATCATTTCGTCTGTTTCTTCCGTTGGAGCGTATGCGTTTAGAATGGTTATATTTGTAAATTTTCCTTTTAAGCGGATCTTGCACATTCGTTCGTTGATTGGTTCGAAGTGCATAAGCGTACTTCTCGCTTTCTTGTTTAGTATGAATCCAGTTCCATATGATCCTTGTTTTTCACTCCCGCTATAGTATAGTGAGTATTCTCTTTTTCGTACTTCGCCCTGTCCTTTCCATCTGATTTCTTGCAGGGCTGTTACATCTATATTTTGCTTTATAAGTTTTTCGGCAATCTCCTGCATTTTTCCAGGTCTTAGCATGGTTCGTACATTCCATGTGCTTATTTTCATTTCCAATCTCTTGTCCTTTTTTCGTTGCGTGGTTCGTTGTCGTGGTTCCAGTCCGGTTTTATTTCGTGGAGTTTTCGTAACAAGTTTGTTTTTCCGGTGACGGGAAGTTAACCCGTCGCCCAACCCCCATTTCGGAGGGCCATTTCGCCTGCTCTGGTTTGCCCTCATTTCCGCCCTTGTCCATACGGGTTTTCACCGCATCTCAAAGGGTGTCCATGAGGTTACCAGGGATCACCAAGCGTGGAGGTGAGAGTCAGACTTGGGTAGGAGTGGCTATGCAACTAGTTCATTCCCAATGACTGTTGTGCGGTCCGCATGCACTACCCCCTTTGATACCCCAGTTTCTTTCTGTTATCACTATTAATATTTTTGCAAAGTTTCAAATTTGTAGACAAAAAATTGCGGATATTTGAAAAATTTTAATTTTCATATTTTACAAAAATCTATAATTTTGCAAATCTGTAAAAGACAGACGAACAGTCAGAACTTCATGAAATTTGCACAACTTCTTTCTGTTATCACTATTAATATTTTTGCAAAATTTCGAATTTGTAAAAAACAGACAAACAGACAGAACTTGCACAATTTCTTTCTGTTACCACTATTAATATTTTTGCAAAGTTTCAAATTTGTAGACAAAAAATTACGACTTTGAAAAATTTTATTTTCACATTTTACAAAAATCTATAATTTTGCAAATCTGTAAAAGACAAACAGACAGACACAACTTCATGAAATTTGCTCAATTTCTTTCTGTTATCACTATTAATATTTTTGCAGTTTCAAATTTTTAGACAAAAAATTGCGGATTTTAGACAAATTAAATTTTCATATTTTACAAAAATCAATAATTTTGCAAATTTGTTAAAGACAAACAGACAGAACTTTATGAAATTTGCACAATTTCTTTCTGTTATCACTATTAATATTTTTGCAAAGTTTCAAATTTGTGGACACAAAATTACGGATTTTTTAAAAATTTTAATTTTCATATTTTACAAAAATCTGTAATATTGCAAGTCTGTAAAAGGCAGACAAACCAACAGAACTTCATGAAATTTGCACAATTTCTTCCTGTTATCACTATTATTACTTTTGCAAAGTTTAAAATTAGTGGACAATAAATTGAGGATTTTAGACAAATTAAATTTTCATATTTTACAAAAATCAATAATTTTGCATATCTTTAAAAGACAGACAAAGAGACAGAACTTCATAATAATAATAATAAAGTTTAATAATCCAGCACCAGGGCCCATAAGGGCATATAAGTACATTAAATTGGCAATAAATAACTATTAATACATTACATAAATACTTAAAATAATACAAAAATATAGAAATATAGAAAGGAGAAATCACACAAACAATACATCAAAACACGAAGATCGAAATTGAGCAAGAGTACATGTAAATAAATCCAATGGTTGTCTATAATTATTATATACATGCGGAAGACGATGGACGGGGGAATTAAAATGTTGGTTACTTCTAGCCATTGATGTGCTAAATACTAGGGAGTTACGAGCATTTTCGCGAGGCACATGCAAGTAACATTGAGAAAGTAGCTCACTATCCACAACAATGCCATTAAATAGTTTATACAAAAACAATAAATAAGAAAAATCGCGTCTCAGTGCTAACTCCACTAAATTGCATTTGGCGAGCAATCTATCATGTGGGTAGTTACGTTCAGGATAAATTCCTTACCTTTTCAGGTGTAAATAATTGCAAAATTTTCTTTGGACGCTCTCGAACAGTTTAACATGAATTTCATAGTGAGGGCACCAGACAACTGTGCAATATTCCAACACCGACCTTACAAACGTACCATTGAGTTGCATCAAGCAGTCAGTGTTATCAAATTCCCTGGTATTCCTCATCACGAAGCCCAGTATACGCAAGGTCTTTGAATGTGTGGCTAGATAATGTGGCACAAACGACAAAGATGAGTCCATTATATCATCTAAGTCTCTGAAAACTTCGCATCTCTTCAGTTGTTGATTGTATATTGGGTAGTTGTGAAGAAGAGGCCTATTTATTCTAAAATATGACATAACGTAACACTTATCAGTTTTCAACTGTAGTTCATTGTTATGACACCAATCTACTAATGCATCTATATCCTGTTGCATGTCACAACTATCAACACCGTCAATAACCTTCACAATTTAGATCATCGGCATAAAAATGCACATGAGATGAGGACTAAAATTTGCTACAATATCATTAATGAAGATAAGGAACAATAAGGGGCCCAGCTTGGATCCTTGACAGACACCAGAATAGCATTCATATACGTCAGATCTAACTCCTTGATACTCCACAAATTGTTTTTGTCCCACTAACATTGACTTCATTAACAAGACCACATTATCGCAAAAACCATGAAAACCTAACTTACTCAGTAAGATGTCATAGCGTTTAACAGTGTCGAACGCTTTGGAAAAATCGGTATATACAAAATCTACTTGTTGCTTGCGGTCCAGAGCGTTCGACACAAATTGAGTACATCCGGTCAGATTTGTATTTATGAATCCATGCTGACAAGCTGTCAGATGTGGTATTACATGGCTGTAAACATTTTCGTACATAATAATTTGGAACAACTTAGCAAAGTTTGGAATAATTACCACAGGGCGGTAATTCTTTATATCAGTTTTCGTACCAGATTTGTATATAGCACACATTAAAAGATATGCTAAAAATTTCGATAAACAGCCTCGGAAATACGACGGAACAAAAAGACGACGATTGCTAAAGACTGGCCACATGGAATGTAACCATGAGGGACCGGGCAATCAATGAATATGTCTGGAGAGATAAAAACATCTCATTATTAGGTGTACAAATGATGTAATGGACTACTTAAACAAGATATACAATCTTGAACGAAGAATGCCGGTATTTGGTCAGCACCCACTGTAAAATTTGCTTTTATTCTACGTACACATCTCAAAATATCACAGGCGTCGATTGAAAAGCTGTGGAGAGTAGGTATGTTGCTAAATCTGTCACAGAAGATATCATATATTTGATTGGAATCACAGGCGTTGTTATCACAGTTAACACTATCACAGGCATCACTGCTAGCAGGAACCGATGAATCTACGATCGAGCTGGTAGCACAATTCTTTTTGAAGACACTACTAAAGTTGGATGCGAAACTATTGACAATTGCAAGCGGGTACTTCAACATTATATCAGGGTTACTGCTAGAGGTCATTGTTCCAGGAATTCTCGAAGATCCTTTTTTAGCGTTGATATAGGACCACAAATAGGACGAATCTGTTGTAACTCTTTCTTGCGCTCGCTTCACAAAACTTTGAAATGCTTTACGAATCTGTTTTTTAATGATCCGTGATATTTTATTATTATTATATACACAAGAATCAATAATTTTGCAAATCTGTAAAAAGGCATCTGTAAACGGACAGAACATCCTGAAATTTTCACAATTTTCTTCTGTTCACTATTCACTATTCACCATCACTATTACTTTACTATTCATATTATTGCAAATTTTCAAATTTGTAGACAAAAATTTCGGTTTTTTGAAAAATTTTATTTTCATATTTTACAAAAATCTATAAATTTGCAAATCTGTAAAAGAACGACGGAACTTCACGAAATTTGCACAATTTCTTTCTGTTATCACTATTAACATTTTTACAAAATTTCAAATTTGTAGTCAAAGAATTGCATATTTTAGATAAATTAAATTTTCATATTTAACAAAAATCTAGAATTGTGCAACAGACAGAACTTCGTAAAATTTGCGCAATTTCTTTCTGTTATCACTATTAATACTTTTGCAAAGTTTAAAATTTGTAGACAATAAATTGCGGATATTTTAAAAATGTAATTTTCATATTTTACAAAAATCTATAATTTTGCAAATCTGTAAAAGGCAGACAAACTGACAGAGCTTTATGAAATTTGCACAATTGCTTTCTATTATCACTATTATTATTTTTGCAAAGTTTTAAATTTGTAGACAGAAAATTACGGATTTTTGTAGAATTTTATTTTCATATTCTACAAAAATCTATAATTTTGCAAATCTGTAAAAGACAGACAAACCGACAGAACTTCATTGAATTTGCACAATTTCTTTCTGTTATCACTCTTAATAGTTTTGCAAAGTTTCAAGTTTGTGGACAAAAAAATTGCGGCTTTTTGAAAAAATTCATATTCTACAAAAATCTATAATTTTTCAAATTTAAAAAAGACAGACAAACCGATAGAACTCCATGAAATTTGCACAATGTCTTTCTGTTATCACTATTAATATTTTTGTAAAGTTTCAATTTTGTAGACAAAAAATTAAGGATTTTAGACAAATTATATTTTCATATTTTTTAATCTGTAAAAGGCAGACAAACAGAGAGAAGTTCATGAAATTGAGGTCCCGGAGGTTTGATTTTTTTGCTGGACAACGGTTTTTAACCCGACGCAAGAATCGTGAGAATCAGTGATGCCACCAATTCCTTCACATCAAAGGCAGCAGGTCTTACAGATACACAAGACTAGACAGACAAGACTAGATAGACAAGACTAGATAGACAATACTAGATAGACAAGACTGGATAGATAAGGCTAGACAGAAAATACTAGACAGACTAGACTAGACAGACAAGACTAGACAGACAAGAATGGACAGACAAGACTAGACAAATAAGACTAGACAGACAAGACTATACAGACGAGACTAGACAGACAAGACTAGATTTACAAGAGTAGATTCTATTCTAGACCAGATAGACAGGACTAGACAAACAAAACTAGACAGATCAGACTCGTCAGACAAGACTAGACAGAGAGGATTAGACAGACAGGACTAGACAGACAAGACTAGATAAACATTATTATATTGTCGGTTAATCAAATTTACGAGAAAACTGTGCACTAATACCTAAAATAAAATACTTAATTGCATAATAATCTAGAATTAGCCATAAAATAAAAACTTATATATTCAATGTTTATTTAATTTATTTCTTAATATAGCCTTGTCTGCAAAAGTCGGTCTATTTACTATCGAACCTTGTCTGTCCAGCATTGTCTCTCTAGTCCTGTCTATTGATCGCGTCTTGCCTGTTCAACCTTGTCTGTTTAGTCTAATGTGCCTTGTCTTTCTGTATAAGTCAATATACTTTTATAAGTCTATTTCATCTTATTTAACTAACCTTGTCCGTCCAGCATTGTCTCTCTAGTCCTGTCTATCGATCTTGTCTTGTCTGCCCAATCTTGTCTGTGTCTCAATTTAATCGCGTCTATCTAGTCCTGTATAGTCTTGCTATTTAGTGTTTAATGTTTTTTCTTTTCAAGTACAAATATTTTATCTAGATAATCCTATTTACACATGTAATAATTGTGTGCAGTAGATTAAACTATAAATCAAAGTGAATTGCGATTTATTGTGCGATATTGTATCTAAGTCATATCGCCGTTTCCGCCCCGCTTTCCAATATAATTATCTCGATAACAATAAGTAAACAAAAAAAATTAAGAAACGGCACCTTATCAGAGCTTATAATTATCTTGATATCTCGCAATTATCGAAATTTGATCCGAGCGATCGGAGACAGTTTGCGATTACAAATTTGCGATGCGTTTGAAGAATTTTACGTTTTTTGGGTGTGTTCTCCTGCTAGGCTGTGTTTCCGCACAGAACTTTCAATTCGTCGAGGAAAATGGTAAATATTCTTAAGTCGGTTTGTACGATATAATGTTAATTGAAAACGCAAGGGATGGTGATGCATCAGAAAGGATTTAGACAAAAGAGAGATAATATAATAAAAGAAATATAATAGAGACACACTATGCAAGGAACTAGATAGATGATAGACGATAATAGAAGACAAGACTGTCTCTCTAGATAAACAGAACTAGACACAAAGGAGTGAACAGATAAGACTATACTGACAAGCTGCTGTAGATAGAGTATTTCGAAATAGTTTTTTAATAATATTTAAATTTGTCCTTGTATTAATAGCTGTTTCGTTCTTCAATGTCATTAACTGTTGTCGACCTTTATTATTGTTATTGTTAAATTGGTTTGATATTTGAAATGTAATTGACCAACATTATTGGATTTATTTTCTAGGACTTGCATTTTTATAAATAAGTTTAACGGCTATTTATATATTCATAGACGCTTTAGTGAATTATTTATATAGATTATAGTTTTAGTATTTTGATAAGATATCCTTTGAAATCTATAGAAGTGCCAGAGTTGCAGTATCTAAACAAATCTGCCAATCCTTGTGAGAATTTTTATGAGTTTACTTGCGGAAATTTCGACAAGCAACATCCCATGCCCAAGGATGCCATCAACTGGGACCATTTCACGATCCTCCAAGAGGAAATCCATGAAATCTCTCAATGTAAAATTTTGGAATAGAAAATAGTATTTTATTAAATACATAAAATCAATTATTTTAGTTATTTTATCATCTCCAAGGAAGAAGGAAGATCCGGTCGGTTTGAAGAAGGCCAAAGCGTTTTACCAAGCGTGCGTCAACGTTGAATATTCCGATGAGTTGAGACAACCTCAGCTGGATGTTTTGTCCAATCTAGGAGATTGGCCAGCGATTTCGACAAATGCCCCAGGAATGAAACTGACTTGGGAGGAAATTGGTGATATAATCGCCGAATACGGCGTTCCTCTTTTCTTTCAAATGCAGGTCATACCCTCCAATTTCAACCGACAATCCAACGTTTTATACGTACGATCCAATTATACGCTAACAAACATTTTGATAAGGTTTTTTTAGATCTCCAGGGATCCTTTGAAGAATCCCGAACCTGGAATACGACCCGAAATTGGAAAGGATTGGATGAATCATGAATTGGATCACTGGGGATATAGCGTGGAGGATGTCGTGGCGAGGGACGTTAAGAAGCTTCCGTTCTTGGAGTTCTTGGATAAGATGGCTTTTAGGTTTAGGAATTTGATGGGATTTTGGAAAAGCAACCGGAAAATTCAAGAGGAAAACGCTCAGGCTTTCGGATTCATGAAAAAACTTGCTCTAACTAGTGTAAATAATCATTTTTAATGTCATCATATTTCAAAATAACTTTTCAGTTCTGTGTTTATTTTAGTCTTTTAACAGCAGTGGAGCAATTTCCACATTGCCGAGCGAAGCTACGATCAACCAATTGCAAAATTGGACTAATATTTACTTTGGTGAAGAAAAAGGAGTTAGTTTATAATTTTCCATGCTTCAAAAAAATTTGATTAACTAATTTTTTACCTTTAGTTGGACTGGATAAGTTTCCTCAACCACGCGTTCAAATACTCCGGAGTTAAAGTTAACGGGACCATGAAAATTTTCCATTCCCTAGGCACGGACATGATCTATTCCGTCATCGACCTTTACAATACCGAATCAGCTGGTGTCATCAAAAACTTCATAATATCTAGACTTCTAACTTACATGGCTCCTGATAGTGACTCTTATACCAGGGAAATCTTTGAAACGTTTTACAAGCAACAGAAATACAACGTTTATGCCAGGTTAACTGCTTTATTAAAACCGAAGTTTCCATTGTTTTTTCGATTCTTTTCAGGTCGGAATATTGTTTGAGGAAAACTCTGGGATATTCCGGAAATGTTGATTTCAGCATGGCTGTAGCGTACGAATATCAAAGGTACCATTTCAATGTAAACAAATTGAAAAATGTAAGTAACGTAAATATTTGCTTTAATTAAATCGGAAATCTTTAATATTTCTAATGAGTTTAGGCGATTGAAATGATCGAAGATCTCCACGAGGCTTTCCTGAACATTTTGGATGAAGCGACATGGATGGACGACGCCTCCAAAGTCAAGGCTAAGAACAAGGCCAACAATATCATCACGCTGCTGGGATTCCCGGATTACGCCGAGAAAGGCGAGTTGCTCGACCGGTATTACGAAAACCTGAGGGTCTGCTCGTGGGACCACTTCGGAAACTCGCAAAGGTTGAGGGCCTTCAGACAAGCCAGCAACATGAAACTTTTAGGGGAACATAAAGACAGAGAGATGCAAGTTTTTGACATATTTTTCACGTAGCATTTTGGTTTCTTTTCTGAATATGTGTGTAAATGAAAATCATTGTTGCAGTTGGAATTTGTCTCCATTGGAAGTCAATGCGTTTTACAACAGAGCCAATAACAGGATATGTAAGAACTTTCAGAGTTTAAAACGGATTTTATTGTTTTACTTTTTAATGCAATATTTTCAGTGTTTCCAGTTAGTGTTCTTAACCCAGTATTCTTTACTGGAGAAATAAGGTAATTTACAACAAATTGAAGAATATTTGTGAAGTCTTTTCCGTTTAAGCTTAACCTATGTGTCTACCTACTCTTATCTTGCCATTACTTTTCAGGTCTTTTATCTTTACTTGTATCTTCAAAAATAATGTAACAATTTTTAATGTGGTTCTAATTGTTTAATAGCCTTTTGGATTATGCGAGAATTGGAGCGATAATCGGGCACGAAATAACGCACGGTTTCGACGCGGCTGGGAAGCTCTACAACGATGAAGGCCTGATGACCAACTGGTGGACGAATGAAACCGAGCAGGCGTTCAAAGCCCGCAGCGAATGTTTCCACGAGCAGTACTTCAAATACTACATCGAAGAGATCAAGAAATTTGTAATTCCAGAATTTCCAGGAGGTTGTTAACTTTGTTAGATTTGTAATTGCGTTCTAGGTCAACGGCACTCAAACCCTTAATGAAAATATTGCCGACAACGGCGGTCTCCGAGCGGCATACAAGGCTTTCAGGAGGTTGCAGAGCAGGCAAACTGTGATTAAAACTGTTAAGGAATACAGTCCAGAACAGATGTTCTTCATTGGTTATGGAACAGTAAGATCATTTGTTTATTTTCACGAAATAATCTTGTCTGTTTCGCCTTGTGTTGCTTGTTGAGCGGAAGAAAATTACGCCAGCGCTTTCTAGTCTTGTTGCTTTACAAGTAATAGCTTTCAGATAGATGTTGAAGTTATAACTTACGATCTAGTCCACAAAAGTAGACAATTTCGTAAGACTTAGATAAACTTGTTTATCTAATATTGTCTTGTTTATGCAGTGCTGTGTCTAATCTGTGTTGTCTAGTCCGTTTAGTCTTGTCTATTCAATATTATCCGTCTAGTGTTGTTCGTTTTGCGATCGTTGTTCGTTAATGTTATCTTTTTTTTAACGAATAATTTTTTTAAGATGTGGTGTATGAGTGAAGCAGATAGCTATTTAGAAACAATGCACGAGAAGGGAGTTCATTCGCCCGGAAGATTCCGGGTTGTTGGGACTGTGTCCAATATGGAAGAGTTTTCGGAAGCCTTCAATTGTCCGGCCGGCAGCAACATGAACGCGAAGAACAAATGTTTGCTTTGGTGAATTTTGCTTCGGATCTAATTCGTTGGGAATTAGTGTAAACATAACAAGGTGGATCACATCGATGGCTCAATGCGTTTATGTTATTAATTTAAATAAATTACCTTGTCCCGAATAATAATTTATTATTCAATAATGGGTTGTTGTATTTAACAGTAATACAAACTCATTAATAATATTATATCCTAGACTGTATTAGACGGATTAGACTTTATATAGAACAGACTATTCAGCTAGATAAGCCTAGCAAGGTGTGAGAGAAAAGGAATAAAAGACTACAAAATATCTTGTATTATTTACATTATGTATATTTAAAAACTTCTGACAGACAACTGGTTCAGTGAAGAAAACTAGGGAGAATGTAAAATGATAGTCTTGTAATAACTGCTTGCAGAAATTACTTAATACTAGATTGTCTTTTTGGTCTCTTTGGTTGTGAAATGGGTGTAAGTGGATTAGGTGGTAATTTGAAACGGTGCGAAGAAAAAGTGAATTTACATTCTAATTTATACGCGCAGGAGTAAACTGAGTAAACAAGGATCGAGTGCAAGAAAATGTTTTTTTTTCATTTAATGCTATCTTCAATTTTTTTCTTCAAATTTCCCTAGGCACAGATATAATATATTCCGTTGTCGTCCTTTACAATACCGAATCAGCTGGTGTCATCAAAAACTTCATAATATCTAGACTTCTAACTTACATGGCTCCTGATAGTGACTCGTATACCAGGGAAATCTTTAAAACATTTTACAAGAAACAGAAATACAACGTTTATGCCAGGTTAACTGCTTTATTAAAACCGAAGTTTCCATTGTTTTTTCGATTCTTTTCAATTCGGAATATTGTTTGAGGAAAACAATTGAGAAAAACTCTGGGATATTCCGGAAATGTTGATTTCAGCATGGCCGTCGCGTATGAATATCAAAGATACCATTTCAATGTAAACAAATTAAAAAATGTAAGTAACGTTAATATTCGCTTCAATTAAATCGGAAATCTGTAATATTTCTGATGAGTTTAGGCGATTGAAGTGATCGAAGATATCCACGAGGCTTTCCTGAACATTTTGGATGAAGCGACGTGGATGGTCGACGCCTCCAAAGTCAAGGCAAAGAACAAGGCCAACAATATCATCACGCTGCTGAGATTCCCGGATTACGCCGAGAAAGGCGAACTGCTCGACCGGTATTACGAAAACCTGAGGGTATGCTCGTGGGACCATTTCGGAAACTCCCAAAGATTAAAGGCCTTGAGACAAGCTAGCAACATGAAACCTTTAGGGCAACATAAAGACAGAGAGATGCAAGTTTTTGACATATTTTTCACGTAGCATTTTGATTTCTTTTTTGAATATGTGCGTAAACGAAATTCATTGCTGCAATTGGAATTTATCTCCATTGGAAGTCAATGCGTTTTACAACAGAGCCAATAACAGGATATGTAAGAATTTTCCGAGTTTAAGACCGATTTTATTGTTTTACTTTTTATTGCAATATTTTCAGTGTTTCCAGTTAGTGTTCTTAACCCAGTATTCTTTACTGGAGAAATAAGGTAATTGAAAGAATATTCAAATTGAAGAATATTTGTGGAATAAGTCTTTTCCGTTTAAGGAAAGAAGTCTTTTCCGTTTAAGCTTAACCTATGGGTCTACCTACTCTTAAGTTGCCATTATTTTTTAGGTCTTTTATCTTTACTTGTATCTTCAAAAATAATGTAACAATTTTTAATGTGGTTCTAATTGTTTAATAGCCTTTTGCATTATGCGAGAATTGGAGCGTTAATCGGGCACGAAATGACGCACGGTTTCGACGCGGCTGGGAGGGTCTACAACGATGAAGGCCTGACGACCAACTGGTGGACGAATGAAACCGAGCAGGCGTTCAAAGCCCGCAGCGAATGTTTCCACGAGCAGTACTTCAAATACTACATCGAAGAGATCAAAAAATTTGTAATGCCAGATTTTCCCGGAGGTGTTAACTTTGTTAGATTTATAATTGCTTTCTAGGTCAACGGCAATAAAACCCTTAATGAAAATATTTCCGACAACGGCGGTCTCCGAGCGGCCTACAAGGCTTTCAAGAGGTTGCAAAACAGACAAACTGTGATTAAAACCGTTAAGGCATACAGTCCAGAACAGATGTTCTTCATTGGTTATGGAACAGTAAGATCATTTGTTTATTTTCACGAAATAATCTTATCTGTTTTGCCTTGTGTTGCTTGTTGAACTGAAGAAAATTTCGGCAGCGCTTTCTAGTCATGTTGCTTCACAAGTAATATCTTTCAGATAGATGTTGAGGTTATAACTTACGATCTAGTCTACAAAAAATAGACAATTTTGCAAGACTTAGATACACTTGTTCATCTAATATTGTCTTGTTTATGCAGTGCTGTGTCTAATCTGTGTTCTCTAGTCCGTTTAGTCTTGTCTATTCAATATTGTCGGTCCAGTGTTTGTGATCGTTGTTCGTTAAAGTTATCTTTTTTTAACGAAATTTTTTTTTAAGATGTGGTGTATGAGTGAAGCAGATAGCTATTTAGAAACAATGCATGAGAAGGGAGTTCATTCGCCCGGAAGATTCCGGGTTGTTGGAACTGTGTCCAATATGGAAGAGTTTTCGGAAGCCTTCAATTGTCCGGCCGGCAGCAACATGAACGCGAAGAACAAATGTTTGCTTTGGTGAATTTTGCTTCGGATCTAATTCGTTGGGAATTAGTGTAAACATAACAAGGTGGATCACATCGATGGCTCAATGCGTTTATGTTATTAATTTAAATAAATTACCTTGTCCTGTCTAATAATTTATTATTCAATAATGGGTTGTTGTATTTAACAGTAATACAAACTCCTTAATAATATTATATCCTAGACTATTTTAGACGGGTTAGACTCTATATATATATATATATATATATATATATATATATATATATATATATATATATATATATAGAACAAACTATACCGCTAGATAAGACTAGCAAGTTGAGAGAGAAAAGGAATAAAAAGGCTACAAAATATCTTGTATTATTTACATCATGTATATTTAGATACTTCTGACAGACAACTGGTTCAGTGAAGAAAACTAGGGAGAATGTGAAATGATAGTCTTGTAATAACTGCTTGCAGAATTTACTTAATACTAGATTGTCTCTTTGGTTGAGAAATGTGTGTAAGTGGATTATGTGGTAATTTGAAGCCGTGCGAAGAAAAAGTGAATTTACATTCTAATTTATACGCGCAGGAGTAAACTGAGTAAACAAGGATCAAGTGCAAGAAAATGTTTTTTATTTGTTTAATGCAATCTTCAATTTTTTCTTCAAATTTCCTTAGGCACAGATATAATATATTCCGTCATCGTCCTTTACAATACCGAATCAGCTGGTGTCATCAAAAACTTCATAATATCTAGACTTCTAACTGACATGGCTCCTGATAGTGACTCCTATACCAGGGAAATCTTTGAAACGTTTTACAAGCAACAGAAATACAACGTTTATGCCAGGTTAACTGCTTTATTAAGACCGAAGTTTCCATTGTTTTTTCGATTCTTTTCAGGTCGGAATATTGTTTGAGGAAAACTGGGATATTCCGGATATGTTGATTTCAGCATGGCCGTCGCGTATGAATAACAAAGGTACCATTTCAATGTAAACAAATTGAAAAATGTAAGTAACGTAAATATTTGCTTTAATTAAATCGGAAATCTTTAATATTTCTGATGAGTTTAGGCGATTGAAATGACCGAAGATCTGCACTAGGCTTTTCTGAACATTGTGGATGGAGCGACGTGGATGGACGACGCCTCCAAAGTTAAGGCCAAGAACAAGGCCAACAATATCATCACGCTGCTGGGATTCCCGGATCACGCCGAGAAAGGCGAACTGCTCGACCGGTATTACGAAAACCTGAGGGTCTGCTCGTGGGACCACTTCGGAAACTCCCAAAGGTAGAGGGCCTTCAGACAAGCCAGCAACATGAAACTTTTTGGGGGAACATAAAGACAGAGAGATGCAAGTTTTTGACATATTTTTCACGTAGCATCTTTGTTTCTTTTTTGAATATGTGCGTAAACGAAATTCATTGTTGCAGTTGGAATTTGTCTCCATTGGAAGTCAATGCGTTTTACAACAGAGCCAATAACAGGATATGTAAGAACTTTCCGAGTTTGAAACCGTTTTTTTTTGTTTTACTTTTTATTGCTATATTTTCAGTGTTTCCAGTTAGTGTTCTTAACCCAGTATTCTTTACTGGAGAAATAAGGTAATTTACAACAAATTGAAGAATATTTGTGAAGTCTTTTCCGTTTAAGCTTAACCTATGTGTCTACCTACTCTTATCTTGCCATTATTTTTCAGGTCTTTTATCTTTACTTGTATCTTCAAAAATAATGTAACAATTTTTAATGTGGTTCTAATTGTTTAATAGCCTTTTGGATTATGCGAGAATTGGAGCGATAATCGGGCACGAAATAACGCACGGTTTCGACGCGGCTGGGAAGCTCTACAACGATGAAGGCCTGATGACCAACTGGTGGACGAATGAAACCGAGCAGGCGTTCAAAGCCCGCAGCGAATGTTTCCACGAGCAGTACTTCAAATACTACATCGAAGAGATCAAGAAATTTGTAATGCCAGATTTTCCCGGAGGTTAACTTTGTTAGATTTATAATTGTGTTCTAGGTCAACGGCAATAAAACCCTTAATGAAAATATTGCCGACAACGGCAGTCTCCGAGCGACCTACAAGGCTTTCAAGAAGTTGCAAAGCAGACAAACTGTGATTAAAACCGTTAAGGAATACAGTCCAGAACAGATGTTCTTCATTGATTATGGAACAGTAAGATCATTTGTTTATTTTCACGAAATAATCTTGTCTGTTTCGCCTTGTGTTGCTTGTTGAGCGGAAGAAAATTACGCCAGCGCTTTCTAGTCTTATTGCTTTACAAGTCATATTTTTCAGCTAGATGTTGAGGTTATAACTTAGGATCTAGTCTAAAAAAGTAGACAATTTCGCAAGACTTAGATAAACTTGTTCATCTAATATTTTCTTGTTTATGCAGTGCTGTGTCTAATCTCTGTTGTCTAGTCCGTTTAGTCTTGTCTATTCAATATTGTGCGTCTGGTGTTGTTCGTTTTCTAATCGTTGTTCGTTAATGTTATCTTTTTTTTAACGAATAATTTTTTTAAGATGTGGTGTGCATTAGTGAAACATATAGCTATTGAGGAACAATGATTGAGAAGGGAGTTCATTCGCCCGGAAGATTCCGGGTTGTTGGAACTGTGTCTAATATGGAAGAGTTTTTGGAAGCCTTCAACTGTCCGGCCGGCAGCAAAATGAACGCAACAAATATTTGCTTTGGTGAATTTTGCTTCGGTTCTAATTCGTTGGGAATTAGTGTAAACATAACAAGGTGGATCACATCGAAGGCTCAATGCGTTTATGTTATTAATTTAAATAAATTATCTTGTCCTGAATAATAATGTATTATTCAATAATGGATTGTTGTATTTAATCGTAATACAAGCTCATTATAATATTATATCCTAGACTATATTAGACGGATTAGACTATATATAGAACAGTCTATACTGCTAGATAAGACTAGCAAGGTGAGAGAGAAAAGGAATAAAAAGGCTACAAAATATTTTGTTTTATTTACATCATGTATATTTAGAAACTACTGACAGATAACCGGTTCAGTGGGAAAAACTAGGGAGAATGTAAAATGATAGTCTTGTAATAACTGCATGCAGAAATTACTTAATAGTAAATTTTCTTTTTGGTCTCTTTGGTTGAGAAATGTGCGTAAGTGGATTACGTGGTAATTTGAAACCGTGCGAAGAAAAAGTGAATTTACATTCTAATTTATACGCGCAGGAGAAAACTGAATAAACAGAGATCGAGTGCAAGAAAATGGTTTTCTTTTTCGTTTAATGCACGCTTGTTTTTTCTGCAAATTACCGAATTTATGTTTTCTACAATAATTCAACTAATTTTTGTATTGTACAAATTTAAAACAATCGTAACGCACATGGATACAACATCGTATTGGTAGTAGGGTTTATACAAAAATCTACTTTTTGGAAAACCGGTTTTCGAATTCCGGATTTTCGGAAAAACGGTTTTAGCCGGTTTTCGATTTTTTGTCAAGTAATAAAAATAGAATAAGTTAAATATTTAAATATAAATATTTTATATAATTTATATATATTTAAATATATAATATATATATATATATATATATATATATATATATATATATATATATATATATATATATATATATTTAAATATAAATATTTTATATAATTTATTTAAAATAACAGAAAACGATATCAAAGTCAAAACAAATAGAAAAAAATTGGGATTACGCATTCACATTACTTATAGAAAATAACTAAAATTTTAACAAAAATATCAAATAGTATTTGTTGTTATTTCACTAACTTCACAACTTTAATTTCTCCTAAGAAAATAGGATTTTAAAAAACTTAAAATGTCCACTGAACGGTGGCTTCCTAATTCTGGAACGATGCTTCATAAAGACATAATTTATGACTAAACATTGAGAAAGACAATATGGATTATTTTAACACCCTGTTGTTGTAATAAAAACCAGGACTGGACATCTGTGCCATTAGCGCACATTCCAAAATGTGCCGTTTGTCCCACGTTTTGGATAAATGTAATTGTTTTATAGTTTGTCCAGAAACTAAGGGTTTTTATTACTACGCTAAAATCTACCTCCCTCAAACATATTAGAAAACGTGCGAAGGCCTATAAAAACCTTCTTATAGAGATTAACCAGAGGACCAGACATTTTCAGAGATTTAGAGAATTTAAGCCTCGATTGTTCATGGAAGGAGCCAAGAAAATTCAATCTACACCTTATTTGAATTAGAGGGATGATTTGATCCCTCTTACAGATATATTATACTAGGAATGGTATAAATACCATTCCTCAGTTGTCACAAGTAAGAAGTAAGAGAAAAGAGAGTGGTTCACACCATAACCCCCTTCACATCACAACATTGGTGGCAGCCCCACAACATTGGTGGCAGTCTTACAACATTGGTGGCAGCCTCACAACATTGGTGGCAGCCCCACAACACTGTGTTTTATTTAAAATCCCATTAGATAGAAGCCAGAACTTTTTATTTTACATTAAATTTTCAGAGAAGAAATTTTTACCAACTATGACGCCTTTATATGTTTATTTCCAGTTTTCACTTTAGATTTAGACTAGTGACGGATTGCACATATGTACTAACATAGAATAAGTCGGTTAGGTTAGAATACCTTGAAAGGCAAAACAAATTAGTCTTCCGATTATTTTAAATTTGTATGATTATCTATTACGTAGGATGGTTTTACCAATTCTTTTAAATTGTAGATTATAGTTTAGATTATATCTAGAAGGTCCGATGAGGTTCGATGCTACTAGAGAAAAAACAATAAATCGATCGCTTGCAAAGCGTGAAATGACCCAAAATATAAGCGATTACAAAATACTTATATCTAGAATCTAGTCGTTAAAGTCTAGGCTAAACAAATCTTCACCATTTAAATGAAATTTAACATTTGGCAAACGTTCAAGAATCTCAGTCATTACTTTACGTTAAACGTTTTATAAGAATCTATTTGGCAAATACGTCTTTACATTCATAAAACTGTTTAGTGGTTTCATTTTTTGAGATCTGTCCGATTATAACTGTTTAGTGGTTTAATTTTTTGAAATCTGTCCGATTACTATGAATCGGATTTATTACAAGAAAAGAATTAAGGAAACTATGTTCTTTAATTCACAAATTGACTAATAACATAAAGAAAATATAATTGTTAGTATGGTGTGGCTCCTGCATTTTACTACTAAGGGTGAGGCCACACGATGCGTTACGTATACCGGAGCGGTGCCGCAACACGGTCCAAACATCGGCATTTCCCCCTGCGCACAATGTGTTTTGGGAAACACCCGTAGGACGCAGTTTCCTCTTGCCATAATGCAACAACGAATGATGGGGGAATGGACATTGAGAACAACCAGGGGTATCCGGGCACCTCGAGATCGAATGTTGCTGTGAAAAACAACGCACGCAAAGGAAATGCGATTTTACTATTTCATATCTCGAATTGGGAGTTAAATCTAAAAATTTGGGGCATACCTGCAATTTATGATTGCCCGCTTTGCAACAACAACAAAGCAAAGACTTGGGACCAACAGGTCGTACCTCCGTTTGAACCATAAAATTTCTCGTCGTCGATCGAACCTTGAAGGATCCTTGGGGCACCCTTTTGGAAACATCTGATGTCGGCAACGTCCGTCGATCGAGCCTTGAAGGATTTTTTGAACACCCTTTTGGAAACATCTGATGTCGGCAACGTGCGGAGATGTCTCTACAAATTTAACAAAATCCTTGTAGGTCGGTACATCTATTTCCCGCAAAGCGGCTTCAAATGCCCGCTTGGTGTCCGGGTCCACGACCTGCAACGCCCGGTTCAAAAAAATGAAATCCGTCAAATCGGCGAGACCCATCCGGTGTAGCGCAGAGATAGGAGCACAAAACTCATCCAGAACGGAACTTAATCCCTGGCGAGACTCCATCTGAAGCGGTTTAAATCCAAAGATCTTTCCAAATAGGCGTTACCGAGCGCTCGAGGATCATTATACCGGTGCAACAAAGCTTCCCAGGTGGGAAGATAGTTTGCCCCGGTAAGCGTAACATGTTTACAAATGTTCGATGCAGGCCCTGCCAAAGTGGTCACAAGGTACTGCATTTTATTTAGGTCAGACAGATGAGGATTGTCGTGCACCAAATTACGAAACAATACGTAGAACGAAGCCCACGCATCCGAGGAACCATCGAACGTGGGGATTTGTAACCGTTTCAGATTCGGGGCATCTATCCGCGATGCAGATGGGGCTGATGTTGGCGTTTTCGGAGTACCACAGACAGTCGAGGCCACATGCTCGATACAATCCACTAAGTCCTGAATGACCATATCGAAGGAGGGGACAAACTCCTGGTTCAACTCCAATTCTAATGACATTTGAAATGACATTTCCAGGTCATTATAGTCCGCCAAAGATTGAGACAACCGGGTGTACGATGTCTTAAAATGGCTTAAAACTGTGGCGTCGCTGATACGAGCGGAAAAATCATAAAGGCGCTGTACCCTCGCAAATACGTTTTCTTTCTTGCTAATCAAAATTTTTAATGCTCTCTCACGCTTATCCATTATCAAAGGCGACGAGCAATAATGAAAATACTAAGGAAAGAATGAAAAACGAAAATTGACAAAATAAGTCAAACAAAATCGAACATCCCAAAAAACTGAATATTCAGCCAATAATTGAATAAACAAACCAAAATCGAATATTTAAACGTGAACTGAATAACCAAACCAAAATGGAACATTCAAAGGAAAAACTGTAGACTCATACAGAATCGGATATTCACAAATCCACACCGCACAGTTAACGCATCGTGTGGCTTCGCTATAAGAGAGACCACGAAGTCACAAGAAATGACATAACTTGATAAATGAAAATAATTATTAAGATCCATACACGCGTTTCTGCCTTTTGGCTTCATCAGTATGGACTTCTCAATCTCAATCGGAAATTGAATCCATTTGGATTTAGTGCGATATGTTATGTAGGGAAGCATTTCGTGGGGAAGTTATAAATAGAAGAATAAATGGTAGACATAAATATTCAATAATTATAGTCAGGTGAGACACGATATAACCAGATAAACAAGATTAAGCAGACGGGATTACGTGGATAGGTTCAGACAACCACAAAATAGACAGGAGAAAGAAGAAAAGCTATTATATTGATATTATACAGGGTGTTTCAGACCACCCGTACCAGCCTTTTATTTCGACAACGCTTGGTCGAATGTGACTGGGACAAAAATATTTGGATTCAAAAGTGAACCCAAGGAATCCACTGATGACTTTATTTTTTACCGGAATAATCCGGAAGTACCCGGAACCGGAAGTAACTTTAAAATTTCAAATGGCACCATAGGTCGAGTATGGTATTAATTGATAGGTCTTTTTAAAAGAAACAACTTTTATTAAATTGTTTTTTTTAATATTTTGCATATTTACAAAAATAAACGAAGTATCAGAAAACGTGTACAAGATGAAAGAGCACCAGATAGTCTTGCAGCAATTACTCTGGACCCGAACATCTCGACTAGAAGAATTGAAATCGATGCTGGAATAAGTCGCTCCACTGCTTGGGGAGTTTTAACACCTAACCACCTGACATACGTCTCTCAGACCCAAAGTAGCAGTAATTTTCTCACCTGAGACGTATGGCAGGTGGTTAAGGGTTAAAAACAAACAAATTTCATCCATACCATATCTCTTTACACCAGAAGCTTGAAGAGCGAGATTTTGTAAAAATTTATTAAAAGTAGTTTCTTTTAAAAAGACCTGTCAATTAATACCATACTCGACCTATGTTGCCATTTGAAATTTTAATGTTACTTTCGGTTCCGGGTACTTCCGGTTTATTCCGGTAAAATATAAATGCATCAGTGGCTTCCTTGGGTTCACTTTGGTAATAAAATTTTTTGTCCTAGTCACATGCGACCAAGCGTTGTCGAAATAAAAGGCTGGTACGGGTGGTCTGAGACACCCTGTATAATAGAACTTTTTACGGTTAGTTAAGCGCATGCGCGTCCGCCTTGTTTAAAACACAGGAATATGAAAGTTTCGGGCACATTTTGTTATTTTCACAGGTAATATGTCAAAAAAGCGCCCGAAAACATGGCTAAAATTGACGGATGTGCATAAAAAAATATAATTTATGAAATGGTCTATTATCATCGATTTTTAAAAACTTAATGCAATCGTGCGATGCTATCTACATTTTATTTTAGCTACCTATTAGACTACGTAGTTTTTAATCGAATTCAGTATTTTTCAGTTTTCCTAGTTTTGCATTGAAATTTTCAATACAAAATAATATCATTATTAATATTTTCAGTCATTATTCTCACTAAATAATTGTTTGTTTATTGCACCTTGGGCTTTCAAGGACTAATCATTTTACGGCAATAAACGATAATTATTTAGAAAATATTGATACATTCTAATTATTTTTATTTTACTCACTTAACTGTCACTGCCTGCCTTGTCTTTTCTGTCTAGTCTTGTCTGTCTAGTCTTGTCTGTCTAGTCTTGCCTGTCTAGTCTTGTCTGTCTAGTCTTGTCTGTCTAGTCTTGTCTGTCTAGTCTTGTCTGTCTAGTCTTGTCTGTCTAGTCTTGTCTGTCTAGTCTTGTCTGTCTAGTCTTGTCTGTCTAGTCTTGTCTGTCTAGTCTTGTCTGTCTAGTCTTGTCTGTCTAGTCTTGTCTGTCTAGTCTTGTCTGTCTAGTCTTGTCTGTCTAGTCTTGTCTGTCTAGTCTTGTCTGTCTAGTCTTGTCTGTCTAGTCTTGTCTGTCTAGTCTTGTCTGTCTAGTCTTGTACGTCTAGTCTTGTCTTGTCTAGTCTTGTACGTCTAGTCTTGTCTTGTCTGTCTAGTCTGTCTAGTCTTGTCTGTCTAGTCTTGTCTGTCTAGTCTTGTCTGTCTAGTCTTGTCTGTCTAGTCTTGTCTGTCTAGTCTTGTCTGTCTAGTCTTGTCTGTCTAGTCTTGTCTGTCTAGTCTTGTCTGTCTAGTCTTGTCTGTCTAGTCTTGTCTGTCTAGTCTTGTCTGTCTAGTCTTGTCTGTCTAGTCTTGTCTGTCTAGTCTTGTCTGTCTAGTCTTGTCTGTCTAGTCTTGTCTGTCTAGTCTTGTCTGTCTAGTCTTGTCTGTCTAGTCTTGTCTGTCTAGTCTTGTCTGTCTAGTCTTGTCTGTCTAGTCTTGTCTGTCTAGTCTTGTCTGTCTAGTCTTGTCTGTCTAGTCTTGTCTGTCTAGTCTTGTCTGTCTAGTCTTGTCTGTCTAGTCTTGTCTGTCTAGTCTTGTCTGTCTAGTCTTGTCTGTCTAGTCTTGTCTGTCTAGTCTTGTCTGTCTAGTCTTGTCTGTCTAGTCTTGTCTGTCTAGTCTTGTCTGTCTAGTCTTGTCTGTCTAGTCTTGTCTGTCTAGTCTTGTCTGTCTAGTCTTGTCTGTCTAGTCTTGTCTGTCTAGTCTTGTCTGTCTAGTCTTGTCTGTCTAGTCTTGTCTGTCTAGTCTTGTCTGTCTAGTCTTGTCTGTCTAGTCTTGTCTGTCTAGTCTTGTCTGTCTAGTCTTGTCTGTCTAGTCTTGTCTGTCTAGTCTTGTCTGTCTAGTCTTGTCTGTCTAGTCTTGTCTGTCTAGTCTTGTCTGTCTAGTCTTGTCTGTCTAGTCTTGTCTGTCTAGTCTTGTCTGTCTAGTCTTGTCTGTCTAGTCTTGTCTGTCTAGTCTTGTCTGTCTAGTCTTGTCTGTCTAGTCTTGTCTGTCTAGTCTTGTCTGTCTAGTCTTGTCTGTCTAGTCTTGTCTGTCTAGTCTTGTCTGTCTAGTCTTGTCTGTCTAGTCTTGTCTGTCTAGTCTTGTCTGTCTAGTCTTGTCTGTCTAGTCTTGTCTGTCTAGTCTTGTCTGTCTAGTCTTGTCTGTCTAGTCTTGTCTGTCTAGTCTTGTCTGTCTAGTCTTGTCTGTCTAGTCTTGTCTGTCTAGTCTTGTCTGTCTAGTCTTGTCTGTCTAGTCTTGTCTGTCTAGTCTTGTCTGTCTAGTCTTGTCTGTCTAGTCTTGTCTGTCTAGTCTTGTCTGTCTAGTCTTGTCTGTCTAGTCTTGTCTGTCTAGTCTTGTCTGTCTAGTCTTGTCTGTCTAGTCTTGTCTGTCTAGTCTTGTCTGTCTAGTCTTGTCTGTCTAGTCTTGTCTGTCTAGTCTTGTCTGTCTAGTCTTGTCTGTCTAGTCTTGTCTGTCTAGTCTTGTCTGTCTAGTCTTGTCTGTCTAGTCTTGTCTGTCTAGTCTTGTCTGTCTAGTCTTGTCTGTCTAGTCTTGTCTGTCTAGTCTTGTCTGTCTAGTCTTGTCTGTCTAGTCTTGTCTGTCTAGTCTTGTCTGTCTAGTCTTGTCTGTCTAGTCTTGTCTGTCTAGTCTTGTCTGTCTAGTCTTGTCTGTCTAGTCTTGTCTGTCTAGTCTTGTCTGTCTAGTCTTGTCTGTCTAGTCTTGTCTGTCTAGTCTTGTCTGTCTAGTCTTGTCTGTCTAGTCTTGTCTGTCTAGTCTTGTCTGTCTAGTCTTGTCTGTCTAGTCTTGTCTGTCTAGTCTTGTCTGTCTAGTCTTGTCTGTCTAGTCTTGTCTGTCTAGTCTTGTCTGTCTAGTCTTGTCTGTCTAGTCTTGTCTGTCTAGTCTTGTCTGTCTAGTCTTGTCTGTCTAGTCTTGTCTGTCTAGTCTTGTCTGTCTAGTCTTGTCTGTCTAGTCTTGTCTGTCTAGTCTTGTCTGTCTAGTCTTGTCTGTCTAGTCTTGTCTGTCTAGTCTTGTCTGTCTAGTCTTGTCTGTCTAGTCTTGTCTGTCTAGTCTTGTCTGTCTAGTCTTGTCTGTCTAGTCTTGTCTGTCTAGTCTTGTCTGTCTAGTCTTGTCTGTCTAGTCTTGTCTGTCTAGTCTTGTCTGTCTAGTCTTGTCTGTCTAGTCTTGTCTGTCTAGTCTTGTCTGTCTAGTCTTGTCTGTCTAGTCTTGTCTGTCTAGTCTTGTCTGTCTAGTCTTGTCTGTCTAGTCTTGTCTGTCTAGTCTTGTCTGTCTAGTCTTGTCTGTCTAGTCTTGTCTGTCTAGTCTTCTGTCTGTCTAGTCTTGTCTGTCTAGTCTTGTCTGTCTAGTCTTGTCTGTCTAGTCTTGTCTGTCTAGTCTTGTCTGTCTAGTCTTGTCTGTCTAGTCTTGTCTGTCTAGTCTTGTCTGTCTAGTCTTGTCTGTCTAGTCTTGTCTGTCTAGTCTTGTCTGTCTAGTCTTGTCTGTCTAGTCTTGTCTGTCTAGTCTTGTCTGTCTAGTCTTGTCTGTCTAGTCTTGTCTGTCTAGTCTTGTCTGTCTAGTCTTGTCTGTCTAGTCTTGTCTGTCTAGTCTTGTCTGTCTAGTCTTGTCTGTCTAGTCTTGTCTGTCTAGTCTTGTCTGTCTAGTCTTGTCTGTCTAGTCTTGTCTGTCTAGTCTTGTCTGTCTAGTCTTGTCTGTCTAGTCTTGTCTGTCTAGTCTTGTCTGTCTAGTCTTGTCTGTCTAGTCTTGTCTGTCTAGTCTTGTCTGTCTAGTCTTGTCTGTCTAGTCTTGTCTGTCTAGTCTTGTCTGTCTAGTCTTGTCTGTCTAGTCTTGTCTGTCTAGTCTTGTCTGTCTAGTCTTGTCTGTCTAGTCTTGTCTGTCTAGTCTTGTCTGTCTAGTCTTGTCTGTCTAGTCTTGTCTGTCTAGTCTTGTCTGTCTAGTCTTGTCTGTCTAGTCTTGTCTGTCTAGTCTTGTCTGTCTAGTCTTGTCTGTCTAGTCTTGTCTGTCTAGTCTTGTCTGTCTAGTCTTGTCTGTCTAGTCTTGTCTGTCTAGTCTTGTCTGTCTAGTCTTGTCTGTCTAGTCTTGTCTGTCTAGTCTTGTCTGTCTAGTCTTGTCTGTCTAGTCTTGTCTGTCTAGTCTTGTCTGTCTAGTCTTGTCTGTCTAGTCTTGTCTGTCTAGTCTTGTCTGTCTAGTCTTGTCTGTCTAGTCTTGTCTGTCTAGTCTTGTCTGTCTAGTCTTGTCTGTCTAGTCTTGTCTGTCTAGTCTTGTCTGTCTAGTCTTGTCTGTCTAGTCTTGTCTGTCTAGTCTTGTCTGTCTAGTCTTGTCTGTCTAGTCTTGTCTGTCTAGTCTTGTCTGTCTAGTCTTGTCTGTCTAGTCTTGTCTGTCTAGTCTTGTCTGTCTAGTCTTGTCTGTCTAGTCTTGTCTGTCTAGTCTTGTCTGTCTAGTCTTGTCTGTCTAGTCTTGTCTGTCTAGTCTTGTCTGTCTAGTCTTGTCTGTCTAGTCTTGTCTGTCTAGTCTTGTCTGTCTAGTCTTGTCTGTCTAGTCTTGTCTGTCTAGTCTTGTCTGTCTAGTCTTGTCTGTCTAGTCTTGTCTGTCTAGTCTTGTCTGTCTAGTCTTGTCTGTCTAGTCTTGTCTGTCTAGTCTTGTCTGTCTAGTCTTGTCTGTCTAGTCTTGTCTGTCTAGTCTTGTCTGTCTAGTCTTGTCTGTCTAGTCTTGTCTGTCTAGTCTTGTCTGTCTAGTCTTGTCTGTCTAGTCTTGTCTGTCTAGTCTTGTCTGTCTAGTCTTGTCTGTCTAGTCTTGTCTGTCTAGTCTTGTCTGTCTAGTCTTGTCTGTCTAGTCTTGTCTGTCTAGTCTTGTCTGTCTAGTCTTGTCTGTCTAGTCTTGTCTGTCTAGTCTTGTCTGTCTAGTCTTGTCTGTCTAGTCTTGTCTGTCTAGTCTTGTCTGTCTAGTCTTGTCTGTCTAGTCTTGTCTGTCTAGTCTTGTCTGTCTAGTCTTGTCTGTCT
The DNA here is from genome assembly GCA_944588485.1 of Phosphuga atrata. Taxonomy (NCBI): domain Eukaryota; kingdom Metazoa; phylum Arthropoda; class Insecta; order Coleoptera; family Silphidae; genus Phosphuga; species Phosphuga atrata. The sequence goes on along the minus strand of OX155904.1, from coordinate 9,073,101 downwards.
AGTCTTGTCTGTCTAGTCTTGTCTGTCTAGTCTTGTCTGTCTAGTCTTGTCTGTCTAGTCTTGTCTGTCTAGTCTTGTCTGTCTAGTCTTGTCTGTCTAGTCTTGTCTGTCTAGTCTTGTCTGTCTAGTCTTGTCTGTCTAGTCTTGTCTGTCTAGTCTTGTCTGTCTAGTCTTGTCTGTCTAGTCTTGTCTGTCTAGTCTTGTCTGTCTAGTCTTGTCTGTCTAGTCTTGTCTGTCTAGTCTTGTCTGTCTAGTCTTGTCTGTCTAGTCTTGTCTGTCTAGTCTTGTCTGTCTAGTCTTGTCTGTCTAGTCTTGTCTGTCTAGTCTTGTCTGTCTAGTCTTGTCTGTCTAGTCTTGTCTGTCTAGTCTTGTCTGTCTAGTCTTGTCTGTCTAGTCTTGTCTGTCTAGTCTTGTCTGTCTAGTCTTGTCTGTCTAGTCTTGTCTGTCTAGTCTTGTCTGTCTAGTCTTGTCTGTCTAGTCTTGTCTGTCTAGTCTTGTCTGTCTAGTCTTGTCTGTCTAGTCTTGTCTGTCTAGTCTTGTCTGTCTAGTCTTGTCTGTCTAGTCTTGTCTGTCTAGTCTTGTCTGTCTAGTCTTGTCTGTCTAGTCTTGTCTGTCTAGTCTTGTCTGTCTAGTCTTGTCTGTCTAGTCTTGTCTGTCTAGTCTTGTCTGTCTAGTCTTGTCTGTCTAGTCTTGTCTGTCTAGTCTTGTCTGTCTAGTCTTGTCTGTCTAGTCTTGTCTGTCTAGTCTTGTCTGTCTAGTCTTGTCTGTCTAGTCTTGTCTGTCTAGTCTTGTCTGTCTAGTCTTGTCTGTCTAGTCTTGTCTGTCTAGTCTTGTCTGTCTAGTCTTGTCTGTCTAGTCTTGTCTGTCTAGTCTTGTCTGTCTAGTCTTGTCTGTCTAGTCTTGTCTGTCTAGTCTTGTCTGTCTAGTCTTGTCTGTCTAGTCTTGTCTGTCTAGTCTTGTCTGTCTAGTCTTGTCTGTCTAGTCTTGTCTGTCTAGTCTTGTCTGTCTAGTCTTGTCTGTCTAGTCTTGTCTGTCTAGTCTTGTCTGTCTAGTCTTGTCTGTCTAGTCTTGTCTGTCTAGTCTTGTCTGTCTAGTCTTGTCTGTCTAGTCTTGTCTGTCTAGTCTTGTCTGTCTAGTCTTGTCTGTCTAGTCTTGTCTGTCTAGTCTTGTCTGTCTAGTCTTGTCTGTCTAGTCTTGTCTGTCTAGTCTTGTCTGTCTAGTCTTGTCTGTCTAGTCTTGTCTGTCTAGTCTTGTCTGTCTAGTCTTGTCTGTCTAGTCTTGTCTGTCTAGTCTTGTCTGTCTAGTCTTGTCTGTCTAGTCTTGTCTGTCTAGTCTTGTCTGTCTAGTCTTGTCTGTCTAGTCTTGTCTGTCTAGTCTTGTCTGTCTAGTCTTGTCTGTCTAGTCTTGTCTGTCTAGTCTTGTCTGTCTAGTCTTGTCTGTCTAGTCTTGTCTGTCTAGTCTTGTCTGTCTAGTCTTGTCTGTCTAGTCTTGTCTGTCTAGTCTTGTCTGTCTAGTCTTGTCTGTCTAGTCTTGTCTGTCTAGTCTTGTCTGTCTAGTCTTGTCTGTCTAGTCTTGTCTGTCTAGTCTTGTCTGTCTAGTCTTGTCTGTCTAGTCTTGTCTGTCTAGTCTTGTCTGTCTAGTCTTGTCTGTCTAGTCTTGTCTGTCTAGTCTTGTCTGTCTAGTCTTGTCTGTCTAGTCTTGTCTGTCTAGTCTTGTCTGTCTAGTCTTGTCTGTCTAGTCTTGTCTGTCTAGTCTTGTCTGTCTAGTCTTGTCTGTCTAGTCTTGTCTGTCTAGTCTTGTCTGTCTAGTCTTGTCTGTCTAGTCTTGTCTGTCTAGTCTTGTCTGTCTAGTCTTGTCTGTCTAGTCTTGTCTGTCTAGTCTTGTCTGTCTAGTCTTGTCTGTCTAGTCTTGTCTGTCTAGTCTTGTCTGTCTAGTCTTGTCTGTCTAGTCTTGTCTGTCTAGTCTTGTCTGTCTAGTCTTGTCTGTCTAGTCTTGTCTGTCTAGTCTTGTCTGTCTAGTCTTGTCTGTCTAGTCTTGTCTGTCTAGTCTTGTCTGTCTAGTCTTGTCTGTCTAGTCTTGTCTGTCTAGTCTTGTCTGTCTAGTCTTGTCTGTCTAGTCTTGTCTGTCTAGTCTTGTCTGTCTAGTCTTGTCTGTCTAGTCTTGTCTGTCTAGTCTTGTCTGTCTAGTCTTGTCTGTCTAGTCTTGTCTGTCTAGTCTTGTCTGTCTAGTCTTGTCTGTCTAGTCTTGTCTGTCTAGTCTTGTCTGTCTAGTCTTGTCTGTCTAGTCTTGTCTGTCTAGTCTTGTCTGTCTAGTCTTGTCTGTCTAGTCTTGTCTGTCTAGTCTTGTCTGTCTAGTCTTGTCTGTCTAGTCTTGTCTGTCTAGTCTTGTCTGTCTAGTCTTGTCTGTCTAGTCTTGTCTGTCTAGTCTTGTCTGTCTAGTCTTGTCTGTCTAGTCTTGTCTGTCTAGTCTTGTCTGTCTAGTCTTGTCTGTCTAGTCTTGTCTGTCTAGTCTTGTCTGTCTAGTCTTGTCTGTCTAGTCTTGTCTGTCTAGTCTTGTCTGTCTAGTCTTGTCTGTCTAGTCTTGTCTGTCTAGTCTTGTCTGTCTAGTCTTGTCTGTCTAGTCTTGTCTGTCTAGTCTTGTCTGTCTAGTCTTGTCTGTCTAGTCTTGTCTGTCTAGTCTTGTCTGTCTAGTCTTGTCTGTCTAGTCTTGTCTGTCTAGTCTTGTCTGTCTAGTCTTGTCTGTCTAGTCTTGTCTGTCTAGTCTTGTCTGTCTAGTCTTGTCTGTCTAGTCTTGTCTGTCTAGTCTTGTCTGTCTAGTCTTGTCTGTCTAGTCTTGTCTGTCTAGTCTTGTCTGTCTAGTCTTGTCTGTCTAGTCTTGTCTGTCTAGTCTTGTCTGTCTAGTCTTGTCTGTCTAGTCTTGTCTGTCTAGTCTTGTCTGTCTAGTCTTGTCTGTCTAGTCTTGTCTGTCTAGTCTTGTCTGTCTAGTCTTGTCTGTCTAGTCTTGTCTGTCTAGTCTTGTCTGTCTAGTCTTGTCTGTCTAGTCTTGTCTGTCTAGTCTTGTCTGTCTAGTCTTGTCTGTCTAGTCTTGTCTGTCTAGTCTTGTCTGTCTAGTCTTGTCTGTCTAGTCTTGTCTGTCTAGTCTTGTCTGTCTAGTCTTGTCTGTCTAGTCTTGTCTGTCTAGTCTTGTCTGTCTAGTCTTGTCTGTCTAGTCTTGTCTGTCTAGTCTTGTCTGTCTAGTCTTGTCTGTCTAGTCTTGTCTGTCTAGTCTTGTCTGTCTAGTCTTGTCTGTCTAGTCTTGTCTGTCTAGTCTTGTCTGTCTAGTCTTGTCTGTCTAGTCTTGTCTGTCTAGTCTTGTCTGTCTAGTCTTGTCTGTCTAGTCTTGTCTGTCTAGTCTTGTCTGTCTAGTCTTGTCTGTCTAGTCTTGTCTGTCTAGTCTTGTCTGTCTAGTCTTGTCTGTCTAGTCTTGTCTGTCTAGTCTTGTCTGTCTAGTCTTGTCTGTCTAGTCTTGTCTGTCTAGTCTTGTCTGTCTAGTCTTGTCTGTCTAGTCTTGTCTGTCTAGTCTTGTCTGTCTAGTCTTGTCTGTCTAGTCTTGTCTGTCTAGTCTTGTCTGTCTAGTCTTGTCTGTCTAGTCTTGTCTGTCTAGTCTTGTCTGTCTAGTCTTGTCTGTCTAGTCTTGTCTGTCTAGTCTTGTCTGTCTAGTCTTGTCTGTCTAGTCTTGTCTGTCTAGTCTTGTCTGTCTAGTCTTGTCTGTCTAGTCTTGTCTGTCTAGTCTTGTCTGTCTAGTCTTGTCTGTCTAGTCTTGTCTGTCTAGTCTTGTCTGTCTAGTCTTGTCTGTCTAGTCTTGTCTGTCTAGTCTTGTCTGTCTAGTCTTGTCTGTCTAGTCTTGTCTGTCTAGTCTTGTCTGTCTAGTCTTGTCTGTCTAGTCTTGTCTGTCTAGTCTTGTCTGTCTAGTCTTGTCTGTCTAGTCTTGTCTGTCTAGTCTTGTCTGTCTAGTCTTGTCTGTCTAGTCTTGTCTGTCTAGTCTTGTCTGTCTAGTCTTGTCTGTCTAGTCTTGTCTGTCTAGTCTTGTCTGTCTAGTCTTGTCTGTCTAGTCTTGTCTGTCTAGTCTTGTCTGTCTAGTCTTGTCTGTCTAGTCTTGTCTGTCTAGTCTTGTCTGTCTAGTCTTGTCTGTCTAGTCTTGTCTGTCTAGTCTTGTCTGTCTAGTCTTGTCTGTCTAGTCTTGTCTGTCTAGTCTTGTCTGTCTAGTCTTGTCTGTCTAGTCTTGTCTGTCTAGTCTTGTCTGTCTAGTCTTGTCTGTCTAGTCTTGTCTGTCTAGTCTTGTCTGTCTAGTCTTGTCTGTCTAGTCTTGTCTGTCTAGTCTTGTCTGTCTAGTCTTGTCTGTCTAGTCTTGTCTGTCTAGTCTTGTCTGTCTAGTCTTGTCTGTCTAGTCTTGTCTGTCTAGTCTTGTCTGTCTAGTCTTGTCTGTCTAGTCTTGTCTGTCTAGTCTTGTCTGTCTAGTCTTGTCTGTCTAGTCTTGTCTGTCTAGTCTTGTCTGTCTAGTCTTGTCTGTCTAGTCTTGTCTGTCTAGTCTTGTCTGTCTAGTCTTGTCTGTCTAGTCTTGTCTGTCTAGTCTTGTCTGTCTAGTCTTGTCTGTCTAGTCTTGTCTGTCTAGTCTTGTCTGTCTAGTCTTGTCTGTCTAGTCTTGTCTGTCTAGTCTTGTCTGTCTAGTCTTGTCTGTCTAGTCTTGTCTGTCTAGTCTTGTCTGTCTAGTCTTGTCTGTCTAGTCTTGTCTGTCTAGTCTTGTCTGTCTAGTCTTGTCTGTCTAGTCTTGTCTGTCTAGTCTTGTCTGTCTAGTCTTGTCTGTCTAGTCTTGTCTGTCTAGTCTTGTCTGTCTAGTCTTGTCTGTCTAGTCTTGTCTGTCTAGTCTTGTCTGTCTAGTCTTGTCTGTCTAGTCTTGTCTGTCTAGTCTTGTCTGTCTAGTCTTGTCTGTCTAGTCTTGTCTGTCTAGTCTTGTCTGTCTAGTCTTGTCTGTCTAGTCTTGTCTGTCTAGTCTTGTCTGTCTAGTCTTGTCTGTCTACTCTTGTCCTTCTAGTCTTGTCCGTCTAGTCTTGTTCGTCTAGTCTTGTCCGTCTAGTCTTGTCCGTCAAGTCTTGTCTGTCTAGTCTTGTCTGTCTAATCTTGTCTATCTAGTCTTGTCTGTTCAGTCTTTTACTAATCATCAGTGTAAAGTCATTATAAGTCAATATATAAAGTCAATATAAAGACATTATTTTATCATGTCTTTATATTATGCTCCAATATGTAGCCTTGATTTTTTTAATTTTTTTTTTCTATATAAGAATCTTGAAGGTAACTTTGACTTTAATTCCAAACATAGAAACGATTGTTAATTGAATTGTATGAGCCATAACTTTGAAACGAGGAGTCGTGCGAACTGGTTTCGTGTGTATTGTCACTGTAAAGAACCTTTTTGAAAATGAGGTATAAAAAGAGGGAGAAAAAAGTTTGGTGAGAGGAATGAACGCGACACCTGGTCACAAAAAAGCTGTCCGAAATTCCCCAAGGAATTCGGTGCGAGATATTACTCACTCTCTAGTTTCGATTGGGGAGAAGGCACGAGCCGGATCGCGGAATCGTAGTTGCACGAAGTTTTGTGCATATAAAAAAGTGAGGTGGTAAATAAACGGATTCGGTTGCGCGTTCGATCGACGACGGTACTGTCTGATAATCGGTTTTAATAGGTGCGAAACACCTCAAAGTCAATTCGGACGTGTTTGCAGCAAATTTTAATTTAGTGGTTTTTGTTTATTTTCTTTGCCGTGACAAAATTTTGGACTAATTTGTAAGTTTTTTTTTTCCTTGGGAAAATTTTTTCTAAACGACTAGTTTGAAAAACACTTAAAATACGTAACGAAAACGGATGTATATTATCGTTTCTTTAAATATTCAGTTTATTCAAATTGCACAGTTATCAATCTATTTGCATCGCGAAATGTTTGTAATTTGCAAAATTTATTACTTCCTATTCGCAATTGATTCACTAATTTAAACGATTTTTGAATATCATTTCTGGTTTGTATAATTTATGTAAATGATTTATTCGATTAACATATTTATCTATTTTCACATATAAATATTACGAAGTTTATTAGAATATTTTAAGTAAAGTGGATAATTTTAGACCATTTAGTCTGTTTTGCCTGGTCTGTATGTCTGGTTTTGTCCGTCTGGTCTTGTCTCTCTAGTCATGCATGTCTAGACTTTTTCGTATAGTTTCGTCTATCTAGTCTTGTCTGTCTACTCTTGTCTGTTTAGTCTTGTCTGTCTGGTCTTGTCTATCTAGTCTTTTCTGTCTAGTATTGTGTGACAAGGTTTATCTGGCTAGTCTCTATCTATTTTTCTTAGTCTATTCTTGTCTATCTAGTCTTGTCCGTCTAGTTTTGTCTGTCAAGTCTTGTCTGTCAAGTCTTGTCTGCCTAGTCTTGTCTGTCTAAGATTACATTTGCTTTAATTTCGTTTTCCACCAGGGAATCCTCCGATATAATAATACTTGTATCATCGGTATACATGGTACAGTGTTTTTGCCCTATAAAGTTAACCAAGTCTGCTGTGTACAGCGAAAAAGAAGCGGGGCCAGTACACTTCCTTGGGGAACACATATTTTTACCACTGTGGTCGAAGAGATTCCAGTCCTTTCGTTATTTTCAATTTTAACGTATTGTCGTCTGTTGCTAGGAAGTAAGATAGGAACCACCACCCAGTTTTTCTTCTAATTCCATATAGGTATAATTTGTTTAAGAGTATTTCGTGCGAGACACAGTCAAAAGCCTTAGAGAGATCACAAAAAATACCCACAGGACATTTGCCTGTATCCACCTCGTTGGTGATTTTGTTGTGGAACTCATTTATTGCAGTGGTGCTTGATTTACTTTTACGAAAACCTTGTTGTTCTTTAGGAATTAAGTTGTTTCTCGAAATGAACGGCATCAGGCGATATTCCATACTATATTCCAGGATCTTTGCCATTACTGAAACTAAAGCTATTGGTCTATAGTTCAAATCTGTAGAATCTCCTTTTTTAAATATTGGAACCACTGTAGAAATTTTTAAGATATCCGGTACTCTTTCTGAGGAAAAGGAGCAGTTAATAATATCAGTGATGGGTTCAAGAAGTCCATTTTGAAATTCTTATTATGTTTCAAGGAATTAACAGGATTTACTTTTTAATTTATTTAGGATTACCGACATTTCATTAGGGCTGAATTCTTCCAATACATCGTTTTAGTATTCGTGGATATGTGGACATTGTCCAAATGAGAAATGGAAATGGAAATGAGAAATGGAATTTTCGCAACTCCCTCTGGAGCCGTTTTGAAGAATGCATTGAATAACTACGCCACTCTATCTGGATCTGTTACCATGGTTCACTCTTCCTCCTTAATATGAAGATCTTGGTTCACTTTAGTAGATAATTCCTCCACTGTTTTCCACAAGGCCTTTGTTTGTTTGTAGAGTTCTCGATTTTGTTCTTATAAAAATTTCTCCGTGTTGTTATAAGTAAATTTATATGTATGAATAGGATGGTTGCGACAGTTACTAGTGGTAATCCATACTTACATTGAATTGAAAAATTCACTTTGTTTTTTACCACACTTATAATATGTAAAAATGTTATATAACTTATTATTCACAGTTATATAAATTTCTACACATATCACGACTCGAGTTTCGACGTTTGACGGTTTGACTTGAAAATGACCGTCAAACGTCGAAACTCGAGTCGTGACATGTGTAGAAATTTATATAACTGTGAATAATAAGTTATATAACATTTTTAGATAATATAAATGTGATAAAAAACAAAGCGAATTTTTCAATTCAATGTAAATTTATATGTTTCTTCTTTATAGTTACGTATAAATCTTTTAAGACTGGATGTTTTAATTGAATTATAAAGAGGTCCTTTAAGTTTCTGCTTGAAGTTTTAATTTCCTCCGAGATCCATGAAGTTGAATTAATCTTTATCTTTTTTATCGGAAAAAAATTAAAAACGTAGAATTGTAGCAGCTGTATGAAAGCTGTTGCCTTACGATCGCAATCAACCTCTGTATAGACTTCTGTCCACGTTTCTTGCTGAAGAGCTTGTAATTGAGCAGCTTTGTTGGCAGTGCAGTAGTTTCTAGCAAAGTAATAATTGTTATCGTTCTTAGCACAATTTACCGCGGCACCAACTAATATGAAACTATGGTCGGATATATAACTATAGTCTTGTCCGTCTAGTCTTGTCTGTTTAGTCGTGTCTATCTAGTCTTGTCTGTGTAGTCTTGTATTTCTAGTCATGTAATAATGTTACTTTTATTTCTACCAGGACTTGTTATACAATAAACTTAAAACCTACCATAATCCATGTGAGAAACCACCTGTATGAATACTTGCTGAGCTTCTTGAACATTTTTTCGCATAGTGTACCCAGTTATAGGATTTCCATCAAATTTTCTGTTTGTTTTTCTTCATTTTAACTCCTTGAAGTCCAATTCCAGTCAAAGAATTTGTCAAAAAAATTGTTATGATCTGACTTGCTAGCCGATGGCATCTTTCTTGGAGTGTTCTCGATATGTCCAATGTTATCCTTTGAAGCTTCATGTGCATCTGGGAAGCTTCGTGGACTTGACATCTTGCTCACTTCTTCTTTGCATCCCATTGTTCCTACAGGAAAACTGTTGCTACTCTAATGTTGTGTACCCCAAGTATAGGATTACCATCAAATTTTCTGTTTGCTTTTCTTCATTTTAACTCCTTAAAGTCCTGTTCCAGTCAAAAGATTTCTGTTATGATCTGACTTGCTAGCCGATGGCATCTTTCTTGGAGTGTCCTCGATATGTCCAATGTTATCCTTTGAAGCTTTATGTGCATCTGGGAAGCTTCGTGAACTTAACATCTTGCTCACTTCTCCTTTGCATCCCATTGTTCCTACAGGAAAAATGTTGCTTCTCTAATGTTGTGTACGCCAAGTATAGGATTTCCATCAAATTTTCTGTTTGCTTTTCTTCATATCAATTCCTTGAAGTCCTGTTCCAGTGAAGGGATTTATGTTATGATCTGACTTGCTAGCCGATGCCATCTTTCTTTTAGTGTTCTCGATATGTCCAATGTTATTCTTTGAAGCTTCATATGCATCTGGGAAGCTTCGTGAACTAGACATCTTGATCACTTCTTCTTTGCATCCCATTGTTCCTACAGGAAAAACGTAGCTATTCTGATCACGAAATTTGTTCATCCGCCCAGATTCGGCATTTTCGATTGTAGTTAGTAATTCGTATGGTGGACCTGGTACTGCTTCCAGTGGTGTACTAGAAGATATAGTTTTATCCATACCTATATTTTCAAAAACAACTTCTTATCTTGTCTGTCTAGTCTTGTATGTCTAGTCTTCTCTATCTAGTTTAGTCTGTCTTGGTGCCCTGCAGCGCACGATCTTCTCATTGCTACGGCAATAAAAAGACGGACATAATAATTGTAATAAGCGAACCAAATTAAACAAATTGTTAGCAGTGGTGATTGGTTCACAGACGAGAGAAAAGACACCGCCATTAGGGTCATGAACAAGAACAAAATACCAATAAGTTCAGGAAGCTGTACAGGGTTTGTAAGGGTGGAATTGTAACACTTCACCGTGTACAGCTGTTATTTTTCACCAAACCAACACATAGACCGGCTGGCGGAGAACTCGGGGAGCTAAGCCATGACATTAGAGAGCAAAATAAAAAACCTAAGGTCGTACCAGGGATTTCAACGCTAAGTCTCCTTACTGGGGTTGTCCACTAATACACAACAAATACGACGATATCCCGTTCGTTACGGAATGGGCAGCAGAGCTGTGCGAAGTTTTACTAAACCAAGGGACACAGCACACGCTAGTTAGGGGAAATGCACATTCCATAATAGACCTGACTTTCTGTTCGCAAAACATCGGAAACAGGATCCAAGACTGGAAGGTATTCAACCATGAAACCTCTAGCGATCACCGATACATTTGATATCAAATAAAACCAGACTCACCAAGAAAAGACATACAACAAGGAAAAAGGAACGGATGGAGTACAAAACACCTAAACATATTTCAGGTACAACAATTAAAAATGCTGTCAATCATACACTTGTTCAGGTCATGAGCAGGGCTTGTAACTCAACGTTACCCAAGAAAGGTGGACCAACAAGGAGGGAACTTTATACTGGTGGTCAGAGGAAATATCTAAAATCTAACCTAACCTAACCTGAGGGCCTCATGCGTTGCTGCTAGAAGAAAATGTCAGCGACAAAAACCAAAAATAGACGTTGATGAAAAGCTCAAAACGCTAACGGACCTATATAGAAGCAGAAAAAGAGAACTGAGACAAGCAATAGCCAAAGCAAAAGAATCACATTGGCAAAAACTCTACGAGGACCTAGACAAGGACATACCTAACAAGGTCCTAAACAAGGTCTTACAAGAGACCTAACAAGGTCTTCCAGCTATGCAAGAGGATACTTCATTGGCATTCATTATCATTCATTGGCATTTGAGTATTTCAACTCAAATGCCAATGAATGACCTGAAACGAGTTGTAGATGCACTGTTCCCACAACATGAACCTTTTGTCTGGGAACAATCAAAGGTTAATGAGACACCGCTATTTAGCGAGGAGGAACTCACCAAAGCAATAGACTGGATCCACAACGGTAGAGCTCCAGGCCCAGATAGCATCCCGCCTGAGGTTATTAAAATCGCAGCCCTCGATCAATCAAAATTTGTTCTAGATATAATGAATGCAGAACTAAGTGCCAGGAACTTTCCCGGCACTACTTTGATAGTAGAAATGGAAGTGCGCAAGGCTTGTTCTGCTCCGCAATGGTGAGAAACCGTTAGACCATCCATCATCGTATAGACTTCTGTGTATTCTGGACACGCTGGGGAAGCTGCCAGAGCAGCTTCTGGTGGACATCGTATAGACCCCTGCGTATTCTGGACACGCTGGGGAAGCTGCTGGAGCAGCTTTTGGTGGACATCGTATAGACCCCTGCGTATTCTGGACACGCTGGGGAAGCTGCTAGAGCAGCTACTGGTGGACATCGTATACACCCCTGTGTATTTTTGACACGCTGGGGAAGCTGCTCGAGAAGCTTCTGGTGGACATCGTATAGACCCCTGTGTATTCTGGAGAAGCT
>OX155904.1:8821440-9061718 GCA_944588485.1 Phosphuga atrata | reverse complement strand
AAAAAGACGGACATAATAATTGTAATAAGCGAACCAAATTAAACAAATTGTTAGCAGTGGTGATTGGTTCACAGACGAGAGAAAACACACCGCATTAGGGTCATGAACAAGAACAAAATACCAATAAGATCAGGAAGCTGTACAGGGTTTGTAAGGGTGGAATTGTAACACTTCACCGTGTACAGCTGTTATTTTTTACCAAACCAACACATAGACCGGCTGGCGGAGAACTCGGGGAGCTAAGCCATGATATTAGAGAGCAAAATAAAAAACCTAAGGTCGTACCAGGGATTTCAACGCTAAGTCTCCTTGCTGGGGTTGTCCACTAATAGACAACAGATATGACGATATCCCGTTCGTTACGGAATGGGCAGCAGAGCTGGGCGAAGTTTTGCTAAACCAAGGGACACAGCACACGCTAGTTAGGGGAAATGCGCGTTCCATAATAGACCTGACTTTCTGTTCGCAAAACATCGGAAACAGGATCCAAGACTGGAAGGTATTCAACCATGAAACCTCTAGCGATCACCGATACATTTGATATCAAATAGAACCAGACTCACCAAGGAAAGACATACAACAAGGAAAAAGGAACGGATGGAGTACAAAACACCTAAACATATTTCAGGTACAACAATTAAAAATGCTGTCAATGATACACTTGTTCAGGTCATGAGCAGGGCTTGTAACTCAACGTTACCCAAGAAAGGTGGACCAACAAGGAGGGAACTTTATACTGGTGGTCAGAGGAAATATCTAAAATCTAACCTAACCTAACCTGAGGGCCTCATGCGTTGCTGCTAGAAGAAAGTGTCAGCGACAAAAACAAAAAATAGACGTTGATGAAAAGCTCAAAACGCTAACGGACCTATATAGAAGCAGAAAAAGAGAACTGAGACAAGCAATAGCCAAAGCAAAAGAATCACATTGGCAAAAACTGTACGAGGACCTAGACAAGGACATATGGGGAGATGTCTTCCAACTATGCAAGAGGAAACTTCATTGGCATTCATTGTCATTCATTGGCATTTGAGTGTTTCAACTCAAATGCCAATGAATGACCTGAAACGAGTAGTAGATGCACTGTTCCCACAACATGAACCTTTTGCCTGGGAACAATCAAAGGTTAATGAGACACCGCTATTTAGCGAGGAGGAACTCACCAAAGCAATAGACTGGATCCACAACGGTAGAGCTCCAGGCCCAGATAGCATCCCGCCTGAGGTTATTAAAATCGCAGCCCTCGATCAATCAAAATTTGTTCTAGATATAATGAATGCAGAACTAAGTGCCGGGAACGTTCCCAAGAAATGGAAGTGCGCAAGGCTTGTTCTGCTCCGCAATGGTGAGAAACCGTTAGACCATCCATCATCGTATAGACTTCTGTGTATTCTGGAGACGCTGGGGAAGCTGCCAGAGCAGCTTTTGGTGGACATCGTATAGACTCCTGTGTATTCTGGACACGCTGGAGAAGCTGCTAGAGCAGCTTCTGGTGGACATCGTATAGACCCCTGTGTATTTTGGACACGCTGGGGAAGCTGCTCGAGAAGCTTCTGGTGGACATCGTATAGACCCCTGTGTATTCTGGAGACGCTGGGGAAGACTGGTGGACAGACTTAAAAGAGGACTTGAGGCAGGCATTACCCAAGGAGACAATCTGATGCCTGCCATTGCATTCAATTTCGATTCAGTGAGGGCAGATTCACTATCAGCGCAACAGAAGCGGTCCTAAAACTACCAGAAGAAGCTAGAAGTGGCACTAAAAGGACAAGGAAGATATGTGCAATTACATTTGACGTTAGAAACGCTTTTAAGAGTGCTAGTTGGAAAATAATAATAAAGGAACTAACCGAAGGAGGAATAGCGCCTTACCTCCAGCGCATGGCAAGAGCTACTTCGATAATAGAACACTGCTTTTACAGGCACATAGAGTTTCGGTAGAGAGAGAACTGAGAAGCGCGGTTCCACAAGGATAAGTTTTAGGCCCTACTTTGTGGAACTTCTTATATGATGGCGTCCTAAGATTGAAACTTACGGAGGGTGCCACACTCATTGGCTTCGCGGACGACCAAGCGCTCGTGGTCTCAGTAAAAACGGAATCCATGATAATGCAAACAAATAACCGATTGGATGACATCAAACAACCTGAGCCTTGCTCCCGAAAAGTCTGAAACAGTGTTTCTGAGCGGCCTAAGGAGACTCTATACAGTTTAAAGTGCAGCATGCATATACAAGCCCAAAGAACGAAATCACATACCTCGGGGTAGTCATAGACAAGAGCCTGTCTTTCGGTTTGTCACACCTCACGTAGGCAGCAGCTAAAGGTATGAAGGTAACGGCGCCATTGGACAGAATTATGCACAATATAGGTGGCTCTAGCCATAGCCTTGGTACGATCATACAATCTACCATGCTATATGCTGCCCCAATATGGGCTCAAAGTATGGCAGTAGAAAGCACTATTCAAAAAATTGCGAGAATTCAAAGAAAAACTGCAATCAGGATCTGCAGCGCATACAAGACTGTATCGGGGAAGCAGTTTTGGTAATAGCTGGTATAACTCCCATAGAGCTCCTGGCAAAGGAAAGAGCCGAACTGCATGAGGCCGGATGTGATAGGCAACCTAGAATTGCCGCTATAAAAAATCTCCTAACGGAAAGGCAACAAAAATGGTGGGCGTCCGAAAAAGGCTAATGGACGAAGTTGATCATACCATATATCATCACATGGGTCAACAGGTAGCATGATGAGACTAACATTTACCTGACCCAGTTCCTCACAGGGCATGGGTGCTTCCGCGAATACTTGAAACAAATACGCGCCGCCGTAGATGTCTTGTGTGAATACTGTGGCGATATGGGCTCTGTAAGAGACACAATATTTGACTGCTGGAGATAGGGAGCAGAAAGGGACTGGCTAACAACCAACAAGAAGATTCCGTTTAACGCAAGAACGGCAATGGGTTACATGCTTCAAAATAAAGAAAACTGGAATAGGATGTCCAGATTCGTTACATTTCATTATTTCCTTAAGGAAAATGACGAAAAACTGAGACGCAATAGAAAGATCAACCAGTAAGCCCAAATGAGATGAATCAACAACCATCTTAACTACAACAGCCACGCTGACGATATGCTACCTGCGGTTCCGGCGTGATTGGTGATGTTCGTAGGGCCACTTGTCTGTTCAGCTCTCAGCTGCCAGCTACGTTCGTAAAAAAAATCTTGTCTAGAGTTAAATTTCGAGTTTAACAATCGAAGAACTTAAAGGGGTGACATCAAAAACACAAAAACGATTTTATTAAATAATATATTATTAGTAAGCACAGAGAGGCGATGTGTAAAGTATATTATAAAACTACGTTCTGATGTTTCTTTTAGTTTACCTCCACCTTATCACATCGGTTCTGCGGTGGGGTTTCTCTATTAATTTTAATACAAAGAAATAATAAATATCCAAGATTTGGATATGGCCCTAATGTTGTGTCGCGTTGAAGCGTAAACACAACAGACCTCTATACTAAACGCTGCGTTCGTTAGGCGACGACAAAACATAGACATAACAAAAAATAAACTAGCTGATTATATGAATGATGAAAAGAAATAACTTATTCTAGCTTAAATATAATAAACACTAAAAATATATACAATAATTGTTCATTGTTGCTGATCCATCAAGTGCGCACATAACTCTAGTCTTGTCCGAATTTTGAAGAAAAATAATGTTATTCAAACTTGTAGTCCATAATAATATACTACATGTTAAATGGATTGATTAAATCAAAAATTTACTACATGTTAAATGATTGTTAATCCAAGAAACTTCTTGTTATTCTATAATAACCATGTTGTTAGTCCATAGTAAACTTCTTGTAAGTCTGTAAAAACATAATTATCTTATGATCCTAAATTGTGTAATAATTTTGTTTCTTTATTTTTGAAGTCGTCTGTGTTTTGTAATAAAATTATAATTTGCAAATTTCCTAAAATTTCCTAAAAAAATACTAATAATTTAAATAAAGTAAAATTTAAATTGCTAATTGATATGGAGCCGCGATAAACTAAATTACTTGGTAAAACCTGTTTTCTTTTTGCGAGCTAATTACGTATGTTTTTCACAAACATTATTGCTCAGTTTTCAAGGAAACTTTTCTTTACTGCCGCAGTTAAATAAAATTTCCATTTTTTTTGTTTTGTGTCGTTGCGTATTTGCGATCGACATTCCTATTTAGTATGCAAATTATTAATAGATAGTTTGCAAATTGTTTTCTTCTTACTTTGTTGTTTTCTTGTTGAAAACATATTTTACTTCGTGATATTATACAATTTAGTTCACATTTAAAACGGTAATTATGTGTTTTAATAAATTGAAAATCACCAAAATTACTACCATTACTCTAATACAGGTACTCACTTACCAAGGTCGACACCAGGTAACACCCAGGTAACGACACTTATTTATTTTCTTTTAACAAAACGATTATTCGAACTTATTAAAGCTAAATATATCTTGAATAATACAACCCACAAGAAGCTATGAATCGAAAATAGAATACGCGGACTGATCCACCGCAACAAGGATCAAAGAGCTCCAGAATGGAGCGGCCAATACCTCACAAGGGGTCTATGACCATGTATAAAGCTTGAGTATATAAATATATTCAAGCTTTCCGTAACTCTATAATATTATAAAGACTTTTTAAGACTACAAAGCAAATCTCATCTTGAAACAACTAACTGAATTACTGCTACTACTAAATTATACAACAGATATTTGTGTTAGTTACTGGGCCCCAGTCCACTTTCGTGCCACTAAACAAGAACTAAATAGAGAAGAAAATATATAACTGGCTCTCAGTCCACTCTCATGGCACTAAACAAGAACTAGATAGAACTATACTCGTACCGGCGAGAAAATGCATCTCGTCTCGACGAGTTTAGCTATGTTTTGCGCATACCCCCAGTTTATTTCGAGTGCGCGGTGTTTAGTTGTATTTGAAAAACTGTCGCATATTTCTTAACAAAGTAATCTGCGCGTCCCTTGCTCCTCATACCTCGGCGCAGTACAGCTGCATTCCCTCGCCGTTCGAGTATAGATATATTTATCTATACTTGCCGAAGCAACCCCGTGGAGTGATCACGCGGCGTTCACGTGATAGTTCGTAGTGACGTTGTAAAAATCCTGATTTACACTGCTTTGCCATATTTTACTTAAACAAATTTTATATTAATTTTAAAAAAAAAAGTTTTGAAAAAGACTGATTTATGGATAAAATGTAATCACTAATTTTAACTAAGACAGAAACACCGAAAAACTCGAGAGCACGTGGCATACAACCGGACTGATCGACTGGTTTAAAGTTTCGGCTGCGTGATCTACGTTTGAAAAGCGTTTGCACTGACCAATAGGGAATCATCCCCCGAAAATCAAGTGAAGATCACGCAAGTTTATTACTCCATCGGGTGGCTGCGGCAACTATAGTTCTTGTTTAGTGCCTTGAAAGTGAACTGAGGGCCAGTAAATAAGACAAATATCTGTTGTATAATTCAATATCCTGCGTGGTATTAGCAGAGGAAGTACTTGTTTCTACATGGGATTTGCTTTATAGCTTTAGAAAGACTTGATAATATTATAGAGTTACGGAAAGGTTGAATATATTTATTTATTCCAGCTATATTTCGCTTTAATAAGTTGGTATGATTGTAACTATAATTAGTATGGTTTCACCCCAATATTCCAAAGGATTATTATTATTTTCACCATTTACCCTTCAAGCTTAGTATCTATTTTGATTGGTACTAATTCAATTTTATCAACAAGTATAGCTAATAGAACAAATAGATAATTTTATCTAACTAGGCTAGACAAGATTAGACTAAAATAGACAAGACTTGACAAAAATAGACGATTCCAGACAGGATTAGACAATGCCTGCCATGAGAGCGCAAGAAAAATAAATAAAAAAGAAAGTTTAATAATTGATGTGGTGATTCATATTCAATTTTCAGAGAAGAAGTGTTTGCGGTATTTTGCAAACCACTGACATTTATTCTTGGTAATTTAAAATAACAATAAATTTTGTTATTGATACTTTTCCAAAGCAAATTAAAAACTCTTGAATCCAGAAAACAACGATTGAAAGTAATTATATTGTAATGGTATAATACGTAACGGGAGTTGTAAGTAGCATATTACGTACGAGCGGAACAGTTACGCGCAACCCGGGTAGAGAGGAGTGCGTAATTCCGCTAGTTCGTAATTGCCTTACAACTCGAGTTTTGTACTATATTTTATCAACAACCACACTAACTGTTTCTGTCTTGTTTCTGTTTAATAAGAAAAAATATGTTTGATGTAACAAATTTATTTCTTATTAGGTACATTATTTAACATTATAATAAACAAACAGTTGTATTTTCATATATAACTGTTACTCGACGTTATTTAACTTGATAGATATGAAAAGTAATACATTCTTAATGGTTACATACCTCATTATTTAGTACTTATTTGGGTTAACTTTGGGTTAAACTAAGAGCACATAAATATAGGCAACTCAATGTACTCAATGTCAATTTCCATTAGTTTGAATTGTGGCACGGGACAAACGCACGTGTGTGTTATCAATCATAACTTATCATTAATCGCGGACTGTTACATACGTGTGTGTTATGATGTATTTACATAGACCACAAATTGTACAATAATGGGCTTTTACAATAGTGGTCGTAGATAAACTAATTTAGATTAAATATGGTCTAGATTTTGCACTGATACAAATAATTATTTTAAAATAGGATTTATATAATTAAGACCTTCACTTTAATTACTAAAGAAGTCCAAGTATTTTCTAATCCAAACTTGTCTACGTCTCCTTTTTTCTTTTTCTCATCCAAATGTGGGTTCAGGGATTTGCATCCTTTAGAACAGTGGTGCGCAAACTATTTTCATTTGCGTCCCAACATTTTCTGTAAAATTTTATCGCAACCGCTGGATAGAAGTAACGTGAACATTGTAATTCCCAAACAGTTCTACCAACATCTCCATAAAAGCTTAAACAAATCCCAAATTAGTTTAAGAGAAAATTGTGTTCGAAAATGTCTACAAAAAGTTTGATTTTCAAGGTGGAATTTACAAAAAACTGCAATATTTGCTGAAATAAATATTAAAATATTGGGAAAATTTCCTAAATATTCCGAAACAATTCTACCAACCACAATTCTACCAATTCTACCAATCTCCACAAAATTTGAAACAAATCCCCAAATTGGTTTTTAAGAAAATTAAGTTTGAAAACTTCAATGTTTACAAATTTTATTTTCAAGATGGCATTTACAAGAAACTGCAATATTTGCTGAAATAAATATTAAAATTTAGGGAAAATTTGCTAAACATTCCGGAACAGTTCTACCAATATCTCCACAAAATTTGAAACAAAGCCCCAAATTAGTTTTTGAGAAAATTATGTTGGAAAATATCAATAAATTTAAAATTTCTTTATATTAACATTTATAACTATTTACTGCTTCCTTATTTTTAAATTTTTTATGAATTCGACGACCCAAAAAGATTCTCTATCGACCCTTTGGGGATCGCGACCCAGGTTTTGTGCACCACTGCCTTAGAACACTGCGGACTTGTAGGTCTATTGTATTCCCCCACATTGTTCCATTCAAGCAAATAGATCCAGACCGTGTATTAGGTCCAGAAGTCTACGTGTCTTCTGATTCGTCGGAAGTCCCTCAGCTGGGATGTTTCTTTTTATTCTCCTGCGCGCGATTGCTTCGCAGCGGAAGATGATATGTGGTACAGTTTCGTCCTCATCATTGCAGAGTATGCATAATGGCTGCTCAGTCCAAATGTCCAGGTCTGGAGGTGTCTTCTTAATACGCAGTGTCTCGTTAAGAGACCTGCTACAGCGACAATTTGTTTCCAAGATAGGCGCAAGATTTCAGCCATTTAGAGTATTAGATATGGAACCCAACATTCGTTTACTGCACTATTGGCTACTTGTGCGGGCCCATTGTAATTGATGACTCTTATTGGTCCACTCTGTTATTACTTCACGGGCCACGGTTTTGGTGATGTAGGACTTCTCTCTTGCAATCGGAGCGCTGTATCTTCTGTAAGTGCGTCCGCGTTTTCTTTTCCCTCCAGACCTATGTGACTAGGCACCCACGCAAGCGTAACACTGTTTTGGGTTCTGAAGGCAGTCCCAAACTGTCCTAGATTTTATTCTATGACATGTTAGGTCGTTTATCGCAGCCTGTCCATTAATATATAGATGTTTCTACTTGTATAGTCCATTCTTAAATTTCTCTCGTTTGTGAGAATTTCCTCTTGAAAGACCGTGGTATGCTTCTCCAGTGGCACACTTACGTTGCATCTAGGAGACAGTCCACAGACTCCAGAGCTTGTACCACTGTTTTGATCTTCTCCTTAATCCTGTCTAGTTTTGTATAGGTCTCATTAATCTTGTCTGGTCTTGTCTTCTTCTTGTGGTGCCATACGCTGTCTAGCGCCTTGGCATTCGTGTGTTCATTGGGCAATGTTAAGTGTGCCTTCTTCAGCTCTTCTAAATATCGTTGCGGCATCTGCGTCGCACCAGTTCCGAATATTGCGGAGCCATGAGTGTTGCTTTCGTCCTGGCCCTCTTTTACCTTCGATTTTGCCCATAAGTATAGTTTTCAGCATTCTGTATCTGTGACCTCGCAGGATATGCCCCAAGTACGATGTTTTTCTTTGCTTTACAATATCCAATAGCTGTCGATGCGTATTTGCTCTTTGTGCTAACCTGCTTGTTTGATACGTGGTCTATCCAGGAAATCCTGAGTAGTCTTCTCAAATCCACAATTCTATAGCTTCGATTCTATTAAGGGATTTGGCCTTTAATGACCAAGTTTCTGATCCGTATAGCAATATTGGCCATATGTAACATTTAACCACTCGTAGTTGTGTCTAGGTCTCATTAATCTTGTCTTACCTTTCTTTATTCTTGTCCTGGCTACTCTTACCTACTGTTATCTAGTTTGTTGTTAGATTTTCTTATTTTTGCTTTTTTTGCGAATTTTTGCGAAATAAAGAAAAAGTGTCAAAATCATTTTGGCGACCACTGACGACTTGTATAACCACATATACTGATAAAATAACTATATATGCAGTCATGATAATTTGACTAATTCAATGAACGAAATTAGATGATTAGTAATAGATAACACATAATAGATAACACATGGTAATAGATAACAATAGATAACAAACAAAAACATAACTGGAAGAAGACGTAACAAGAAATAACTAGAAAAAAACAGCAAAATGGAAGGAAAATACCAAAACTATGTATGTATGCAAATGAGTAAATGTAATATTCATAGTTCTCTGCCGATAAGATAAACGGCGAAAATATTGGCGTGATTTCTACATATTCTACATGTACACCCGCCAAGCAATTGGAAATTTGAAAGTTTCCCTCGAGGAAACCTCTCAAAATAAATAAACATCAATTGAGAAACTGGATAGTGTTTACTTACCTTGTCTTAACGTATAAATAGAACAGCAAATATGATTTAAGAACTGAGACTAGATTAGATAACACTAGACAAGGTCAATCTCAGTTACGTTAGACAAGACTATAATTAGACAAGACTAGAGAAAATTAATAGACTAGACTAGAGAATTAATAGATAAGACCAGCTAATATTAATAGACAAGACTAGATTAGATTAGATAACACTAGACAAGGTCATTCTCAGTTACGTTAGACAAGACTATAATTAGGAAATTAATAGAATAGACTAGAGGAAGATTAATATACAAGACTACATAAGACTTGACTAGTCTTAACGTATAAATACATATGGCCATGGACCCATTGTGGGGTATTGGTGGCTCGTTTCTGGAGCTCTTTGATCCTTTTGTTGGAGTGGATCAGTCTTAGTTTTCTATTTTCCATTCATAGGTTCTTGTGTGTTTTAGTTTCCTGTACTATTTTATTCCATTCCTTCCTGTCTGTCACCTTCTGCTTCCATTCTGTGACTTCCATTATTCGCACATCTTCGTGTATTTGGTCCTGCCATCTTATTTTCGGTCTTCCTTTTGGTCTACTGTGTGGTTTTGTCTTGGAATCTTTGGTTAGTCTTTGGTTTTTCTTTGTATATGGCCATACCAGCTGGGCCTCCGTGCTTTTATGAATTTCACTATGTTTTCCTGTTCTAGGATACTTTTTATTTCTTAGTGTTCTGTGTTCTTGCTCTTGTGTTTTCTTTGGGCCCAGTGTTCTTCTTATAATTCTGCTTTCCAGTATTCTCATTCTTTCTTCGTCTCTCTTGGTCAGGTACATTGTCTCTCCTGCGGATGTTATTACTGGTCTTATGCTGGTTTTGTAGATTTTTATTATCGTGCTTGCGCTGAGTTTTTGTCTTTAAGTACCTTATGGTATTTTCAGAAAGCCATTTTTCCTGCCCTTATTCTTTCGCCAATTTCGATATATCTGTCGTTGCTTCCGTTTACTGTGATCCCTAAGTATTTGTAGCTGTTTGCCCGTTGGAATATGTACTGTGCTATTTGTATCTGTTGGTCTTCTTCATGCGTACGTGCACTATGCCAGTACTTTGTTTTCTTTTCATTGATAGTTAATCCTCTTATGCGTGCCTCTTTAATGATTGTTCCATGTGATTGTGTTGTGTTTTGTATTAATGATTTCTTGTTTCCCACTTTGCTTATTATGCCTTCTAGCGTGATGTTAAAAAGTACTGTTGATAGTTCATATATCTCTTACTCCTTTTTCTATGCTCACCTTATTTGCTTTGTCGTCTCCTGTGATAATCTCTGCTGTTGAGTTGTTCATTGTAATTTTTGTTAGGTTTATCAGCTTGCTCGGTATTCTCATTTCCTCCATTTCTTTTATTACTTGTTCTCTTCTTACGCTGTCAAACGCTTGTTTGAAGTTTATAATAGTATATTAAACGACGAGTGCAGTAAGCGCGATTTTACAGCACGCGTCCAATGATGAAAAACACAACAATGAACAAGTGCTGAAAACGCCTTACAATCGAGTTTTTATAGTATTTTTTCTATTTTGTGCCCTTTTATGCCATTTCTAAATAAAAAAATCGCGGATACATATTGAGAAAATTGTATCGCACTCGAGCCATAACCGCACGCATATGAGTGCTGTTATGAGTCCATTACAGACGCAAAATAGAAACATAGAATATTTAGCTCGATTCGAAATTCTTAGCTTTTTTCTATAATATGTGTCAATAGAAGCAAATTCACGGCTTCTATTGTCGATTTTCCTATTCTGAACCCGTTCTGGTATGGGCCTATCTTGAATTCCGTGCTAGTCTATTCCTTATCAGTTTTGTTTGTATTTTGTAGATTGTGTTTAGTAGCTTTATAGGTCTGTAATTCACATATTTCTTGCTGTCTCCTTTTTTGTGTATTGGTGTTATTTGTCCGTTCTTCCATTCCGTGGGCATTTTTTCTTCTTTCCATATTTTGTTTATTAGGCCATGTATTCTTTGGGTTAGCACTGCTCCTTCCTTTTGTATCAGTTCGTTATTTATTTCGTCTGGCCCCGCTGTTTTCTGTAGTTTTAGCTTTTTTTATCGTTTGCGTGAGTTCTTCGTAGTTAGGTGGTTCTTTGTCTTCCGTACTGGTTACTTCTACCTCATCATCTGTTTGTGTTTCCTGGTATATTTTCGTGAAGTGTTCTTCCCATTCCTGCTTCCTGATTTTAGTGGCAGGCTTTCTTTTGTTGCTCTGTCGTTTGATAGAGAGAGAATATATTTATTGTATACTTTATGCATTATACAAAGGGCTAGCGACCAAAAGGTCCTTCTGCCCGTCGTTTGATATATTCGTATAACTTCCTGTTGTCATTGCTGTTTGCTTCTATTTGCTGTAGTTCTTTGTCTAGCCAGTCTCTCTTTTTCTATTTGTAGTGTTTCTTTGCTTCGTTTTGTGATAATTTATATTCTTGGAGGTCTTGTGTTTTATCCATTTCTTCCTTTTTTGATTTTTAGTTGTGCTTTTCAACCTTACACTCTTCGTCGAACCATTGTTTAGTCGATTTGATTTTTCCCGGCCTATTATCTGCTTCAGTCGTTATGGTGTTCTTTATTCTGTTCCAGTATTCTATTGCTATTTCTTCCTTGGCGAGTTTGTGTTCAATTGCAGAACTATATTCCCTTCCTGTTCATTCATTATCTAGCGTCTTTGGGTTCCATTTCCTTCCTCTTTCTTCCTTTTCGTTGTTCCGGATGATAATTTCTTTAATTTTTGCTATTGCCAGCACATGGTCTGTGTCCGCGTTGGCTCCTCTGTACAATCTAACGTCTTATATTGTTTTCTTCCATTTCTTCCATTTTGAGATGAGCGCGTAGTCTATTTGCTTCCCATCCGTTCTTGCTGGTATCATCCATGTCATTTTGTTATCTCTTGTGTTTAAATGCTGTGCTTACTACAAGTGTGTTTGTTGCTGCTGCTAGGTTGCATATTCATGAGCCGTTATCGTTTCGTTTTGTCGTGTATTGTTTCTTTTCCTGTAACCTCTGTTTTGTTCCTATTTCCTCTTTCTTTTCCCATTCGCCGCTTATAATTAGAATATCGTTTCTGGGTATTTCCTCACAGATCTCTTCGAGCTTGTCATAGAATTTCAGCTTAGTGTCTTCCTACGTTTCTTCCGTGGGCGCATATGGGTTGACTATCGTTATGTTGGCTTGCTTGTTTTCTATTCCTCCATATGCTATTCTGCCGTTCACTTCTTCGAATTGGATTATTTGTCTTCCTCCATAGTTGTTTGCCATGAATTGTGGTGCCATTTTTCCCTGTTTCTTTTACGCCAGTATTTCTAGTTTGTATTAAGTCACTTCGTTTGCTAATTTTTGCATTTTCCCAGCTGTTAACATCGTTCTTACCTTTATTCGTTTGCGACGTTTTTTAGATCATTGCATGTGATTACTAGGTTGTGCTATTTTCCCCTCCAGTTCTTCAATTTTCTTGTACATTTCTTCTTCTCTCTTCGTTTTTTCCAGCCTTATCTCTTGTATTTCTTCTTTCAGTTCTTTCATGTCTTACCTGCTTTGTAATATTTCTTCTCTAATTACTTTTATTTCTTTTTGTAGCTCTCTCATGTCTTGATTTTATGTCTTGTTTCAGATCTTGTTGCATCTCCTGTAGTATTTTTTGAAGTGCCTCCATTTCCGCTTTTACCGTTAGGTTGTCTTTATCTCTGTTCCTTGTAAATAGAACAGCAAAAATGACTTAATTTGCTTAAAAACTAAAAAAATAAGAAAAAAATTTGCTTAAAAACTAAGACTAGATTAGATGAGAGCGGAGAAGTCAATCCTGATTACGTTAGACAAAACCATAATTGGACAAGACTAGAGAAAATTAATAGAATAGACTGGAGAAGATTAATAATACACAAGACTAGAGAAGCTTAATAAACAAGACTACAGAAGAATAATAGACAAGGTTAGAGAAGATATGTTTGAGAGGAGACAAGATTAGAGTAGATTAATAGACAAGACTAGAGAAGATTAATAGACAAAACAAGAGACTTGTATAGCTAGTCTAGATAAGAGAGATTAAATTCGTTTCAACAAATCTATCTAGATGGGTATAACAGATTTAAGTCGATAAGAGTTCATATTTAGTAACCTAACCTAAAACATCGCGATTCTATGTAGTTTTCCTTTATTTATTGATTGCCTATACGTTATCTCATTACTTCTCACATTTGTATTCGAATTTTTAATGGAATTTTAAAAATATAATATGTTTAAGTAATTCTAGCGATAAACGCAATCTCGAAATCGGAAAATACCTGCCATGCGTGTTGATAACATTCTGTACAGATTTTGCAATGATAAGACACTCAGACCAAGGGCTCGAGAAAGTGCAATTACAAGTAAATAATCTACGTAATTCGAGATTAAAAGATAACACTAATTGATAATTTAACGACAATTAAACAGATTAAACTCGATATCTAATATGAAACTCGTTTTGCTTAGTCAGGTCTTGTTTGATCTTGTCTTGTTTTGTACGCTTCTGCCTGATCTTGCCTAGTCGTGTCTGCTCTTATATGGTCTCGTCTAGTCTTGTTTGGTCTTGCCTGACCTTCTGTGTCTTGCCTCTTCTTTCTTGGTCTTGTCTGGTGTTGTCTGGTCTTGTCAGGTTTTGTCTGGTTTTGTCTGGTCTTGCCTCGTCTAGTTTGGTCTTCTATGGTGTTGTCTGGTCTTGTTTGGTTTTGCCAGATCTTGTCTGGCCTTGTCTGGTCTTGTCCGCGCATGTTGATAACATTCTGTAGAGATTTTGCAATGATAAAACACTCAGTCCAAGGGCTCGGGAAAGTGCAATTACGAGTTTTGCTTGGTTTTGCCTATTTTTTTCTGCTCTTGTATGGTCGCGTGTAGTCTTGTTTGGTCTTGTCTGACCTTCTGTGATCCAGCCTCTTGCCGGATCACAGCCATCTTGCCTTGCCTCTTCTTGTCTTGCCTCTTCTTTCCTGGTCTTGTCTGGTTTTGTCTGGTCTTGCCTCGTCTTGTCTAGTCTTGTCTGGTCTTCTATGGTGTTGTCTGGTCTTGTTTGCTTGTTTGGTTTTGTCAGGTCTCGTCTGGCCTTGTCTGGTCTTTTCCACGCATGTTAATAACATTCTGTAGAGATTTTGCAATGATAAAACATTCAGTCCAAGGGCTTAGGAAAGTGCAATTAGGTTAGGTTAGGTTTAAGTGGCAGCTAATGCTCACATAGGCCTCAGATGGGCCCGTTGTGTTACCACGGTACTTGCAGTACAACCCTCCTCAGGGGATTCTGTCAAACCATTTCGAGCCGTGGATGAACCTCATGAGAGTCTGCGCATCTAGTGATGCGAGGTCAAAGAGATCATCCAAGAAAGGTCGGCCTAAGAAGAGCAATCGTGTTGCGGTCAGAGAGGGGCATTGGCATAGGTAATGCTGAACACTCTCCTCTTCCTCCTCGTCCAGGCAGCCTCTGCAGTAGTCCCGCTTCGCTATGCCCAGTCTCTCAGCGTGCTTGCCAATGGGACAGTGTCCCGTGATGACTCCCACTGCCAGTCTGATATCGTTTCTTTTTAGAGAGACGATGTTGGTGCTTCTTTTCCTGTTTCGGTGAGGCCATATTTGCCTGGTTACCTCGCAGGTTTCTTCATCCCTCCACCTTCGCTCCGCTAGGTTCGAGGTTATTTCGGCTATGGTCTCCTTGCACGAGGCAAATGGAATACCAATATCCTGTAATATTTCGGTTGAGTGTAGGCTGGTGCCGTTCTTTGCAAGCTCATCCGCTTTTGCGTTACCTGAGATCCCGCTGTGGCTTGGTACCCACGTGAGTCTCACGTTTGTGTGTGCTGCGAGCTCATTCAGCTTTCTCCGACAGCCAGAGATCACTGCTGAGTTGGTGCACACGCTAGTAACTGCCCGGAGAGCAGCTTGGCTATCGGTGTAAATGTGGATCTGTTCACCAGGGTCCCCATTTACCATCAGCCACTCTGCTGCCCCTTTTATGGCGGTTACCTCCGCCTGTAGAACGCTGCAGTAGTCCGGCAGGCGTAAGCTAATTTTGAGATTGAGGTCGTTAGAGAAAACTCCGCTGCCTACTTTGTCCTCCCTCCGTGAGCCGTCTGTAAAGACCTGCGTGTGTCCTGCTGGTACCTCTTTCTTTTCCATCCACTCCTCTTTAGAGGGTATGTGGTATGAGAAGTTGTTACCAAAAGCAGGTGTTGCTAGACATCGGTCTATGTTTTTGGGCACCCCTTTAAATTCATTGATTATTCCGGCGTGTCCACGATAGTCCGATGTCAACATTCGCACTGACTTTAGTCTAAGTGCTGTGGTAATGGCAAGTTGCTTGCCCATTAAATCGACCGGGGCTATGTCCAGGATTGTCTCCAAGGCTTTCGTAGGCGTCGTTCTCATGGCTCCCGTTATCATGAGCGCCGCCATTCTCTGCACTTTTGTAAGCGCCATTTGATGGACTCTTTTATTAAGTGCCGGCCACCATATGAAAACGCCGTAGTAGAGTATTGGTGTAACTACGGCTCTGTATAGCCAGAAGGTAATCTTGGGGTTGAGGCCCTAAGACTTCCCCACCGCTCTCTTGCAAGAGTACAGCGCCACCGTTGCTTTCCGTACTCTTTCGTTTATGTTGAGCTTCCAAGATAACTTTCGGTCTAGTATGAGACTTAAGTACTTGGCGCTCTCCTTGATCGCCAGTTCAGTGCCCTTTAGCATTGGGGGCCTGAATTCTGGGATGTTGTGTTTCCTTGTGAAAACGACTAGCTCGGTTTTCGCCGGGTTGACATCTACGCCACACCTTTTGCACCATTGCGCTAGTTTCGATAGGGCCCCTTCAACAAGTTGCGACATTGTATTGAGGTGTTTCCCTGAGGCCGCTATTGCTACGTCATCCGCATAGGCGACGACCCTGCAGCCGGATTTCCTAAGTTGGAGGAGCAGCTCATTTAGCGTGATGTTCCAAAGCAATGGTGAGAGGACGCCTCCTTGTGGGGTTCCAAAGCAATGGTGAGAGGACGCCTCCTTGTGGGGTTCCCCTACTCACCTTCCTTCTTATGTGGGATTCTCCCATTGTGGCCCTAATGTTCCTTTCACGGAGCATTTTTCCGATCAGGTGACATAGAGCATTGTCCATGGCTAGTCCAGTTAAAGCTGATTCTATGGCTTCAGGCTTCACGTTGTTAAATGCCCCTTCTATATCGAGGAAGACAACCATCGTGAACTCCTTATGCCTCATCGAGCTCTCTATCTGGTTTACCAAGGCGTGGAGTGCTGTTTCCACGGATTTCCCCTTTGTGTATGCGTGCTGAGACATTGACAGCATTTCAGTGTGTAATGCCTCCTTCATGTGCAAGTCAATCAGTCTTTCAAGTGTCTTTAACAGGAACGATGATAAGCTGATTGGTCTCAGGTCTTTGGGGGAGGTGTGTGAGGCCTTTCCTCCTTTTGATGAAAAGACCGGACCGAAAAGGATGAAGACCGCTTCGACCTCTCTCCATATTTTTGGGATGTATGAGAGGTTTATACATGCCTTAAACAAAGTGCAATTACAAGTAAATAATCCACGTAGTTCAAGAAGAAAAGATAACACTAATTGATAATAGAACGACAATTAAACAGATTGAAATCAATATCTAATATGAAACTCGTTTTGTTTAGTCTTGTCTGGTCTTTTATGGTCTTGTCTGTTCTTGTCTGGTCTTGTCTAATCTTATCTGGTCTTGTCTGATATTGTCTATTCTTGTCTGACCTTGTTCGGTCTTGTCTTGTGTAGTCTCTTCTTGTCTAGCCTTGTCTGAACCTATCTGATCTTAGCTGTTCTTGTCTAGTCTTCTATGTCCTTGTTTGTTCTTGTCTAGTATTGCCTAGTCTCATGCGATCTTTCTTTCTGTGCCTAGTCTTATCCAGTTTTGTCTTGCCTTGCCCAATGTCGCCTTGACTCATTAATTTATGAATTTATTCTTCAGTTTTATCAATGTCTATATGACTTGTAAATTAGCAAGTATACAATTTGCTTTATTAATTTGTTGCGAATTTGTTTTAATTTTTGGCACAGTTTGGCGACGAGTTACGTTTGTGTCTATTTTCATGGGCAAATATTTACTAGTCAATAACGATGTATTTGCAAACAGCACAGAAAATCACGCCTTCGCTAATTGTTCGTAATTAAATCTGCTGTAATTCAATTACGCGAGTGTGTTGACTCGCCGTCACTTACTCGACCCAGTTATAATAATAAAAATCTTTATTGCCACAAAATGTTATCGAAGGTATTTTTGCCCAGTTTTATTTGCCATTGTTATGCAAAAAGCTTTACAAATAAATAGTTGTTTATAGCACGGGCATAGCCAGGGTTTAGTTTCCGGGGAGGTTTGCAGAAAATACAAGAACAGAAATGCGCCAATTTACTTTCTACTTAAACACAAGGGTTCCTAAACTCCATATGACCATGCTCATTTCAAGAGAGTCGCCTCTCGTCGTCTTATTTCTATATAATATTTATGTTATATTTTGCATATTTCGGTTTTAACCCCCAAAACCCCCTTCTGGCTACGCCCATGATTTATAGGACCTTTACAGATCCATCCACTTCTCTAATTGCTGTCTGTATTAGACCCGGTTCAGTGCAGAATCGGAACGCCGGGAATGTAATCTCACATTTAAAAATAAATATCTTGTCTATATTAGAATATATCGTCCTAATTAGAGCTCCTTTTGAAAACCTGCACATTTGAAACATTTTAGGATACGAATCTGGCCCAAACGTTACTGGCTCATGCAGTATGTTCCGAGGTTCCCCTTGTAGATTGTAGATTTGGTGGTGATGACTTGTACTGCGACCTTCATAGATCTATTGTACCCCACCCTCTTCCAGTAAACGATGGCGTACTTATCCCTTTAGATCGCCTCCTCTAGTCCTGATTCTTTTAGGAATTTCAGGATCTGGGTGGGATTCAAGCACTGCAACTCCTCTGCGTTCAAGCAGTGGGCCCCAAGTTACATTTGTCTCTTGCGGAGCTGTGCTCCGCAGTCTTTGAGCAGATGTATGGGAGTTTCCTCTGCTGAACCACAGAATTTGCATCTGTCGTCTTCTTCTAGGCTTAGGGTATTGAGTTGTTTTCTAAGTCTGCAGTGTCCCGTCAGGACTCCTGTCAAAATTCTAAGCTTGTTCCTGTTTAGTTTCAGACAAGGTTTTGTTCTTTTCTGGTTAACAGATCCCAGCATTACTTTGGATTGTTTCAAACTTTTGAACCTGGAAGTTCTTTTCCGGTTCTCATCCATTGTTCTCTTATTTTTTCATCTAAACTTTTGTGGATGGTGTTCACACTAATACCGCAAAAGAGATCCGGACCTATGAAGGGATTACTGGATCCCTTGTTTGCTAGGTGATTGGCTTCTTCGTTTTCGTCTTTACCAGTGTGTCCCGCGTTACTTTATTTCCTCTGCCAAGCTTGTTTAGCTTTCCCACACAGTCCCATACCAGTTTGGATCTGATGGTGTATGCGCTAATGGCCTTGATAGCTGCTTGGCTGTCTGACAAGATGGTGTGGTGTGTGAGACGCCGTGGAATAAAGTATCACTCACTGTTTGCAGAGGAATTTATTTACATGGATATATATACAAATGTTCAAGAGATACAAACACTGTTGAGGGACTGAGTGGAGCTGGACTCTCTGAACTGGACTCGACTGGTCTGGTTGACTGACTGCTGGTTGAGTCTGGTTGACTGGGTCCACTGACTGGACCGGTGTGTCTGAATCCACTGGCTGGACTGACTGGACTTTGTTGGTTGGTTGCGGCTGTTGGTTGAATTGAACTGAAGTCGACTTGCTGACTGTCTTGCTCGGCTGTTTGCGTCTGATTGTCTTGACGGAACTTTGTGGATCGAACTGTTGACTGGTTGCGCCTGACTGTTGAGATTTAAGTGTCTGCGTCGAACTGTCTTGTTTATTCGGGGGTCCAGGTATTTATATTATCTCCAGGCATACTGGTCCCTCATCTGGGGGTGATTATTTTTCTACTCTCAGCTATTTGTCGCTTTGGTGATTACCGATTCTCGGGAAAAACATCTTGTCGTAATATCCCCGGGGATTACACCATTGACCCTAATGAAATATTTTTGGAAATTGTCCGAAAATATTTGGGTAATTATTGTATTGCTCTCGAAAAACTAAAAGTACAAATATTTCTTAATTTCTGCTCAAGGATTACATGACCCTAATAAAATATTTTCGGAAATTGTCCGAAAATATTTGGGTAATTATTGTATTGCTCTCGAAAAACTAAGAAATAAAAATGTAACAGCTCTTTGCCGCTTCAATTGCTATTCGTTTCTTGCGATAATTCCTGTCGAGGTTAAATTGTGAAAACCTTTGATTGCGAGTACCTCTGCTTGGAAGATACTTGGAAATGTTCTCGTACTTTGGGACGAGGTCCAAACACTCCTTCCTGCACCAGTACGTTCCTTTGTCTTCGAACCATCTGAATACCACTTGATAGCATTTTGCTCTATGTGGTATGGTGAGGATTCGTCGCTCTAATCGGCTTTACTACTACACATTGCTGTGTAGAAGTTCCCCTTTCTGTGGATCAATGCTGCACAGTTTTTCAGAAGATGAACAGCGCTTTCCTCTTCAATCAACCAAAGATCTTTCTTAGGCTTGCAGTGTTAGCATGCCATGTAACCATGTAACCATAATGTAACCATAAAGCAATCAGGAATAGATGACAGAGATGCACGAATAATCAACAATCTGTACAGACAACAAACAGCATGTGTTCGTGTGGAAAATATAATGTCAAAGGAATTTCCAGTAGAACAAGGTGTCAGACAGGGCTGCGTACTATCCACGCTACTGTTTAACCGATACGCAGAAAACCAATTTAAGAATGCACTCGAAGAAGAACAGATTGGGATAAAGATAAACGGGGAAATAATTAATAACTTAAGGTATGCAGACGACTCTGTACTAATTGCCGACAGTGCCGAAGGACTACAGAGACTGATTGATAAAGTAGTAGAGGCATGCGAACCACTTAATATGCGATTGAATGTGGCAAAGACAAAAATTCTAATCGTCAGCAAAAATGCGTCTAATGCCCAATTCCTGGTAAATGGGGCCCAACTACAGAGAGTACCATCAATATCGTACTTGGGTGTAAACCTCAATGACCAATGGGATCATAGTCGTGAAGTAAAGATCAACATAGAGAAGGCACGTTCTACATTTAACCAAATGAAGAATGTTTTGTGTAACATGCGCTTGAACATCCATCTTCGAACACGCATACTTAGATGCTACGTCTTCTCTAAGCTTTTGTATGGAGTGGAGGCATGGACACTCTCCGAGGCAACTAGTAAGCGACTGGAGGCCTTCGAAGCATGGTGCTATCGTCGAATGCTTCGCGTTTCCTGGACCCACCATGTTAGCAACGAAACCATACTCCTACGCATGCAGAAGGACAGAGAACTGCTCACAACAGTCAAACACAGAAAACTGTCATACTTTAGCCATATCATGAGAAACAGCAACAGATATAGGCTACTTCAACTCATCATGCAGGGAAAAATCGAGGGGAAGAGGTCACAGGGAAGACGACGGATCTCCTGGTTGAAGAATCTGCGACAATGGACCGGAAGAACATCGGTTGACTTGTTCAGATCGGCTGTGGATCGAATCCGATGGGCCATATTGATCGCCAACGTCCACTGAGGATGTGGCACAATAAGAAGAAGAAGTTAGCATGCCAATAATCTAAGGTGTATGAAGACCTTAGATTATTGGCATGCAGGAGCCAGGTACAAATTCGGTCAATTATTTATTCTCGAGCGAAACTTCGTAAAATGCACTAGGGGCTTACACTATGAATACTTGCGACCGTCAGCCGCGACTCCGTGGGTGGGGCGGGCAGTGGCAGCCTCCCACGCATGGAGAAAAAAAAAGTTTTTTTAGTCATTTCCTCCCATTTGAAAATTTGTCAGATTATAGTTTACCTGATATTTTGAAAGAAAAACAAAGTCAGCTGACCATAACATGGTGGATTATACGTCATCTGGCTGTTTGAACATGAAAAAAATATTTCAAAAAAAAGTTTTACAGATGATTTGTGCAAACACAGCTAAGATTATCATCATTGCTATTGATCGGTACATATTTCCATCGATCAAAGATACCGAACCCAAACTTCGAGGTATGGAGCAAGCTAACTTTCCTATCGATGGTCCTGATCAAGTACGAAAAAAAGAGTTTTCAGTTGAGCTAAAAATTATTCATTTCAAGCAAGCACTTATTCAGTTCTTTATTGAAAATTGGGAACAAGATTATATGGCACACCATACATGGGCAACAAAACTATTTTTGTGAATACGGATGCTTGTTATAGATACGTGATCACTGATGGAAAAGTTGTAAGAACTGCAGAGAACGCATTTTCGTGTCCAGCTCATGAGGGAGCGGATACCTAAATGATTTTTCACGCTTGTCAAATCGATTTTAATGCTAACTTAACGATTCGTTGTTCTGACACTGATGTATTGGTTATAATGTTAGCTAATATGGCTCATGTTTCACAACATGTTAACGTTTTTATGGAAGTCGGTGTTGGAAAACTTATGAGGTTCATCAATATTACTCAACTTTGGGATCGAATTTGAGCGCATCACTTCCAGCATTCCATGCATTTACAGGTTGTGATTACAACCCTGCATTTTTTAGAAAATGGCAAGAAGCGTCCATTTTCGATAATGTCAAAATATGAAGCTTTTACGGAGTGTTTCGTACAAATGTCAGAGCCATCGATGAACAGGGAAGATTATTTGGCAAAATTCAAGAGTTTGCTTGTCAGATGTATGGCTTTAATCGGTTAAGAAAAATTAACGACGCTAGGGTTGCATTGATCCAAAAAATTTTTGGACAATAATGATGAATTTAAGTTGCCTAAAAAAGGTATTGACGGTTCTTCTCTACCACCATGCGAATCAGAACTGTACAAGCAATATTTAAGGGCGTGTTACATTCAAATCATTGAAAATATAAATTTTTTTTCGTGTTCAAGCAGCCAGCTGACGTATAATCCACCATGTTATGGTCAGCTGACTTTGTTTTTCCTTAAAAATATTAGGTAAACTAGAATCTGGCAAATTTTCAAATGGGAGCAAATGACTAAAAAAACTTTTTTTTTCTCCATACGTGGCAAGCTGACACTGCCCGCCCCACCCACGGAGTCGCAGCTGACGGTCCCGAGTATTCATAGTATAAATCCCTAATGCGTTTCACGAATTTTCGATTGGGAGGGACTTGGTCAGGAAAATCTGTCACTGGCTCCTGGACTATAATGAGAATAAACTCAACAAGATTAGTCCTTTTATATCTCAGTCTTTCTCATTCAATTTTAGGCAAGTCTTAGTCTTTTACTGGTTGATACTTGGGTTGGTTTGTCTTAAACCTCGAAGCTCCTTTTGAAACCCTCCAATGTCGACTTACCCAGATTAGTCTATATTCTTGGTCTCAACAAGATTAGGTCTCTCATTCTTGCCGTCTTTCTGATTTAATCTTATTCTAGTTTTAGTTAATCGACAAGATTGTCTTAAACCTGTAAGCTGTTTTTGAGATCCACTTTATCTCAGTTTCACTTCACATATTAATATTAGTCCAATTAGACAAGACTACAGTATTTGCAAGATTTAGTGTTGACTAAACTAGACTAGTCATGCTTGTCTAATCTTGTCTGTCAAGAATTATCTAGCCTGTCTGGACAAGACTGGTCAAGACTGGACTAGACTAGACTAGACAAATTATACTAGACCTAGACTCCCAGCCTGAAGGTGAGGCTCTCACTCACTAAACCCCTTATCCACTTGGCTTTAGTATGCTACACCCCGGTATCGCTTGCGCATTCCTTCAGGGTGTCCAGCCCGGACAGTAGATGCCGCCCTAGTTGGGAATGAAGGTGTCTCACCTTCTTCGTCTTCTTCCTTGCCTTACTTTCGGCGTCCAGCTGCTGGTTCTGCTTCGAGTTTACGCGTAGTTTTTTTTGCCTTCTGTCTGCTTCTCTTTGGAGGTCCTTCTCTTTTCTGGAGCTCATTATGTCAGATATGACTTTCTGGCTGTTGTTTTCAGATTCCAGCATGTACTCTATAGTGTTCCGAGGTTCTATATCGTATGGCAACTTGTTTCTCTCTGTGTCCCACCTGTCGCGGTCGTAGATGGTGTGCGTCACGCTGTCATTTTCGGGATTTAGCTGTCGGGAGCTCTCCCGATCTTGTGGAGATAATCCCTAAAACAGCCATGTCCGGTGAGGACTTGGGTTAGATGCTAATTTAGCTCTCCATGCTTCCTCTCTACCCATTTTGCCACATCCCTTATCAGCAACCTTGTCCATTGACCCTTTTCGTTAGCTTCTCAGTCATTTTTCCACGCCCGGAGTAATTCCGCCCTTCCTATTATCTTTATTTCTTTCTTGCTGATCATAGTAGTTCCGTGTATGGCTGCGTAGATCTTAGATCTCTCCGGAAATAATAGTTCTATTGGCGCTATCCCTGCTATCACTAGGACCGCTTCTCTGGAGACAGTTCTGTAGGCACTACTGGTTCTGATCGCGAGCATTCTTTGGATCGCTCCAAGCTTGCGTTTTTTGCCATCTGCATCCCTAGCTCTCGCCCAGACAGGGGCCGCGAAGAGCATGCAGCGTGGGCCACCGTACATAGCAGTTTTCTCTTGCTGCTTCGCGGTCCTCCCACGTTGGGCATTAGCCTTTCCAGCGCCGATAAGGATTTATGGGCTTGACTTGCTCTCTAAATGCAAAGATTTTGTCAATCATGACGCCTAGATAGTTTATAACACTCTTTGGCTTTATGCCAGCGTCCCTAAGTTTGAATGCTACATCCCCTATTTTTCTCTTGCCTGTTAACAGCTAACCACCTGACATACGTCTCTCAGACCCAAAGTAGCAATAATTTTCTCACCTGAGACGTATGGCAGGTGGTTAAGGGTTAAGAGTACTACCTCGGTCTTTTTGGGTGCTAGTTTGAGCTGCTTGTCCCCCATCCATTTGTCTATTAGTTGCATGGCTTTGTTGGAACTCGCTTCAACCTCTCAGGTTCAGCTCAGTTTTGTCACATACCGCCAGGGCGAGGTCATCTGCAAAGCCGACGGCCTCCACGTCTTCCGGCATCTTGAGTTTAAGAAGACCCATCGTAAACTATGTTCCACAGCGTTGGGCCTATGACTGAGCCTTGAGGTACACCACTGTGGACTTGCTTGGTAGTGCAGTGGCCGTCTGAGACAAAGACGATTTCCCGCTGGACAAGCCTAGACTAGATAAGGTTAGACTACACTAGACTGGACAAGACTAGACTAGACTAAACAAGACTAGCCCAGACTGAACAAGACTAGACTAGATTGGACAAGACTACACTAAACTCAATGAGACTAAACTAGTATGTAGATTGGCCCATGTTAGTCTATATCCTTGGTCTCAACAAGATAAAATTTCTCATTCTTAGGCTTTGTTCAAAAAATTTTAAGCAAGTCTTGGTCGCTTACCTACTGGTTGATACTTGACTTGGATTGTCTTAAACCTTTCGTCGCGAATGGTACATTTATGTCCAACCTAAGTTTCAAATCAAGTATTTTGTTATAAACAATATCAAACAAGACAGAAGAAGATAGGTCCAGACTATATCAGATCTGACAAGACTAGGTAAAAGATTACGGCATCGTCTTCAGGAGCAAAACATAATTAGTTCCCAGTTATCTGCTAGGAAGACCAAATGTCGCTCGATTTTGCCAAATATATCAAGTCATATCTCCCGAACGCAAGCGGATAGCAAAATATAATTTATATATTTAGAACCAGCAGGAAAAACACTTTCAGGCATACTTTGAAAATTTCCATTCACTTGATAAATAAGCGTTTTAAGAAAATATATTTTCCGCAGATTTCAGTCAACTTTTGAACGGCTCACCACAGAGACTTCTAGTCTTCACCAATCGATTCAGCGCCCCAAAATTAGTCAGAAAACGTATATAATATTCCCAACAAGCTTTCAGTTAAGAAATACCATCGACACGGGGAGTCTAGACGCGGAATCGACGAAATGCGAGAAATTCGATTTGGTCAAAATCGTTATTTTTCGAGTTACAGCAAAATTTAAAAACGTTTCTGAAAGCACTTTTTCTGCTAATTACAGATATGCAAATTATATTTCGCTAGCTCTTTCCGTTCACTATCGCCTGCAAGAATTAAAGAAATTTTTAAGAAATTTCGGCGCTCGAGTGGAGCTCTCGGATAGTCGTTAAATTCCCGCGGACAATCTCAATGTATTAATAGGAAAATGACCTTCTGAAAACGATGCCGCAATCGGTTTTTGATTATCTGCAACCATTTCCGAGAGTTAGCAAATCGAGAATCGGGTAAATTTCAGTTTGAAAAATCTTGACGAATTATTGAATCTTTCCGGACAATTTACAGATCCACTAGTTCATCTTGTCGTGTAGTTTATTTGTGCCGAAAATGATCTCGCTGCTCTTTGCCGTTCTTGAGAAAATCGAAAAAAACCGAAAAAGCACATATTTTTTGAACGAAATGAAAAATTTTTTTTCAATTTTTTTTTTGAATTTTTTTCGTGATGTTGTTACCCGAAGGAAATCGAAGTGCTGAAAATTCTGAAAAGTGGTTTTCCAGTTTATTTCGCTCTAAAGTTACAAATAAATAAGTTTTATTTATTTTTTCGATGTACACCATTCGCATTTCCGACTGATTTCACGCTGTCATAACTTTTGAACAGCTCACCACAGAGACTTATAGACTTCACCTATCGATTCATAGTCCCATAGTCCTAAAATTAGTCGGAAAACACATATTATATTCCCTAAGAAGTTTCCAATTAAAAAATACCATCGAACCAGCCATCGGTACTCTGGAGCAGTGGAGCGCAAACTATTTTTATGTAAAATTTTATCACGATCCCTGGATAGTGGACGAATAAAACGTGTAACAAGACGTGTAATACGACGTACTCAAAACTTTTTTCATTTGCGACCCAATATTTTCGGGACTACTGAAATCTAAACAGTAATGAATTAATAATGAAAAGCTTTAAATTTTTGACGATGATTTGGACGACCTGTAACCAAAAAAATCGTTATTCGTATTATAAGTATCGTCATTTTTCATCACTACCTCCCCGTGCCGGAAGTGGGTAATTTGCGCGCCTGCTGTCTTCCTTGGATTAGGCTCCCTCTCCGGAATCGAACCCTGATTCCCCGTTACCCGTTATAACCATGGTAGGCGCAGAGCCTACCATCGACAATTGATAAGGCAGATATTTGAAAGACATGTCGCCGGCTCGAGGCCGTGCGATCAGCGTAGTTATTCAAAGTCACCAAACAAGAGCGACGACGAGGCTCGCGCCCCGCCGCCGATTGGCTTTGGTCTAATAAAAGCATTCCTCCCGTCTCCGGTCGGAACTCTATGCTCATGTATTAGCTCTAGAATTACTACAGTTGTCCATGTAAGTTTTTGTACGGTCCAAGGAACCAAAACTGATTTAAAGAGCCTTTCGCGGTTTCACCTTAATTCGGCTTGTACTGAGACATACATTAACAATCTTTAGGACAAGCATATGACTACTGGCAGGATCAACCATCAAGGAGGGTTCGCGCTGTGTTAATTCAGGCAAAGCAAGAACAACTCCCTTGCTTTGCCTGAATTAACACAGCGCGAACCCTAGTTTTGTTTTTTCATTTCTACTTCACCTCTCTCTTCATTTGTTTTTATGATAAAATTCTAGACAGAGATCCGTATGAAGAAGTAGCGCTCGCACGCTCGACACTCGGATATGTCTGAATTCATCTTTATTTCATCGTTTACTTGCTCTCTATTCTCTCTCCTCTTTCTTACGTGTCTTTCTAAATAATCCTCCTCTGGGGGTCACGACCGTCGGTTTGCGCACCACTGGTGTACAAGTCTGAGACTAGACCAGATGAAATCAGCCAAGACCAGACAAAACTTACAATATTGGAGTCACCATATGCCTGTACAAAACAATAAAAGACTGGACAAGGCTGGATAAAACTAGACAAGATAAACCGAAATTGAATAAGTTTGGACATGAACAAGACTTGTCAAGACTCGATAAGAATAGCCAAGACTGAATTAAATTGGATAAGATTCGCCAAACTGTTGAAGAACAGACAAGACTGGACGTCTTAGCTAATCAACCCTGTTGTATATATGTCTGCAACACATTTCTGGGGCAATTGAAAACCATGGTTGATTTAATGTAACTTATAAATGAAACTAGGGTTAGCGACTTCGAGGTCCTTCTGTCAGCATTTTTTCTTTCTCATCAACCAATGTAGGTCCAAGGGAGTAAGCCCTTAAAAATTCTGCGGCCTATTGGCCTATTGTATTTACTGCCCACAATGTTCAATTCATGTGTGGTGGATATGTACTCCGTAGAATAATGTATCACTCACGGTTTGCAGAGGAATTTATTTACATGGACGATATATATACAAATATACCAGAGATACAAACACTTGTGAGGGAATGAGTGGAGCTGGACTCTCTGTACTGGACTGGTCTGGTTGAACTGGCTGAGTCTGGTTGAACTAGGGTCACCTGCTGACTGTTCTACTTGACTGTGTCCACTGGCTGGACTGGTGTGTCTGAGTCCACTTACTGGACTGAACTAGACTCATTGGTTGGTTGCGCCTGACTGATGAACTGAACTGGTGTCGACTTGCTGACCGTTTGCGCCTGATTGTCTGGACGGAACTTGTGTGGATCGAACTGTCTTGTTTATTCGGGGGTCCATGTATTTATATTATCTCCAGGTATACTGGTCCCTCATCTGGAGGTGATTATTTTTATATTTTAGGCTATTTGTCGCTTTGGTGATTACCGATTCTCGTAATTTCCCCGGGGATTACACCATTGACCCTAATAAAATATTTTTGGAAATCCGTCCGAAAATATTTGGGTAATCACCGTAATGCCCTCGTAAAACTAAGAAATAAAAATGTAATGGCTCGTTGCCGCTACACATGTAGTCTGGAGTCTCTTGTTCTTTTTCACAAGTGCCTCTTCACGGGAATTTACTGTAATGCAATAATGTAATCTCGTGTCTCCCATATGCAATTGCTTCGCATTATATGAGAGGCAGTTGCGTCCTCTTCCATAGGCAGATCCCCATTTTGTGCAGATGTTCTCGTAGAGGGCAGTGTCCTGTAAGTAGGCCTGCCACAATTGTGATCTGCTTTCTTGACAGTTGGAGGATTTCAGCAGTTAAAGTAACCGATAAATTTTCTAGAATTTTTGCTATGTTTCTGACCATTTAATTTATCCCACTAAAGTCGGCGCTTATCGGCAGATTTCATTTCCTGCCATGGTTTTGGTAATGTAGGAGTCTCTGCTAGCACTGATGTTTGCTCTGTTAGCACCATCCTTTGCTAACCTGTCCGCCATTACCTTTCCTTCCAGTCCCCTATGGCTCGATACCCAAGCAAGTATGACCTTGTTGTGTCTTGCCAGAGCTTTAAGGTTCTGAAGGCAGTTCCATGTTGTTTCAGATTTAATTTCATGGCACACTAAAGTATTTATTGCAGCCTACTGTCCGTGTGTAAAATGCGGATGTTTCTATACTCGTACCGGCGAGAGAATGCATCTCGTCTCAGCGAGCTTAGAGTTGTTCTGCGCACACGCTCACATTATTTCGAGTTCGCGATGTTTAGTTGTCCGTGTTTGAAAAAGTGACGCATACTTCTTAACTCAAACTAACCTGTGCGTCCCTTGCCCCTCATACCTCGGCACAGTGCAGCTGCAATCTCTCGCCGGTTCGTGTATACTTTTGAAGTCGCTGGGAATGTCGCGGTATGTGATCTCAGAGGCACATATAAGCTATACCCCAGGGATAGTCCGTAGTTGCATACGCCAGTTGCACTGAATTTTTTGGAGCCATCTATATACCAGTCCAGCCCACCTTGACATGTGATTGTTTTCTTGCCTTCTGTCCAACGTAGTAGCGTTTTGATGTGATAGCTTCAATGTTTATTAACAAATTTACAAATTCATGAGGTTAATATTTTTGTTCAGGAACGACAGAGTTAAATGTGGAAGCTGCTTTCGATATCCTCAGAAATAGCTTCTTGACTGTTTTTCTTCGTTTCCTTAACAGCCTGTTCTCATCCACTCCTGAATGTAGGCCTCTTCCATATTTTTCCATTCCTGCCTGTCCATAGCAGCCCTCATCCATTTTTTTCCAGCAATCCTCTGGATGTCATCACGCCATCTTTTTTGAGGTCTTTTTTTATTCTCTCAAGTGACTCCACTGAAACGGAAGGACAGAGGGACCGCCAGCGATGGCATTACTGTCTCTGCCCACCCTTCGAGTAAAAGTACAACAGGATTTACATGAAAGTAAAAGATGCTATTGTGGTGGTACAGTAGAATAATGTATCCCTCTCGGTTTACAAAGGAATTTATTTACGAGAACGATATATATATA
Organism: Phosphuga atrata; assembly: GCA_944588485.1. Lineage (NCBI taxonomy): Eukaryota > Metazoa > Arthropoda > Insecta > Coleoptera > Silphidae > Phosphuga > Phosphuga atrata. The sequence continues at coordinate 9,031,667 of OX155904.1, read as the reverse complement.
TATATATATATATATATATATATATATACAATTGTACGAGTAAACGTTTGTAAGAGATATAAACACTTGTGAGGGGATGAGTGGAGCTGGACTCTCTGAACTGGACTCGACTGGTCTGGTTGAGTCTGGTTGACTGGGTCCTCTGGCTGGACCGGTGTGTCTGAGTCCACTGGCTGAACTAGTGTCACTTCGCTGACTGGGTCCTCTGGCTGGACTGGTGTGTCTGAGTCCACTGGCTGGACTGACTGGATTTTGTTGGTTGGTTGCGCCTGTTGGTTGAACTGAACTGGAGTCGACTTGCTGACTGTCTTGCTTGACTGCTTGCGTCTGATTGTGTGGACCGTGCCTGTGTGGATCGAACTGTCTTGTTTATTCGGGGGTCCAGGTATTTATATTATCTCCAGGTATACTGGTCCCTCATCAGGGGGTGATTATTCGGCAATTTGTTGTTTTGGCGATTACCGATTCTCGGGAAAAACATCTTCTCGTAATTTCCCCGGGGATTACACCATTGACCCTAATAAAATATTTTCCGAATTTCGTCCGAAAATACCTGGGTAATCCCTGTAATGCCTTCGTAAAACTAAAAATACAAATATTTCTTAATCTGGTCGAGAATTACATTACCGAGCCTAATAAGATATTTTCGGAAATTGTCCGAAAATATTTAGGTAATTATTGTAATGTCCTAGTAAACTAAGAAATAAAAATGTAACGGCTCGTTGCCGCTACATCACCCCCTTGCCAGCGATAACGCTAAGTAGCGTTTGTTGCTGTTTTTGTTTGTTCATAGAGGTCTGGTAGACGGTTGTAGTCGTTACCGTAGACGTTGTTTGTTGTTGCAAGTTTGTTGCAAGACGTCCTCGTGGACGCCGTTTGCTGATAGGCGGTTTCCTAAGCAAAACCAGCTTGCATCTATCAATCGCTGTTGCGGTATTTGTTCGTAGACGTCAGGTAGACGGTTGAATGCGTTACCGTAGACGTTGTTTGTTGTTGCAGGTTTCCTCTTAGACGGTTGAATTCGTCATCGTCGTCGCTGTTGCGGGGTTTGTTCGTGGACGTCTGGTAGACGGTTGAAATCGTTACCGTAGACGTTGTTTGTTGTTGCAAGTTTGTTGCAAGGCGTCCTCGCGGACGTCGTTTGCTGATAGGCGGTTTCCTAAGCAAAACCAGCTTGCATCTATCAATCGCTGTTGCGGCATTTGTTCGTGGACGTCTGGTAGACGGTTGAAGGCGTCATCGCAGACGTTGTAGTTATCGGCGTCCTCGTGAATGGTTGAAAGCATCATCAAGAGGTTGCATCAGTGCCAAAGCATCATCGTAGAGGTTGTTGTTACCGGCGTCCTCGTGGATGGCTGAAGGCGTCATCGTAGAGGTTGTTGTTTGTTGCAGGGCGGAAGCGGCATCATGAGTCGTACGAGAGGCGGTGTTCGGACCTTGCACTTGGATGGCTGTGTGAGTCCATTGGCTGAATGCAGGGTGTAGTTCAACGATGTGGCAGATTTCAGGTGCATTTGGTTCCATATTTGAGTGCGTAGTTTTCTCTTTTCGACCACGGCGACCAATTTGTAGATGATCGGATTCCTCTTGTCGATCACGTCGGGGTCACCAATTTGTAGTGTGATCGAATTCCTCTGGTCAATCACGTCAGGGTCACCAATTTGTGGGTGACCGAATTCGCGTGACCGAAGTCGCGAATCGGCTTTTCTTTTTTGAGGTCTGCCAGCACTTCTTTTGCACTCTCTTGGTCTCCAAGCTGTTAATTTGGATGTCGTATATTTGTATTTGTATGCTTCTTGACCTATGTTAGTCTATTTGTAGAAAAAAATAAACAATTAATTGTAATAACTGTTATATAAGAAGTTGCGGTTAATTTGAATTTCAAATTAAATTGGCATCGATTGTTCGAAAGTGTTTTGCATCAGCGCTAGTATTGAAAATACAAGTTATTTGAATGAATTGACTCGCATAATAACAATATTCCGCAATAACAGTTTCACCCGTACGTAATTGCAATTACATCATAATCATTTCCTTCGTCCAACCTTTACATTATATTTACATTACTACCATTGCGCGAATTGTTCTTGTGATTACACGATGACATTGTACACGAATCACTGTGAGCCGCAATTAGATCGTGTTTGTTTCAATTAGAGGGAATTATCAGAAATATTAAATCTACTCAAGGCTTGGCGCGTAAAAATTTAATGCTGAGTTCGCACTCGCCATCGTGCGCTAGCAAATGAAACCGTGATTTCGTTCAAGTTGTTTATTTGCGATCGTGTGTGGTTATATCAAGGTTTTATCACCGCGCTTTATCTTAGTAATTTAATTGATCTATACCGCCTTTTGAAATTAAAAATAGAATTTTTCATTTTCCCATTGTATGTAGTAGAGGAGATTGCTGTTTAGATAATAAATCTGTAAATACAAGTAGGAGTTTTCAAAAGTAAACTGAGGCGAGAAGAGCGACAAATAACGGTGTTTTATAATTAATTGTTTTTTCAGTGTAAATTTGTTTCAGATTGTTGAATATAGACGAGATTTTTGAAAATGTGACTGTGTATCAGGAATGATTTATTGTAGCCAATTACCAATTGAATTGACGCAAAATGGAGGGTAAAATCGACGAAGAATCGAAAATCTACCTCAATTATGGAGAAGAAGACCAAATGGTATGTAACCCAAGAAATTAACCTTTTGACTGCGATGCTCTATCGGAGCGAACCATCAATACTTAAAATTTGGAGCGCCTTTTGTTTTTACAGACAAATGCACGGACCGATTTTGATAAAACTTGGTAAAATTAAAGATTTATGTGATTACTAATTGATAGTAGAAATTTAAAATTCTTGCTTTGTAAATGTAACTTTGACAATTTTTTTTAAATTCGAAAAATTTGGAGCGTCTTTTGTGATTACAGACAAACGGGCAGACTGATTTTGATAAAAACATGATTTTTTGGATTAAAAAAATAAAATAAAATTATAAATTGTTTAACGACTTGAAATCTAATACAACTGATTTGCAAAAGATTCAAGTAATTACTAAAAATATTTTCACCCATATGCCGTCTCCGGGGACGGCTGAGCGAATTTTTCAAGCTTTTTCACTTTTTCACCAATAACTCAGACAGTTTTCGTCGCACGGTTCCGCTGTCGGTGTGTCCGGAACGTCGCCACACGTCCGACTGCCACTTTTCGATATTTTTGCTAAGTATTTTTGGGAAGTGCGAAAAACTCGATTTTTAAAAAAAGCGTCATTTTGGACGCATAAACTACGCGATCCGGAGGTCTTATGAAAAATCGCCGCACGTGAGTTCGTTCGTGTAATCTTTGGCTTCAAGAATCTGATGCACCGACTTTTCCAAACCGCGGGGGCCGGAGGCGGCGTTTTAGTCGGAGGACCCGAATTCGCAGACAAATGTGAATAACGTCGCCGACAAAAGTCGAGCAGTGACGAGAGTGGTGTCAGCGGACGCGTCTCGAAATACCGGAATCCTTGCGTGAGTTTCATTTTTTCTGGCCATCTTCGCCGTGACCTTCTTAAAAGTGGTAATTTTTGTATATAGCAAACTTATGGGAGTAGGGAAAGATGATGCGTTCTAAATCCTCCTCCTCCTCAAACCTCCTCTGACCTTGACCCCTAACCTAACCTTGACCTTGACCCCTAACCTAACCTTGACCTTGGAACTTCCGGTTTCGACTTCCGGTTTCGACTTCCGGCTTCCGGTTTCGACTTCCTGTTTCCGGTTCCAACTTCCGGCCGCCATTTTCGGAACTTCCAGATGCGCGGGAAAATTCAAAAAATAGATGCGATGCGGGGAAATTCAAAATTAGACCCTGTTGAGACAAATGAGGCGTGAAGTTGGTTGCATACATCAACGGGACTAAATACATGAGACTAGACAGACGAGGCTAGAGCCATGGGACTAAATACGCAAATAAATAGGAATGAAGCGCACTTCATTCCCAACCTCCCGTAACCTAACCTAATGCTAACCTAACCCAATGCTAACCCAACTAACCCAATGAGATTAAAGCTGAAAGAATGAAAAGTGGACGGAAAGTGGATGGGGTGGACGGAAAGTGGACGGAGTTTAGCGTGGGGTTACATAGACCTCACACCCTGTTTAGCGTGGGGTTACATATACCTCACACCCTGTTTAGCGTGGGGTTACATAGACCTCACACCCTGTTTAGGTTAGGTTAGGTTAGGTTAGGGGTTAAAGGTCATCGCGCATGCGCATGACTGTGGTGGCGGTGGCGCCAGAACGCATCATCTTCCCCTACTTATGGGGTCCGTGTGGGGAACCGTTCGGTCTGAATCGACAGGTAACGACGGAATCGCAAATTTCGATCAATTCTGAGGCGACTGACGTGTGGCGTTTCCCGAATTTCACACCTGAAAGACCGCACCACATGGGTTTTTGAAAAGATCAAATTCGGCTTTTTTATTCCGCCGGAGGCGACAGATCTTCGATGTTTTAACGCGCGTCTTCGATGCTTTAAGTGTGAATGTCCGTCCGCACGTTGTGCGTCCCCAGCTTTCATCCTCCGTCCTGCCGCGCCCCTCCAGAGTGTCACCCCCCCCCCCCCCGAAAATCGAGGTTTTTGCGGAAACGGCCCGACGGAAGTGGCGGCAGCGGCGCAAACGGGATTATACATTTTTATGGTTTAGCACCGAGAGCACCGTAGAGTGGTGCCATTTTCGCGACTCAACTCCCCCAGGTTCGGACGCACCAGACCGAAACCATAAATCACGAATCCGTCGGATCTCATAAACGCTTTAGCTGCCGCCGCACTGCATTTTTAGAGCCCTTGCCCGCCGTCCAGCGACGTCCTGTTCACCTGGTGCAAGAGAAAATGCAACCTTTTTTTGCCGATTTTGCAATAACTTCCACGGACGTTATTGCAAAAGTGTAGGGCACTTATTTAAAGGGCTCCAGGTAGCAGATTGGGTTCGTTCACTTGCCCGCAACTACCCTGGTAAGGATTTTTAAACTGCAACGACTTTTTGCGAATCTGCGGCAGTTTAAAGAGAAAAATGCGCAAAAAGTGGAAAAAAACCAGAGGTGTTTTGCGGTGTTACCTAGATCGTCCGAACCAATTGACGGATCGGAACGGGACCTGCGCCGTTCGATCGCGCACAAAACTTGTTAGTTTGTTTGGGAGTTTAATCGCGATTCCTCTGAAGATGGCGTCGCAACGTCATAAAAATGGCGTTTTTTGGACTTCCAGGAAAACTCGCACAGAATCACCAACTTAAGCTCTGTGATAACGGTTTTGCGCGAGTCACGCAGAGAATTGAACGTTTTATCTTTTAGTGCAATCGGATCGCGCTGCATCGTCGCGACGCCCGCCCAAACTCGTCATATAGCAAGAAACTAATGATGAAAGTAAAACGTCCATATTTTTGTAGCCCCTCGGTGAATGTTCTGTATTTTTCAGTGGATTGTAGAACGGTCTTTTGGCTTTTCGCACCCATAATTGGACGTCGCAACGACCACTTATATCTCTTAAGGCCGATTCTCATATACACGACACTCAGCTACCCGACGTCACGCAACATCGCCTGTGAAATAATGAAATACATTGTTTTAAATGGGCACGTTCTCAGTATGGCTACGCGACAGCTACGCGACGTGCCCATTTAAAACAATGTAATCATTATTTGACAGGCGATGTCGCACCACGTCGCGTAGCTGAGTGTCGCGCATATGGGAATCGACCTTTAATCTGCACAGAGAAAAACTTGAATGTCGATTTGGGACACCAGGATGTCGCGTTCTTGACATTCCAAGTAGAGCGGCACGTGGGCCCCGCCGAGTCCCGCATTTTGGTACCGGTGCCGCGTCGCTGCGACCATGGAGCCGCCCGCCACAGTTCGCAACATATCGGCTCCCGTTCGCCGGTAGGTGCGGTCAGTCTAACCGCTGCAGTTTCGCCGTTTCTGGGCGCAGCCACTCGAAATTGCGTACTTTCGAATCGGAACGGATTCCCGCGCCACTTTCGTATTTAAGGGTTCGCGATCCGAACCGTCCCCGTCGAGCTGCCGACGTTGGAAAGCATCCCCCTTTTTTTGCACGGTTTTTTATATTTGTCCACTCACCCCGTCTCCGAATCCACTTTTTCGGCACGTGTATTGCGCTATGCGTATTTTGGTACCACTCTCGGCTTCGTGCGTCGCTCCCTTCTCCCGGTGCGTCCGAAATACCGGAAAAAAAATCCGTGTGAGAAAATGCGAGTGCGACAGTTATCGTCGAGAATTTGCGTTTGCATTGCGCAGGATAGATGCGGGAATCTAAAAAACCGATCCGCACTTCAGTAGGGCCCCCCGATCCGGAAATATCTTCATACATGTGCTGGGTGCACTGTAAAAGTGCACCATCAAGTTTACCGCCGTCTGCGTTCAATGTGTCGCGGCGGACTCGCGATTTTTTTGGCGCAGTTCTTTAGATTTAACCTTTGGCTTTGCGGCAGTGTAACCGGCACCGCCGCCGGGCGACTTGGAGATTTCTCTTTTTTTTTTTTAACACGCCCGCAAACCACCAAGACGTGGTCTATCCAGAAACAGACACCTTCACCGTGTATTCTGGTCCTTTTTTCTATCCGGACTGCGAGTTTCGCCGTTCCGCGGCCTGTAATCTGCGCGGGGCGATTTTTTCAAAAAACTTCTAAAACTTTTTATTATCCGTTGGGACTTTTATCTAAAAAATCAAAAGTCGGAAATTTTTCGACAAATTTTTTGCGATTTCTTAAACTTTAAATATTTTCAGCATTTCATCACTTGACGGCGCTGGTAAAATAAGAAACCCCGGGCTATTTCGCCCGGGACTGTGCGCTGTATAAATTTAGGGCCCCGGGTCACATCTCCCGGAATGGCGATGAAAGCGTTAATAGTAGATTTTTTTTTAATTTGAAAAATTGGGGCACCCTTTGTGATTACATACAACTAACTAGATCACCTTTTTTAGGAAATACGTGGTTACAAACGCAACGCGTTGAAGACGGCAGTGACGAGAACCTTTTACATTCTCACCTTAGGCCTGCTTCGACTCTTCTTCCATTGGTACCCGAATTTACTGCTAATCGCCACGCACACCTTCTGCGACCTTCCAAACGCCCAAAAAGTATTAATAACAGTAAGTAATAATAAATAACTTATTCCTAATAATTTACAAGCAATTTTTAAATCGGACGTACCAAGATTACAGGCCGTAATCACAGACAGTGTATCTCTGTGCCGGTGACACAATCTTTCTCAGTCTTTTTACCCTCTGGAAGGTGTAGTGATACTAGGGTGCTAGTAGGTACTAGTAGTGTTTGAATTTTCACCTTTAGTTTCATCTTATTTTCACCAGGTGACACAATAGTAGGCAGTATTAGAGCTGGGATTCCCTACCTTCCAAAGATGCTAGGCAGCTACTTGAATGATAGGGAGATAGTGATTGTGGCAGGTAAAACCTTCAAGATGAGTGCGGATGTTCCACAGGGCTCGGTTCTTGGGCCTATACTGTAGAACATATCTTATTACGTGTTTTGAGATTGAGGCTGCCAGACGCGGTTACACACATCTAAGGTAAAACTTTCAAGATGAGTGTGGGTGTTCCACAAAGCTCGGTTCTTGGGCCTATACTGTGGAACATATCTTATTACGTGTTTTGAGATTGAGGCTGCCAGACGCGGTTACACTCATCTAAGGTAAAACCTTCAAGGTGAGTGCTGGTGTTCCGCAGGGCTCGGTTCTTGGGCCTATATTGTGGAACATATTTTATGACATGGCTTTGAGGTCGAGGCTGCCAGACGCGGTTACACTCATCCAAGGTAAAACCTTCAAGATGAGTGCGGTTGTTCCACAGGGATCGGTTCTTGGGCCTATACTATGGAACATATTTTATGACGTGGTTTTGAGATTGAAGATGGAAGGCGCGGTTACACCCATCTAAGGTAAAACCTTCAAGATGAATGTGGGTGTTCCACAGGGCTCTGTTCTTGCACCTATACTGTAGAACATATTTTATGACGTGGTTTTGAGATTGAGGCTACCAGACGCGGTTACACTCATCTAAGGTAAAACCTTCAAGATGAGTGCGGGTGTTCCACAGGGCTCTGTTCTTGGGCCTATACTGTGGAACATATTTTATGATGAGCTTTTGATATTTAGACTGCCAGACGCGGTTACACTCATGGGGTACGCAGATGACTTTGCGGTTGTCGCTGCCGCAAGAACGGAATAATGGCTGAAAACGATAATGAATGAGGCAATTGTTGGGATTGACCGGTGGATGGGTGAAAGCGGGCTTGCTCCAGATGCCCACAAAACCAAGACGGTCCTGCTAAATGAGAGAAGAAATCTGCGTATACTGACAGTGCGAATGGGGACAGTTGACGTTCCGCCTCTCGGTATTCTGTAAGATATGTTGGGGTAGAGCAGCAGCGCAAAATCAGGGTATCCGAATAGATCAACCGGTTGGTGAGCAAGGATGCAGTGTGTGTGCGAGCCCGTGGAAGACTGATCACCAACATAGGTAGGCAGGTAAAACCTTCTAGATGAGTGCGGGTGTTCCACAATCTCATCCGAGCAGCAGCGCATCCTCAGGGTATCCGAACAGATCAACCAGGTGGTGAGCAAGGATGCAGTGTGTGTGCGAGCCCTTTGACGACTGATGCCCAACATAGGTAGGCAGGTAAAATCTTCAAGATGAGTGCGGGTGTTCCACTGGGCTCGATTCTTGGGCCTATACTGTGGAACATATTTTATGACGTGATTTTGAGTTTGAGGCAGCCATACGCTGTTACACTGATCTAAGGTATAACCTTCAAGATGAGTGCGGGTGTTCCACAGGACTTGGTTCTTAGGCCTACACTCTGGAACATATTTTATGACGTAGATTTGAGATTGAGGCTGCCAGACGCGGTTACACTCATTTAAGGTAAAACCTCAAGATGATTACTGGTGTTCCACAGGGCTCGGTTCTTGGGCCTATATTGTGGAACATATTTTATGTCGTAGTTTTGAGATTGAGGCTGTCAGACGCGGTTACACTCATTTAAGGTAAATCCTTCAAGATAAGAGCGGATGTTCCACAGGGCTCGGTGTGTGGGCCTATACTGTATAACATATTTTATGATGAGCTTATGATATTGAAGCTGACGGGGTTAGACTCGTCGGGTACGCAGATGACTTAGCGGTTGTCGCTGCCGCAAGAACGGAAGAAAAGCTGAACACGATAATGAATGAGGCAATTGGTGGGATTTACCGGTGGATGGGAGAAAGCGGGCTTGCGCCAGCTCTTCACAAAACCGAGGCGGTCCTGCTAATTGAGAGAAGAAATCTGAGTGAACTGACAGTGCGAATGGGGACAGTGGCGTTCCGGCTCCGGAGTCTGTAAGATATTTTGGGTTAGAGCTGCAGCGCAACATCAGGGTATCCGAACAGATCAACCGTGTGGTGAGCAAGGATGCATGTGTGTGTGCGAGCCCTTGGCCGACTGATGCCCAACATAGGTAGGCAGGTAAAACCTTCAAAATAAGTGCAGGTGTTCCACAGGGATCGGTTCTTGGACCTTCCAACAACGGACCTGGTACTAGGCGACGTTGTCGTTATACCGAGTCACGGATGTATCATGCACGGCGACGCCGTCCTCCTCAATGGCAGCTGCATAATCAGCATGTTAACATGTCACACAAGGCTCTTAGCCCCAAACATCTTTGGATTTGAGATTGAGGCTGTTACAGGGTTACACTCGTCGGGTACGCATATGACATTGCGGTTGTCGCTGTCGCAAAAACGGAAGAAAGGCTGAAAGCGATAATGAATGAGACAATTGGTGGGATTGACCGGCGGATGGGGGAAAGCGGACTTGCGCGAGCTCCCCGCAAATCCGATGCGGTCCTGCTAATTGAAAGAAGAAATGTGCGTGAACTGACCATTCTAATGGGGACAGTTGACGTACCGACTCGGAAGTCTTTAAGATATCTTGGGGTAGAGCTTCAGCGCAACCTCAGGGTATCCGGACCGGGTGGTGAGCAAGGCTGCAGTGTGTGTGAGAGCCCTTGGACGGCTGATACCCAACAAAGGTAGACCGTTGGCCTCCAAGACAAGGGTTGTGAATGCGGTCGTCCACTCCATTCTCTTGTATTGGATTGCCCGCATAGATAAAAGCCTTCAGGATTGAATGTTACAGAGCGAGACTGATGATGCAAAGGTTGTGAGATGATGAAAAAAGGGAGTGCAAAGGTTGCTTCGTGTGTGCAGCACATACAGGACTGTTTCTTGCGACGCCGTGACGGTCGTTTCTGGAGTCATTCCGCTAGATCTTCTGGCGGATGAAAGAGTGAGAGTTTGGGAAGGTAATGACGACAAGGAATCGACTAGCAGGGCGCCTGGAACTCAGATGGATGTATGGCGTGAAGAAGGACCTAACAATATTAAATGTGCGGAATCGGAAGCAGGTCAGTGTGAACCGGGGCGAGTGGAGCTGTAGTGGCGTCGGTAATGTCACTTCAAGGAACGCAAAGCCAAGGAAGAAGAAACAGCGACAGGGCCGTTCTTGAGTTGTTTTCGGAGCTTCAAACTAAGTTTCCAAAATAGTCGAAAGCTACGCCAGAAGACCAAGTAGACCTTTTTTCGGTTAGTTAAGCGCATGCGCGTCCGCCATGTTTAAAAGGGCGCGAATTTGAAAGTTTCGGGCACATTTTGATATTTTCATTGGTTATATGACAAAAAGTGTCCTATTAAAAGATTCTTTTTAATAATCTAATTATTAAAATCTGTTTTTCTGTCTGATGTTGACTTCTTTTAATATTCTTTCTTGTTATAGGATGACTACAAAGGAAAATATAAGACGTATTACGTGGAAACTATCAGGGAATTGTCTTCGGCTGACGCCAACGATTCCTTTGAAAAGCTCAATTACAATTTGAGTGACGGAATTGCTAGAGGTAATGAATCTACACAATCGTAGTTTTTAATTGCTAATATATTCTTTATATACGTGGTCTATTAGAAAAGTATCCGACCTTATTTTTTATTTTGAAAACCTGATGGATTTGAATCAAGCGCGCTTGCATGAACCGACCTTGAACCTTCGTGCGCATGCTTGAATTTTTTCCCGCCTGTAGATAGCGTCAGTGTTCAAGTGACGTAGTGCGTAGTGCTCTCGTCGGTTTTTCAATGCAAGTAAAATGACGGAAAGACTATAGGGAGTACTATAGGGATGTCCTACGTCGCCTACGTGATGCTGTGCGGCGCAAGCGACTGGAGTTATGGTCATCAGGAAATTGGCGACTCCATCACGACGTGCTCCATGCTCCTGCACATTCTTCATAATTTTTTGACGAAAACCCAGACTCCTCTGGTTCGACAGGCTCGTTACTCTTCTGATATGGTCTCCTGCGACTTCTGGCTAATCCCCAAAGTCAAGAGGCCATTGAAAGGAACGAGATTTCAGACAAGAGAGTACATTATGGATGCAACGACAGCCGATCTAAAGTCGATTCCGAAAGAGGCTTTTTCGGAATGCTTCCAACAATGGCGGCACCGCTGGGAGAAGTATGTGGAGTCCCAAGAAGACTACTTTGAGAGTGATTAGGTTTCCAACGCTCCAGGTATACCAGTTTTTTTTACCGGTTAAAGGTCGGATACTTTTCTAACAGACCACGTAAACTACATACTGACATCAATCAAATCGTTTCTATTCGACACACGTGTGGTGATCTTTTTTTACATTGTTTTGATCGATTTATTTTGTTATCTAGATGTGGAAACTGTTAAGATTTTCGACTGCAAGCGCACGAGATACGTCTGGGACGGACAGAAAGAGTTCATAAAACTCTGCGGATTAGAAATTGGAATGCTGCAATCGCATTTCCACAATTACAAAGGATTCAGCAAAGCTGAACAATCATCAAGGTAACAAATTTTGATTCACGATTAGCTATGGCGGCTTGGCTAGCGTGGATTTTTTGCAATAGCCCGCGGCTTCGCTAAATATTTTTTTTTTGTAGAGCTGTGATTTATGGACACAATGAAATCGATGTTCCTCTGCAAAGCGTCCTGAAACTCTTCGTCCTCGAGGCTCTGACGCCCTTTTACATCTTCCAGGTGTTCAGCCTAATCGTTTGGCTCGCCGAACAATACTACTATTACGGCATAGCCATCGTAATCATGTCGGTATTCGGTATTGGTTCATCCATCATACAAACAAGAAAAGTAACCGTTTCTTCTCATATAATTTCTTCTTTAGCTTATATTAGCTTATGTTCATTGCCTAGAATCAAAAAAACCTCCGTGGTACTCTTCACATGACGGACATGATCACCATCCGCCGGGATGAAAATTATCTTGACATACCAACAACGGACCTGGTACCGGGCGACGTTGTCGTTATACCGAGTCACGGATGTATCATGCACTGCGACGCCGTCCTCCTCAATGGCAGCTGCATAGTCAACGAAAGCATGTTAACAGGTCACACAAGGCGCTTCACTCCAAACATCTTCATTAACTTGTATGATCTTTAGGCGAATCCGTTCCTGTTTTAAAGACTGCCCTTCCGAACGTTGACAAACCCTTCGATGTTAAAGACGATGGGGATCATGTTCTATATTGTGGGACCAAAGTTATACAAACTAGGTATTACGGTAAGGTTTGCAAAATAATTCTTAGGACAAGTTTAATTTGCAATTTCTAGGCGAGGAGAGAGTATTAGCTGTTGTCGTTCGAACAGGATTTTTAACGTCAAAGGGCCAACTGGTTCGCAGCATTATGTATCCCCCACCAGCCGACTTCAAATTTGACCAAGACAGTTACAAGTTTATTATAATCTTAACCGTCGTTGCGGCCCTTGGAGTTATTTACACCATAGTTTCAAAAGTAATATTCTACTCCCGTCTATGTCGCGGAAATGATTGAGTAATCTTTTGCAGAGTACAAGAAATATTGCGTTTGGAGACATTTTGATAAAAGCTCTAGACACCATCACCATAGTTATACCACCAGCTTTACCGGCCGCTATGACCGTCGGTAAACTCTACGCGCTGAACAGATTGAAAGCTAAAGACATCTTCTGCATTAACTCCAGGGTTATCAACGTTTCGGGTTCCGTAAACTGCGTCTGCTTCGATAAGGTAACAAGCATACATTTTTAGGCACCAGCAATATTTTAAACGTTTCAGACTGGTACCTTAACAGAAGACGGTTTGGACATGTGGGGAGTTGTGCCGATGCAAGAAAGTTCTCTGCAAAACCCAATCAAGGAAATCTCGGCTATTCCAGTTAGTTCCGAATTGATACATGGTATGGCTACGTGTCATTCGCTTACTCTAATCGAGGGAAAACTTGAAGGTGATCCTTTGGATATTAAGGTTGTAGAAAACATGGAAGGAATTTGGAAAGATATTTAACGAGAATTAAACTATTACAGATGTTTGAGTCGACGGAGTGGGTATTGGAAGAACCCCAAGTCCAGGATACCTCCAAGTACGATCTATTGGTGCCGACAGTGGTGAAACCAATCAATTCCGAAGTATATAACTTTAAGGAGTTTTGTAAGGCTTTTCTAATTTTAATTTTTCAGTTAGAAATCGGCGTGATCCACCAATACCAATTTTCTTCGAAGCTTCAACGGATGAGCGTCGTTACAAAAACCCCAAACTCCCCAAACTTCCAGCTCTTCTGCAAAGGTTCTCCGGAAATGATTGCCTCGTTGAGCAAACCTTCGTCGGTCCCGGCGAATCTCGCGACGGTTTTGAGAACCCACACCGAGAAGGGTTACAGAGTTATCGCCTTGGCTGAGAAGCGACTGCTCGGAATGAATCTGGTCGGCATTCAGAGGACGACGAGGGAGCACCTGGAATGTGATCTCAATTTCTTGGGTCTCGTTGTACTAGAGAACAAGTTAAAACCCCAAACTGGGGACGTGATAAAAACCTTGATGGATTCAAAGATGAAGGTTGTGATGATTACTGGTATGTCAGCAATTTAGGTTTAGTTCATAAAACTTAAAACGGGTTAGGTTGGGTTAGGTTAGGTTAGATTAAGCAATGTCACATTCTCACAGATAAGGTTAAACCTAGGCCGCACTACTGTTTTATCCCGCGTAACCGCTATAACCGTGAAACCGCTCAAGAAACACAAAATCATCAGTCACAAAATCACGCGATTAAAAACCGCGGCGGTAGGGAAGGTTAAAATATGTTTAATGCTTGTTGTTTCAGGTGATAATATTCTAACTGCTCTTAGTGTTGCAAAGGATTGCGGCATCGTAAGAAGTGGCAGTTTGGTTGTGGACGTGGAGGCTTTTGCCCCGACCAAGACCCACGATGCGAAATTGTGTTTCAACGTTTCTCAATTATTAGTAAGACGCGATGAAGAGATATTTGCTTTCCTATATCTTGCCTTTTAGGTTCCTAAGGATGATTGCATATTGGATATCGAACATGTGCCGAAGAATATTGATTTGGCTATGACCGGTGCAACGTGGGCTTTGATCCGAGAGTATTTCCCTAAAGATTTGGCGAAATTTGCCGCGAAAGGAACGGTGTTTGCGAGGATGTCTAGTGATCAGAAGCAGCAACTGGTTGAAGAATTGCAAAATTTGGGATATTATGTTTGTAAGTTAGTTATAGCTTAAGTATTTAGTTTCTTTTTAAATATTTCCTCTTGCTTTAAGCTATGTGTGGAGATGGTACAAACGATTGTGGAGCGTTGAAGGCGGCCCATGTGGGGATCTCGTTATCGGAAGCCGAGGCGAGTGTGGCGTCCCCATTCACATCCCGCAACGCGAACATCGGTTGCGTCCCAGAAATCGTGAAACAAGGTCGAGCTGCACTAGTTACTAGTTTTGGTATCTTCAAGTTTATGGTGGCCTACAGTATGACCGAGTTTTTATCGGTTATTATACTTTACAGCATCGACTCAAACTTGACTTCCTTGCAGTTCTTGTATATTGATATTTGTCTGGTTGTAGTAACCGCCGCAGTTTTTGGAAGAACCGACGCTTATGAAGGCAAATTGGTCGATGAAGCTCCGATGACGTCTTTACTTAGTTTTGTGCCATTGGCATCTTTGATTTTACAAATCTTGTCTGTGGTGTCTTTCCAGGTGATAGCTTACCACACCATCCAAACTTACGATTGGTTCGAACCGTTCGTGTTTGAGCCTGGAACGAACATTTACACCAGCTATGAAAACTACGCGGTTTTCGCCACCAGCACCTTCCAATACATAACTTTGGGTATAATTTATTCCAAAGGCAAACCGTACAGAAAACCAATTTACACAAATGTTGCGTATTCTATTTGTATTCCTCTTATGGTGGCGCTTTGCGTTTATGTGATTTACGATCCTGCCGGATGGATTTTAACGGGTTTGGAAATGAAAATTCCTCCGCAAGACGACGGGAAAGTTATGGTGCTGCTACTAGCCATTGCCCATTTCTTCTTTGCCTATGTCTTGGAAGATCTAGTTTGCGACTATTTCTTATACAGAAAAGTCAAAAGCAAATTCAAGAAGAGCTCTCGAAAGAAATATTTACACGTTGGCATGGATATAGAAAAATTAGCTGGGAAATCGATGGGAGTAGTAAACGGGGCATTTGAAAAGTGATAATATTGTATTTATAACATTCCTGATAACAACAAAGATTTTATTTTAAGTAAAAACGGATTGTTTTATTATATAATTATTTCTCAAAATATGCTTCAATTTCAATCAAAGTTTTTCCTTTGGTTTCCGGTATAAACCGAGCTACAAAAACCGTCCCGATCAGTGACATTCCGCCGTAAAATAATAAAATCCCCGTTACTCCCATCCCTCTGATCATATCAGGATACACCTTAACAATAGCAAAATTAAAAAGATAAGCGATGGATGTCAATAGCCCAGTCATGGTTCCCCTCATCCTCCCTGGAAAACATTCAGCCGCAAGCCCAAAAGGAATCGAGAGGAATCCCAACGAGCAAGCAAAGAAAAACGCGATCAGCCGAAAAGCTATAGTCCAATCGTATGCTTCGTTTACTTCAATAAATATCACAATTGCTAGAGAAAGTATGGTTTTTTAAAGTAAGGTTGTCATTAAAATCCTAGAAAGCGCAGATATCAGCCTCCTGTCGATATACCTCGACGCGACACAACAAATGATGGTCTTACCTGACGAACTGTGGACCTTGTAGGCGTCATTTCAATTTCCTCCTTAACATTTTTGTTAAAAATTTCTAGCCATTCCTCTAAGTTTTGCTCAATTCTTCTTTGCCTACGTCGAGAAAGATCTAGTTTGCTACTATTTTTTATACACAAAAGGCAAAATTAAAAAAAATCGACAGAAATATTTACACGTAGATATGGACATAGCAAAATTAAGTGGGAAATCGATGGTAGTAGTAAAGGGGGGCACTTGAAAATTGATAGTATTAATTGTATTTGTAAATGATAACATTCCTGATAACAAAAATATTCTATTTTAAGAACAAAACCAATTGTTTTATTATTTATTCATGTTTATGATTTCTCAAAATACTCTTCAATTTCAATCAAAGTTTTTCCTTTGGTTTCCGGTATAAACCGAGCTACAAATACCGTCCCGATCAGTGACATTCCGCCGTAAAATAATAAAATTCCCGTTACTCCCATCCCTTTGATCATATCAGGATACACCTTAACAATAGCAAAATTGAAAAGGTAAGCGATGGAAGTCAATAGCCCAGTCATGGTTCCCCTCATCCTCCCTGGAAAACATTCCGCCGCAAGCCCAAAAGGAATCGACAGGAATCCCAACGAGCAAGCAAAGAAAAACGCGATCAGCAGGAAAGCTATAGTCCAATTGTATGCTTCGTTTACTTCAATATATATCACAATTGCCAGAGAAAGTAAGGTGATTGTCATTAAAACTCCAGAAAAAGCAGATATTAACCTCCTGTCGATATACCTCGACGCTACACAACAAATGATGGTCCCTATAAAACGCATCACAGCAGTTCCAAGAATCACTAAATATGCATCGGCGTTTGTCCCCGAAGAGACGATAATATCCATCGCATAAAAAACGAGGACGAACCCCCCACTGGCTTGTTGAAAGAAAAAGAAGATCAAAACCAAAACAAACGGTTTATAAAACGTCGGCCGCTTGAAATACCCAACGTTGCTTCTAAGATTAGATAACGTTGACCGACCTACTTCTTCCCCGCTGATCTTTGACGCATCGCGATGCTTCACCAGCGTTTGGATATCGTCGAATATTTCTTCATTGTACTCCTGGTATCCGTATATCTTCCTAAGGCTTTTACGAGCTTCGTTTATTCGGTTCTGCGATACCAGCCATGCCGGAGATTCCGGAAAGAATATTAAGGTAGAAATCACCGAACAGCACGGAAGTATTGATATTATCAAGGCTATGGAACCCCAGTCATCCTTAAAGAAAGAAAAATGCAGTTTGTTTATTTAAATGGAAACATGTTGCAATAAATAAAAGGTTGTTGTATAATAAATAGAAGTAGATTTCTGAAGCAAAAATTTTGGATCAAGTTTAGACTAAAAGTTTCTACTAGTTTATATTTTTTGGTGAATATTCAGCTACTATAAGGAACAAAAGGTTGCTTGTTGTTTCGCGTTACATTTACATGAATCGTACCTTATAAATGTAGCCAATTCCATACAAGAATAAAAGTCCAAACGCGAAGAAGGTTGACATGCTGCTAGTGAAAACACCTCTGAATTTCGTACTGGAAATTTCAGCTAAATATACAACTGGTGGCATTGTCGCCAAGCCCATGGCAAATCCAGTCATAAACCTTCCTAACAGCAAGACATCATATTTATAATCCTCTAAGTAATACGCTATAGTTATCAAAATCCATCCTGAGAAACAACAAGCATTTATGCACAGGATGGCAGCGCGACGTCCGTATCGATCGGAAATCGGTCCAGAAATCAAACAACCCAACGGTGTACCAATCGATATTATACTAACTGTAACGTTAAGTTTTATTTATTGCATAGTGGATTGGTGGAATGAACGAATTACCAAACCAAGATCCTTGACTGGGTGTTAGGTGATTCTGACTTGAGGAGTCGAGCAGTGGCGTTAAAGCTATTGCGGCGTAGCCTTGGCTTATTCCCGGAGCTATCATGGAAAAGTAACTTAACACCCACAGAATAAACTAAAAACAAAAAGTAAGATCAATACGTTTTTGGCATACTTTCCTTTATTGAATTCCTTATTAATCTAAAAGTGTTTAGTCTAGAGCAAGTGTGGGATTATATTTCATCAAATTCATCCCAGACGTATTAAAATGAAGAGTTAATTGTTTTAGCATTAACTGTATGAAACAACACGTTAAATTAATTATGTTATTTGTTTCATGTGATTGTTTATTTATGACTATAGTTTCACCAACACAGTGGCCCCTTTCGTATAAAATTGCTGGTTTTACCTGACGAGCTGTGGACCGTGTAGGTGTTAGTCCAATTTCTGCCAACATTTTCATTTAAAAGATGTTAAATGCTCATAATTATGAGACTCTCAACGACTGTGCAATTTAAAGCTTCACTCGCGAATAATGGCAATTAACAATTAAAAAAAAAAGATTTATGTTGTGTACTATATAATCTATTTTATGGTTCAACGACATGTCGTATAAATAACATTCTAGAAGAATTAAGTGAAAATCTGTTGTTAATTGTAACTCGATTCGAAAATTTCGTCTAAATGTGAAAAATTGTTTTTTTTTATATATATGAAGATAGCGGAACGAGTATCTTTGTTGCGCTGAATAATCTTATCTTTATTATCTAAATAATCGAAAAGTGAGGGCGCGCACGCACAGGTTTCCTTCAAAAACTTTCCCTCTTGAAAAGGTTTTCTATGCCTAGCAATGACATTTGCAGCCAAGTAACTTGCCGCGCTCGTAGACAATTTTATATGATAAACAAGCCGCCTCCGCGCACTGCGCCCAATCACTCCGTAGCGGAGAATCACTCGCGTTCGTTTGTAATATAACTTTGTTATTTTGAACTAAAATGCAAACCGTTTTGATCAGTAGCGTGCCCAATATATTCTGTCACGTGCCAGCAATTGCACGCGTGGCATTAGTTCGCTATCCCTGACCTAGATAATGGTTATCACTATTGATGGAACGATTAAGACCCATATCGTATCCGTCTACGCCCCAACTGAGACCAGCCCGGACACAAACAAGGATGAATTTTATGCCCAGTTTCAACACACACTGGATACAATACCCCAAACCGAATTAATCTTACTTATGGGCGACTTTAATGCACATACGGGTGCAGATCGAACCGGTTGGGAAGAAACGATGGGAAAATTCGGATACGGGGAAATAAATGACAACGGATTACGCCTCTTATCATTTGCAGCGTCAAACAACTTGATCATCGGCAACAGCATCTTTCGTCACCCCCTCAAACATCAACTCACGTGGCGAAATCCATCCGGCAACGATTCGGCGATGTTGGACTACATTTTGGTCAACACCAGATTCCGATCGACGCTCAAAGATGTACGTGCGATGCGTGGACCCGACTGTAGATCAGACCATTATCTTGTCCGAGTGAAACTACAATTGAAATTACAAAGAGCAAAGAAAAAGGCACCACCATCAGCCAAGAGGAACTGGGCCTGTCTGCGAGACCCTGAAACCAGCCGAAAATTTCAAATCGCATTATCCAACAAATTTGCAGCACTCACGATACCAGTCGATATCAACATAGAAGAAAAACAACTTTCTGAGTCTATTGTGGGGTGTGCAACGGAGCTGTGTCCGCCCATCCTTCGACGGACGCAGCAATGGATCTCGGACGACTGTCTCAATCTAGTCGACCAGCGGAAGCAAATGAAACACGTCGATTTCAAACAATACCGACGATTGAACAAAGAAGTTCGACAGAAAATGAAATTGGAACGGGAAGCTTACTGGAATAACATCGCGGCTGACATGGAAGAAGCAGCGTCAAGGCATGAGTACCGGACGCTGTACCAGACAATCCGACGGTTAAGTGGCAAAACAACATCAACAAATGACAATATCAAAAAATTGGATGGAACTTTCGTGACCTCTCCTCAGGAACGTCTACAGCGGTGGAGAGAATTCTTTCATCAGCTGTACAACCACAATCCGCCAGTAGGTCCAGCACCCGAACTGCCGATTATTGAGCAGCCGATAAATCAGTTTCCCGATACTGAACCAACAATCAATGAGGTGAAGACGGCAATAAAATCCCTGAAAAATGGTAAAGCGCCGGGAGGAGATCAAGTAACTGCCGAAATGATCAAAGCCGGGGGAGACGTCTTATTACATCAACTTCACGTTCTCACAGTGCATATATGGCATTCAGATTGTGTTCCATCCGTGTGGAAGAAAGCGATTGTTGTGCCTATTTTGAAGAAAGGCGACAGTCGGGAATGCAAGAATTACCGTGGTATTAGCCTCCGCTCGATCGTCGGCAAAGTATTTATGAAAATCATACAATCAAGACTACAGAAACATCGAGAGCAAACAAGCCGGGAAGAACAAGCTGGATTTCGACCACATCGAGGATGCATCGATCAGATATTTGCTCTCCGTCAGCTAATGGAAGAAAGAATTCGATGTGGCAAACGAACTGTCATCGTCTTCATCGATTTCAAATCTGCTTTTGATTGCATCGATTGGACAAGCTTGTGGGAAGCCCTGAAGATCGAACACGTGCCACTGAAAATCATTCAACTTCTTCAAGCATCGTACGACGGCTCAACCAGCAATGTTCGTATCCGAAACGACATGTCTGAGGAATTCCCGATTCGAACCGGAGTCCGGCAAGGAGACGTGGCCTCGCCGCTCCTTTTTAACATTGTGATCGACACGATTATGCGGAAAGCGTTTGATGGGCGACGCGGAGTTCGATATGATGACAAAAACTTCCTAACCGATCTGATGTTTGATAACAGTGCGGTTTTCGCCAACACAGATGCCGAAGCAACAGACACCTTGTATGACATTTCCCGCATTGCCCAGTCATACGGACTGAGAATCAATGCGGATAAGACCAAAGTGCTTACAACGGATGGATCTAAAGCCAGAGTTTACCTCGATGGAACCACAATCGAGCAGGTACCACAGTTCAAATATTTGGGATCACTGGTTGTGGAGAAGAAAGTAGCTTCGACAGCCGAAGTTCACAGCCGGATAGGCCAGGCAACAGCAACGTTTGCTTCACTCAAGTGGTGCATATGGAAGCGGACGAATATTACCATCAAAACCAAAATACGCCTATACCGGACGCTGATCCTCCCAATTCTTCTTTATGGATCGGAAACATGGACATTACTCAAACCAGACCTTAACAAGCTCGAGGCCTTCCAAATGCGATGCCTGAGACAGATTCTCTGCGTCTCACTCCTCAACCACCTCCGAAATGAGACAATCAGAGAAAGGTGGGACCAACAGACACCGATTGTTGAGGAAATTCAAAAACGCCGATTACGATGGTTCGGCCACATCTGTAGGATGGGCGACAATCGAGTACCGCACAAACTCCTATGGAAAAAACGACCTCTTGATTGGAGAACACAAAAACAAGCACCGAAGACCACATGGTTGAAACACGTAGAGAACGATTTAAAAAACCAGCGAATAACAACAGCTGAGGCAAGAACCGTTGCAACTGATCGATTAGCATGGAAGCGTATAGTGAATGGAGCACGGAATCTAGCGGCACCAACAGCAGCGTACTGGCTACGAGGTCGACCACCTCTCCATGCGCCGGCTATGGATTAAATAAGAAGAAGAAGATAATGGTAACTATAAAACAAACAAACAAGTAAAAAGGACAAAATTTGTTAACAGCTAGGATTAGAATTGGAAGAAAATGTTGTTAAAAGGAACCCTTTTTTTGTGTGGGGGTCGTTTGGCTGCAAAGCCTTTCTGCACTGCGACCAACTTGATCTATTGTGCTTGACCGTACTACAATTACTCTCCCAGGAATTCAACTTCGTGAACGAAGTCTAAGATATTCCTGAGAGGCCTGCTACTCAGCTCCAAGGTGGTCATTCTTGCGACCCCGAAATGGGCTATCGCTACACATGTGCACATTATGTGTTCAGCGGTTTCTTCATCTGATTCACATAATCTACAGGCAACTTCCTCTGCCTTTCCCATTTTGTGTAGGTGATATCTCACCGGACAATGTCCTGCGAGTATGCCTACCAAAGTTCTGATTTCTCTTCTACAGAAGCTTAGCATCTGTTGCGTTTTTGCGGCAGAATAGTTTATGAGCATTTTAGCTTGCCTCTGTCCTGGCGTGTTCTTCCAGTGGGTTTGCTTTTGCTCTTCTTCCCATTTCTTAGCCCCCTGCCTTAAGTGGGCCTTTGTAAGCCCACAAGTTGGCTCCGGACCCAGAAGGCAGCCTCGGCCCCGCTTTTGGCGAGTGCGTCGGCCATTTCATTCCCATATATGCCCTGGTGACCCGGTGACCACATTAGCGTGAGTCTGTTACCTTTCATCAGTTGCTTTAGGGTTTGTTTACAGTTCCAGGTTAACTTGGAATTAAAGTTGTGGGCTTTTAAATTCCTTAGAGCTACCTGGCTCTCCGTTAGGATGAAGATTTGCACTCCTGACGAGGACGAAGACGTTTCTTTAGGCAGATTTGTGCGCATCTTTCAATGGCTATAATTTCAGCCTGTAGTACCGTGGGAGCCTGGCCCAATGCTAAGGATAATAGGATATGCCAATTCCTGTACCCTTAACAGTTTTTGATGCATCGGTGTACCACATGGTCGCTTTGTCTTTCAGGTTTTCGATTCTTTGAACACTGCTTTGGCGATCATTGATGACCACTTCAACGGCTGTGTCAAAGTCGTATTCTGTAGACATTGCGTCCCAGGGAAGCTTCAGAAATTTCTCTCCGATTTGTTGCCTTATTTTCATGTGTCTCTGAATAGGCGATATACACCTTAGTCTCAGAGCACTAAGAAGACCATCTTTTTCTACCAGTTTATGCAGTGGGAGTAGGTCCAACAGAACTTCCATTGCTGTGGTTGGAGTAGATTGCATCGCTTCTGTTATACCCAAGCCCGCAAGCCGTTGAAGCTTTTGTAGCATGTTTTGGGTCTTTATTTCCTTTGTTTTGTACCACCATATGAGTGAACCGTAGGTGATAATCGGTCTTACCACTGTTGTGTAAGACCATAGGATCATTTTGGGTTTTAGTCCCACAAAAAGCTTACGGCAGATCCAAAAGGTCGCTGTGGCTTTTGATAGCGTTTTATTCAGATGCGAGTTCCAAGTGAGTTTTTTATCTAAGGTTACCCCTAGATATTTCACCTCCTGGGTGAACTCTAACGTCTGACCATCAATGCTCGGAGCTTTCAAGTTTAGCTTCCTCTTTCTGGTTTTGCTCGGGTTGACACTAAGGCCCTCCTTCTTGCTACAACAGTTGATGGTGTTAAGTGCACTCTGTGCAAGGTTCATGACCCCATGGGTTATGAACCCATAGTCTTTTTCTTTAATTTCTGAAATGAGTTTTAGGTGTTTTAGAAATTAAAAACAAATAAATAATTACAAACTGGCCGATTTTCTTCATCTGCGGTCAATACTAATAACAGCAGAGCTTCCTCCTCTGAGGAACTCATGAGTATACGGGTATATCTACCATACATTTACCTTTTCAAATGACATATATACAAAAATATAGTAACTTATCAAGACTTTTCCAGAAAATCGAGGCAAAACTTATCCAAATTTTATACTTACCCATAAGGGTTTTTTAGATAATATAAATTATCCAA
The DNA here is from genome assembly GCA_944588485.1 of Phosphuga atrata. Classification (NCBI taxonomy): domain Eukaryota; kingdom Metazoa; phylum Arthropoda; class Insecta; order Coleoptera; family Silphidae; genus Phosphuga; species Phosphuga atrata. The sequence continues at coordinate 9,007,876 of OX155904.1, read as the reverse complement.
AAAACCAAAAATGGATTTTCAAGCGTTTTCCACGCTTTTTCCAATTCCGTTCTTTTGAAACCTTCAAACGGGAAATTGCCAAATTCTTCCACCAAGGAGGAAACTTCAGAAAGTTCTTCAGTCAGTTTTCTTCGAGAGCTTTCAGGCGGGAAAGCCTGGTGCAAGATGTGCCTTGTTGAGTAACGGCCGAAGGTACAACTTGTACCATGTTGTACCATCGGCCGTTAATGATTGATTAAGCGTGTCATGGTACACATGTTGCATCATCGGCCACTAAAATGTTAACATCAGAGAAAATTCTATTTCAATTAGATTCATTATTAGACAAAACACATACCAGATTTGTGAAATAAATATTGAATTTATTTTTTATTTGCTTACATCTGCATCACACTTTTACGCAGAAGGAAATAATTATTGTTCACATAATAGTAAACAGACTTGATAACCTTTTGGACAAGTGAACTGCTTTAAATACAAATTTATCGCTACCAAATATGCGTTTTACAAAGAAATATTTTTCAGTTTGAAACTTATATATTATACATAAATTTGGTCGGCCCCTCCCAGGGATAGGGAATTTTTGATTAGGGATTTGGGAATCCCACCGCTTATGCACCGTCTCCCCACCTGGAACCCCGAATACTTCTTGTTGTACGTCTCTATTTCTGAAGGTTGGCGACCACTTCACTAAATCGCTTTCTATCTCCGGCCATGCGGAATAGTTCTCCCACGTCCATACCAGTCCAGTTTAATAGTGTTTTGAGAGTTCCCAGGCCGTTCCAAAAACCGAATTCTACATCGCTGTTCTCCATTTCACATCGCTTATATATTCTATTCTTAATAATATCCAGAAACACTTGTGTCTTAACTAATGAGTCTGAAGTCTTCACAAGATTTAGCGTTAGGTTAGGTTAGTTTAGGTTTAGGTTAGTCGCCACAGTAGCGGAAATGGACTAATAAAAACAAAATAAATGGACACGAGTGGTACAAAGACGGGAAAAGTGACACAGCGATCAGGGTAAACAATGCGGACATAATAATAAAGGGTACCGGAAGTGGAACAGGTTTTGTCTGGGTGGAAACAAGGAACCTGGTGATGTACAGCTGATATATCTCTCCAAATGAGAAACTAAGAGACCTGGAAAAATCTCTCCACGAAATCGGCGTAATGGTGAGAAGAAACACTAAACCCAAACTAATTGCGGGTGATTTTAATTCAAAATCCCCACGCTGAGGATGTAGGACAATGGACGAGCGAGGCGACCTAGTCACTGACTGGATCTCACAACTAGATCTTCATATAGAAAACCAAGGGGATGTGCCCACCTTCGAACGAAGAACGTCGCGTTCCATTATAGATCTTACTCTTACCGAAAAGCTTGGGGGGAAAGTGAACTGTTGGGAGGTACTCGACAGGGAAACCCTAAGCGACTATAGTTTGGGTTACACAGGGCTGGTCAATTAAGCACCAAAACGAAGAAAAACTGACAAAACGGCTCGAGGCAGAAACTGACAGAACACAAGAAAATACAGCAGAGGAAATGGTGGCGGTCATCACCAGAGTTTGCAACGATGTATTACCAAACCGAAAAAAGAACGGTAATAAAAGGAAAGTTTATTGGTGGAACGAAAACATCGCCCAACTAAGAAAAAAATGTGTCGTACTAAGACTAAATCCAGGGAAGAGTATAAGATTATGAAAAAAGCTTAAGAAGGGAAATTAATGTCTCAAAAAAGGAAAATTGGAAGAAACTGTGCCAAATGGTGGACGATGACCCCTGGGGAGACGCCTACGGAATAGCCAAAGGAGGACTAAAGGCTAGATACCCCCCTGCAAAGCTCCCAATCGCAAAAATCGAGGAAATAACCGGCATTCTCTTTCCCAAACACTAGGTACCAAACTGGGTGCAGCCAACGGTAAGCGACATCCCTGAATTCACTTTGGAAGAGCTAAAAATAGCAAAGAATCGCATCCGAGATGGCAGGGTCCCAGGGCCTGACGGAATTTCACCGGAGGTCATAATACTCGCAGCGTATATACTCGGGGTTATGAATAGATGCCTCAAACTTGGACACTTTCCAGAGATATGGAAAGTTGCGAAGTTAGTTCTACTTCGGAAAAATTTAAATAACCCTAATGAAGCCGCCGGATAAAGACCACTGTGCCCTCTGGATGTGGCAGGAAAACTGCTGGAGCAACTGCTGGTAGGAAGAATAACGGCGGAAACAAATAACAGTTCGGTTTCAGGCCAGGAAGGTCAACGATAGACGCCATCGGAAAGGTGGTGGAAACGGCGAGGACAGCTAATGCAAGAACGTGGAGGACAAGAGAGATCTGCATCCTCGTAACGCTCGACATAAGAAACGCGTTCAATTCAGCAATCTGGCAACACATCATGGATGAGGCGACAAAATTAGGACTCCCCGCATACATACTCCGCATAATAAGAAGCTACCTGGATAAGAGGAAAATAGCAATACAGGCAGAAAATAAAACATTGGAGCTAGAAATCAGCAGTGGTGTTCCGCAAGGCTCGGTATTGGGTCCAACTCTGTGGAACATTCCGTCCGACGGAGTGCTCAGATTAAGACTGACAAAAAGATTTGAGTCGGTTTTGCGGACGATTTAGCAATCACAATCTGTGGAAAACCGAAAATTTTGTAATGGACAAGTCAAACGAAGCAATGAGGCTTGTGGACGAGTGGCTAGAGAAAAAGGAGCTAGCCCCAGAGAAGACCGAGGCCGTTGTACTGGCGGGCAAGAGACAGCTAAATGATATAACTTTAAAGATCAAAGATACCATAATTACACCGAAAAGTGCAGTTAAGTATTTAGGTGTTATTATCGACAAAAACCTTTCGTTCAGCGACCATGTCTCCAAAGCGGCGGAGAAAGCATACATAACCACCACTGCGCTGGAAAGTCTAATGCCAAACGTGGGAGGTCCCACTGCCAGTAAAAGGAAATTACTATTTTCGGTAGCATAATCTGTGATGCTGTACGAAGCACCAATTTGGGAGAGGGCCATAAAGGTACAGAAGACAAAAATCAAACTGGCGACAGTGCAACGAAAGCCGGCACTAAGAGTCAGTAGCGCAATACCTGACAAAATCAATGGGACAATGCAAAAACAGGAACATCGACAAGACATATTATACCACATATCCATAAATGGGACACACGGGGAGATAGGCTACTACGTCACCCAAGTACTCAGCGGACACGGCTGCTTTCGAAATTACTTATACAAAATCGGAAAAGCAACGGACACGCTGTGTGAGTATTGTGGAGCAGAAGACAACGTCGCACTCACGATCCTTGAATGCAAGCGCTGGGAAAAAGAACGCAGAGACCTACCAGAAATTAAGGAGGAAAGCGATCTGGTAAACAAAATTATGGAGTCCGAACAAAACTGGGTTAAAATACAGGGAGTAATCCGTGAAATTATAACACGGAAGGAAGAAGAATAAAGGTCTCGGCAGAAGAGCGAATCACGAGAGAAAGCAAGAGCTAAACAGGAAAAGTAGGGCGGTAAAACAACCGTCCGAGCTGCTCACCCCGAAGGAATGCGCAAGCGATACCAGGGTGGCGTACTTAAAGCCAAGTGGAAGTAGGGGTTTAGTGAGTGCGGGCCTCACATACAGGCTGGTAGAGCTTCCCCCAAACCACATAAAAAAAGGTTTAAGTTAGTCTACGATGGTGTCCTCAGGCTGAAGCTACCCGACCGTTGCTTCATCCTCCGTACTGAAGTTTAAAGTTCGGACGCCAGTAGTGGTGTTCCACAGGGCTCCGTAATAGGACCAACCTTGTGGAACGTATTCTACGATGGTATCCTTAAGCTGAAGCTACCCGACCGTCACTTCATCCTCCGTACTGAACTTAAAAGTTGCGACGTCACTAGTGGTGTTCACAAGGGCTCCGTAATAGGACCAACCATGTGGAACGTACTCTACGATGGTGTTCTCAGGCTGAAGCTAACCGACCATCGCTTCATCCTCCTTACTGAAGTTAAAAGTTTGGACGTCGGTAGTGGTGTTCCACAGGGCTCCGTAATAGGACCAACCCTGTGGAACGTACTCTACGATGGTGTCCTCAGGCTGAAGCTACCCGAGGGAGTTAACATAATCGGTTTTGCGGACGACCTGGCACTCACTTTAGTGTGAAAGAGGTCTATGCACATAGCTAACTTGGTCATTGATCAAATTACTAAATGGATGTCATCAAAATTTCTCCACCTAGCGCCGGAAAACTTCGAAACGGTAGTGTTAACGGGATATATAAAGTTGCCTCCTATGTCTTTCAAAGTGATGGATGTGGACATTAAACCAAACTGGACATGAAATGCCACAAATGCACCTGGGCAACGCAAATTGCGAGAGGGAAAATTTGATCAAATCCGATCTCTCCAAGCATCTGAAGGCGTTTTGCGGATTGAACAATTGAGAAAATATTGTCCGCTAGAGTTCTCGTCCTACCCTGGTGTTTGTTTACACGAGAGGAAGACACAGCGAGAACATTATATGACGGAACTGGAGTTCTAAATATCACCTGCGGACTCCGGCATATATGTCCAAAATTGCAGACATCGAAGTATCTTGCAAAAAAGGTTTCGACCATCGTCTGAGGTAGAAACGAGTTTAACGAGACAGCAACTCAGGTGTCGAGTTACAGAGAGTGTTCCAACGTTATGGGGAGACTGAATCCTTTCATAGACGACTTGGTACAAGCAGAAGGAGATTTACAACGACTTGGGATGACCGCTTTATTGTGCCAACATCATTAAGAAATCGTCAACTTAATGCGGTTCAACTGCAACAACAGCTCCGTGCAGTACGAAGAGTGGCTATTAGTCAGTGGACAGTAAGATGAAGACTGCAGGAAAGTGACTAGACCGCTAAGACACATTGTCAAGTTTGTCAAAAACTTACCCCAGCTCGTCGTCAAGCACGCCTGCGTTTTGCAAGGGATCATTTAAATTAGACGTTGGAACAATAGGGGTCTGTTCTATTCATCGACAAAAATCGAAAAATCACATATTTTTTGTTGAATTTTTTTTTGGAAATGATTCAGGTCACTTAAAACAGGTGTTTGGACAATTCTTGGACAGTAGATTTTTTAAAATTACGCCAACGTTTCGACCCTTATTGGGTCTTTCTCAAGTATTGTTTGTTTGTCCAAGAATTGTCTAAACACCTGTTTTAACTTGACATGAATCATTTCCAAACAAAAATTCAACAAAAATCATTTCGATCGAAAAATATTTGCTTTTTCGGTTTTTTTTCGATGAACAGAGCAGACCCCCATTGTTCCAACGTCCAATATAAATGGTCCCTTGCAAAACGCAGGCGTGTTTGTGGACGAGCTGGGGTAAGTTTTTTAAAAAGTGCAGGTGTCAGCCGTCAAGTCACTTAGTAAAAAAATTTTTTACCCAAAGGTAATCGAAGTGCTGAAAACGGTCGGTTTTCTAGTTTATTTCGCTCTAAAGTTACAAATAAACAAGTTTTATTTATTTTTTCGCTGTACGCCATCACGCATTTCCGACTGATTTCACTCTGTCATAACTTTTGAACGGCTAACCACAGAGACTTCTAGTCTTCACCAATTGATTCAGCGTCCCAAAATTAGTCCCAAAAAACGTATATAAAACTCCCTAGGAAGCTTTCAGTTAAGAAATACCATCGACACGGAGAGTCTAGACCGCGGAAACGACGAATTGCGAGAAAATCGATTTTGTCAAAATCTTTATTTTTTTAGTTACAGCAAAATTTAAAAACGCTTCTAAGAGTATTTTTGCTGCTGTTTACAGATATGCAAATTATATTTCGCTAGCTCTTTCGGTTCACTATCGCCTGCAAGAATTGAAGAAATTTTCAAGAAATTTAGGCGCTCGAGTAGATATCTCGGAAAGTCGTAAATTTTCCGCGGACAATCTTAGTGTGTTAACAGGAAAATGACTTTCTGAAAATGATGCCGCAATCCGTTTTTGATTATCTGCAACCGTTTCGGAGACATCTACTTAGCAAATCGAGAATCGTGTAAATTTCAGTTTGAAACTTTGCGACGATTTTTTTTACCTTTGCGGATAATTTATACATCGACTTGTTCGTCTTGTCGTGTAGTTTCTGTGTGCCGAAAATGATTTCGCTGCTTTTTACCGTTCTCTAGAAAATCGAAATAAACCGAAAACGCACATATTTTTAGAACGAAAAGATGGAATTTTTTTTTTGAAATTTTGTTTGGAAATTTTGTTCGTGATTTTTTTTGGTTACCCGAAGGAAATCGAAGTGCTGGAAACGGTTTTTCAGTTTATTTCGCTCTAAATTTACAAATAAAGAAGTTTTATATATTTTTTCGCTGTACACTATCTGGCATTTCCCACTGATTTCAGGCTGCTATAACTTTTGAACGGCTCACTACAGAGGCTTCTAGTCTTCACCAATCGATTCAGCGTTCCAAAATTAGTCGTAAAACGTATATAATATTCCTTAGGAAGCTTTCAGTTAAGAAATATCATCGCCACGGGGAGTCTATACCGCGGAAACGATGAAATACGAGAGAATCGATGTTGAGAGATCGAGAATCAAACTCGTTATTTTTAGAGTTACAGCAAAATTTAAAAAAGGTTCTAAAAGCATTTTTTGCTGATAATTTCAGATATGCAAACTATATTTCGCTAGCTCTTTCGGTTCTCTTTCGCCTGCAAAAATTGAAGAAATTTTTAATGAATTTCGGCCCTCGAGTAGAGATCGCGGAAAGTCGTGAATTTCCAGCGGACAATCTTAGAGTATTAATAGGAAAATGACCTTCTGAAAACGATGCCGCAATCCGTTTTTGATTATCTGCAACCGGTTCCGAGACATCTACTTATCAAATCGAGAATCGGGTAAATTTCAGTTTGAAACTTCGCGACGAATTTTTGAATCTTAGCGGACAATTTATACATCGACTTGTTCGCCTTGTTGTGTAGTTTCTGTGTGCTAAAAATGATTTCGCTGCTTTTTACCGTTCTTGAGAAAATTGAAAAAACCGAAAAAGCACATATTTTTCGAACGAAATGATGGAAACTTTTGGTTGAAATTTTTTTTCGAAATTTTTTTCGTGATTTTTTTTGGTAATCGAAGTGCTGAAAACGGTTTTTTTTGTGTATATCGCTCTAAAGTTACAAATAAACAAGTTTTATATATTTTTTCGCTGTACGCCATCTCGCATTTCCGACTGATTTGACGCTGTAATAACTTTTGAACGGCTCACCGCAGAGAATTCTAGTCTTCACCAATCGATTTAGCGTCCCAAAATTAGTCTGAGAGCGTATAGAATATTCCTTAGGAAGCTTTCAGTTAAGAAATAACATCGACACGAAGAGTCTAGACCGCGGAAACGACGAAATGCGAGAAAATTTATTTTGTCACAATCGTTATTTTTTGAGTTACAGCAAAATTTAAAAACGTTTCTGAAAGCATTTTTGCTGCTGATTACAGATATGCAAATTATATTTCGCTAGCTTTTTCCGTTCACTATCGCCTGCAAGAAATGAAGATATCTCAGGAACTCCGCCTGTAGTGCTCACTGGGTGAATTGACTAGCTCAGTAGACGCTGTTGCCGGTCCTAAGCCTGGATAAAGGAGGAGGGTTGAGCATGGGGCTAACAATCCCTCCTCGTAAAAACCGTACCGTTGCGAAAACCCTAACCAAGCCTTAGACAGAACCAGGACGGACATTAAAAAGACGAAAACGACATGATTATGGATAAACAACATTGAAGAGGATGCCAAACAAATATTAAAAGTTCGGAATTGGAAAACAAAAGCAAAGCATCGAGGCGACTGGGGGCAGAAAATATGCGAGGGTAATACAGGTCCAAATTGGTCTGTAGCGCCACGAAGAAGGTAACCGCTATAACCAAGAAACCGCTCGAGAAGCACACAGTATTAAAATCAGTCGCGGGAAAAAAACGCGAATGAGGCCGCTTGTCTTAGCTTACTTGCCTCACAAAATCACACAATTAAAAACCGCGGCGGTTTAGCCGTAGTGCGGTCTAGGCCTTAAACGAAGAATTCGAGCTAGGCTTTGTGGGACTTTAGCAACCGCGCTGCTTAGCCTTCCCAACTAGAAGCAACTTAAACCCTGGAATCAAATATAAGCGGATCCAAGACTAAAACACTCATTCCCAAGAAAGACGGCCAATGTCCGCTCCTGCGGGATCCACCGCAAACACCCAGAAAGACGCTTCTTCTTCTTATAGTGCAGTGGTTGCGAATCTATGGCTCGCGTGTCACAGCTCACACGTAGGAAAATTGTATTGGCACGCGAACTACTCAGCACGCGTGCCTTATAAACTTCTTAAACTTAAACCTTCTACCAATCAGCCTGACATCATTCTTTCTAAAAACCTTAGAAAGACTGATAGACAGACATTGGAGAGAAGAAGCGCTGATTAGATCTCCGCTTCATACATACCAACACGCTTACCAAACAGGAAAGTCATGCGAAACAGCGTTACACCAGTTAGTAAGTAAAATTGAGAAAACTTTGGAGAACAAAGAAGTTGCCCTAGGTGCTTTCTTAGATATAGAAGGAGCCTTCGATAACACATCTTACATCTCAATAGAAAACGCAATGATCAATCACCACGTAGATAACACTACGACCAGATGGACCATGTCGATGCTTAACAGCAGAACTGTAAAAGTTAAACTACTGGAAGAAGAGATAACCATGTCAACAACAAGAGGTTGCCCCCAAGGCGGCGTACTGTCACCACTTTTGTGGTGCCTAACAGTCGACGAGCTACTAATCACCCTTAACAAAAGAGGGTTCTTCACTCAAGGATATGCCGATGATATCGTCATACTGATTCAAGGTAAACACCAAAGAACGGTTGAAGAAATCATGAAGGCAGCCTTGAATATTACAGAGACCTGGTGTTCGACAGGAGACCTAAGAATCAACCCTGCGAAAGCCACCCTGATCCCTTTCACAAATAGGAAGAAAATCACAAACCAAACCAATATCTCAATATTTGGGAAACCTGTTCAATGGAGCAACGAAGTCAAATACCTAGGACTTACACTAGATTCCAAACTAACATGGAATCCCCACATGAACAAGACAATCTGCAGATGCAAACAAACGCTGATGATAAGTAAACATGGGGAAGGTAGCACATGGGGTCTCAAACCGGAACTGACTCACTGGCTATACAAAACTATAGTTCGACCAATACTAACCTACAGCATAGTAACCTGGTGGCCTAAACTACAACAATCAACTGCTGTTGCAAAATTAAGCAGGATACAACATCTAGCGAATCTATGCACCACAGGAGCCTTTAGAACTACCTCTGGATTAGCATTAGACGTGATACTAGATACACCGCCATTAGACATCTTTCTAAAAGGAGAAGCAAGAATGGCGGCATACCGACTACAATGCGCGGGTCAATGGATCGCAGCCAGTAGGATCGGGCATACGAAAATCATGACGGCAGTCAGAATACGGTTGATGGAAATGAGAACCGACAGTACCAACAAGTCATTCCATTTCGAAAAATCATTCACCGTACACATAGATCCAAGCTGGAAACCGGACCAGCTTCCCACCCCTACGAACAAGAACATAATCTTTTACACGGATGGTTCAATGTTTGAAGGAAGGGCCGGATCGGGCCTGTACAGCAAAAATCCCAAAATTAGGGAATCAGCCAGCCTAGGCGAACACTGCACGATATTCCAAGCAGAAGTACACGCATTACTATTGGGTGCTACTGAATGCCACAGACAAAAATATCGGAACAGAAACATTTATTTTATATCTGATAGTCAAGCAGCGCTAAAAGCACTAGAGGCCTGCAGTACAAAATCAAGAATCATAAAAGAATGCAAAGAAATACTACATACACTAGGCCAACAGAACACAGTAAAAATCATCTGGGTTCGCGGGCATAGTGGTATAGAGGGAAACGAACATGCAGACGACCTAGCAAAACAAGGTGCCCGCAAGAAACTAGTTGGTCCCGAACCGAGCATAGGTATAGAAAAAGCCTGCGCCAGAGCATCCATCAATGATTGGATGAAAAATAAACACAAACTCAGATGGAACTCCTATGATAAAGCAACCCATTGCAGGAATCTAATAGACTCACCTAATCCCAATATAGCAAAGGACCTGTTAAAACTAAACAAAGCTCACACGAAGCAGATAGTTAGTTTACTAACAGGCACTGGCGGATTTAGAGAATTCATGCATAAAGTAAAAATCTACCGAGACGAACCTTTATGTAGACTCTGCGGAGAGGAAGATGAAACAGCAAACCACGTACTCTTCGAATGCCCTGCCCTAGAACGAATGCGACACCAGCTCGACTGGAACCAACAAACCACATGGGAACCCAAACTTGTAGGAAAACTAAGGAAACTAGTCAGTGACACAGACGTCGGACTGCAAGTTTGATATCAACCGACAGCACAATAAGCCTTAAGGTTGACGTGCGCCAAACCCTTAGAGGAAGTCGGGAATCTAATCTAATCTAATCTAAACCTTTTACTTTTAAAAGACATTTTTAAGTTTCTCAATCCACTTTTGTTGACGTTGATATTCAGGCTAAAACGGAAAAGTTGCCTGGCACGTCAGCATTTCAAAATGTGAAAATTTAAAAAAATGGCACGCGGCCAGAAAAAGGTTCGTCCACCCTTGTTATAGTGCATCTCCTGTCGGATGTTTGCTATCATCACAGCAATCCGCACCTTGTTGACTGCAGCTCTGAACAGCTGAACATTGCTACAGAAAGACGCTAAGGACTCCAAAGCGGCTGTTAGCTCCCAAGAATTGCGGGAGGAAATATGTTACCAAGTCCTATCTCTCCAAGCATATGAAGGCTTCTTGTGGATTAAACAGGCGGACAAAAAGCCAATATTGTTTGCTAGAGTTCTCGTCCTATCGTGGTGTTTATTTACACGAGAGGAATAACCTGATGGGCTATAGTTATCAAAATCCATCCGAAGAGACAGGAAGAATTTACCCATAGGATGGCAGTCGGTCCATAAATCAAACAACCCAACGGTGTATCAATCAATATTCTTCTTATCAGCCTGCTCTCATCCACCCCGAATCTAAGCCTCTTCCATATTATACGTTTCCTGCTTCTCCGTAGCAGTCCTCATCTAGTTTTTCCGATATTACACTAACTGAAATGTTAAGTTTTATTTAATTCATAGTGGATTAGGAAGGAGAGGACGTCGCACCGAGAACGTTATATGAAGCCACTGGAGTCACAGCTAGCACCTGCAGACTTCGTCTTATATGCCCGCCGGGACCGGGCGTACAGGGTGTGCACCGCACAAGGGCAGCAAATATAGAAATCTCTTTAATGAACTTCTTCTTCTTCTGATGCCGTCTTCTCATAGAAGGTTGGCGACCACTTTCTGAATGCGTATCTGTCCTGTCCCTTCTCTTATATTACGGAGCCAGGTTTTTTTCTTTCTTCCTATTCCCTTCTTCTTCTTATTTTATGAACTAGAGATAGTCGCTTTCACTCGCAGCTATATCTATGGACCGCGGCTTCTCTTGTAGCTATAGCTATAGATCGCGACTTCATTTGCAGTTATAGCTATAGACCGTGGCTTCACTTGCAGCTATAGCTATAGACTGCGACGTAGCTTGCAGCTATAGCTACAGACCGCGGCTTCACTCGCAGGGATATCTATAGACCGCGATTTTCTGCAGCTATAGCTATAGACCACGGCTTCGCTTAAAGCTATAGCAATAGTCCGCGACTTCGTTTGCTGCTATAGCTATAGACCGCGGCTTCACTCGCAGCTATAGCTATAGACCGCGACTTCGTTTGCAGTTATAGCTATAGACCGCTGCTATACTCGCAGCTATAGCTATAGACCGCGACTTCGCTTGCAACTATAGCTATAGACCGCAGCTTGACTCGCAACTATAGCTATAGACAGCGACTTCGCTTGCAGATATAGCTATAGACCTCGGCTTCTCTTGCAACTATAGCTATAGACCGCGACTTCGTTTGCAGATATAGCTATAGACCGCAGCTTTACTCGCAACTATAGCTATAGACCGCGTCTTCGCTTGCAGCTATAGCTATAGACCGCGGCTTCGATTTAAGCTATAGCTATAGACCGCGGCTTCACTCGCAGCTATTGTCATAGACCGCGGCTTCACTGGTGGGCTATTCGCTCCGTGCGCAACCGCCTTTAGCGCCACCCGTGGCCAAAAAGACAACTTCGTCTCTAATAATATTGTATAAAAACAACAGGCAAAAACAAAACAAAAAATAATTTAAAAAAATATACAATATTTAACAGCAAAAAAAAATTGCCAATTCTGTCAGGTCATATCTTGCGAACGGAAGCGGCTAAGAAAATGCAATTAGTATATTTGCAACCAGCAGGGGAAACATTTTGAAATTTTTTATATTTCCTGTCATGTCTGACATTTCTTGTTATATCTTATATTTCCTGTAATTTTTCACCTTTTCTGTCATTTTTGACATTTTCTGTCATTTTTTATATTGCCTGTCGTTTTTGACAGTGAAATTTTCCATTCGCTTGATAATAATGGTTTTCATGAAGAAAGGCCTTGAAGTTTTCTGAAAAAGTCGCCAAAAAAATCCATCATTTTGATCAGGAAAGAAGTTGCATTTTCGGTTCTCTACGATCCTCGCGGAAAGAAAAAATCTCAGCGAAATCATTTTCGGCACACGGAAACTAGACGACAAAAAGAGAAGATATAATCAATGTTTAAATTGTTTGGAAAGATTTAATTTTTTATTGCGAATTCTGACATTTTAAATGTGAGATTTGTTATGAAAATTTTACAGTTTTGAAATTCTGTCATTTAAAATTCGACATTTGTTAAAATTTAAAGTTATTAAAATTTGATATTGGTTATCAAAATTTGACATTCTGCCATTTAAAATTTGACATTTTTTATTAAAATTTGACATTTTAGAGATTCTGTCATTTAAAATTCGAAATTAGTTAAAATTTAAAAAAACCAAAACTAAAATTCGATATTTGTTCGAATTAAAATTTGATATTCTGACATTTAAAATTTGACATGTGTTATCAAAATTTGACCTTTTTCAGATTCTCATTTAAAAAGTCATTTAATCAAAAGTCAATTAATAGTCATTTAAAATTCGACATTTGTTAAAATTAAAAAAAATCGATATTTGTTATCAAAATTTGACATTCTGACATTTAAAATTTGACATTTTGACATTTAAAATTCGATATTTTTTATCAAAATTTGGCATTTTTGTCATTTAAAATTTGACTTATATTATCAATATTTGATATTTTTGACATTTAAAATTCGATATTTTTTATCAAAATTTGGCATTTTTGTCATTTAAAATTTGACTTATATTATCAATATTTGATATTTTTGACATTTAAAATTCGATATTTTTTATCAAAATTTGGCATTTTTGTCATTTAAAATTTGACTTATATTATCAATATTTGATATTTTTGACATTTAAAATTCGATATTTTTTATCAAAATTTGGCATTTTTGTCATTTAAAATTTGACTTATATTATCAATATTTGATATTTTTGACATTTAAAATTCGATATTTTTTAACAAAATTTGGCATTTTTGTCATTTAAAATTTGACTTATATTATCAATATTTAATATTTTTGACATTTTAAATTCGATATTTGTTATCAAAATTTCACATTCTGACATTTAAAATTCGACATTTGTTAACAAAATGTGTGTTTAAAGAACTTTGTTATCAAACATTTTATTGAATGTTATTGTTAAAACTCAAATTTAAAGTTTATTTCTCAAACTTTTGATTGATTCTTCTTGTCAAATTGGAAATTGTGAGTTTAGAATTCTGCTATCACACTTAAAATTGATATTTCTTATCAAATTTTTTATTTAAACCTTTGTTGTCAAACTTTTTGTTTGTGAAATTTTGACTTTCTTTGTCAAGCTTTAAATTGTCACTACACAACAACTTGTCACAACATGTCATTATATACAAATAAATGCTGAATGCTAATGACGTAACTGGTCATGAAGTTCTTAAAAGTGTCCCCTTTGGCGCTAATACTGTTGCGCTCGGAGCGAATAGCTAGTTCACAACATAATAACACACACCGCGACTCGATAACCTTTCCGACAAGTGAACTGATTTAAATACATGTTTATCTCTACGAAATATGCTTTTTAGACGGAGATATTTTTCTGTTTTGCAATCGAAATATATTTTTAAATTAATAAGTAGCTGCGCCGTAGCCAGTATGGCAAGATTTGAATTTTGAGCCCTCCGAGACTTATTTTCTAACACCATACGAGTCGGTAATTAAGGCATTATAAAATCTTTTAACGAATTAAATTGAATGGAAATTTTATATGACTTAGCACCATGTTTTAGTTTTGTGTGCCTGTGCCTAAGCAGCCCCCAGTCTGTGGGTTGGAGAAATGCGCCCCCCTGAAGGTTGCGCCCCTGGCAGCCACCGTCTAACCCAGCTACGGCGCTGATTAGTAGGGACATATGATAATAAATTAGATGAATCAAATGAAAGTTTATGGATTCATCTTTAAACATAACATTGAGGTTGTTTTCAAATCACAAGGACTCAAACAATCTTCAAATAAAACGAAATAAAAAAATATATATAATCTGTTTATAATAGGTATTTACGCGTTAATAGTCCTTTATCTCAATTATTGAGTTTTATTATCACTCCATGGCTTATCACAATCTTATCGCCCAATGTCAATGCCGAATAAATAACATTTCGGATAAATAAAAAAAATAGATCATGATTTTATTAAACAAAACAAATTAAACAAAAAATAACACGCGTGTCCCTATCTAACTATTGCTGCCAATCTGACAGTCTGAATGTCTATATCCAACAGTTCTTTCCAACTATTTCAACAATTTAGTTTAAGATCAATATATTAAACACCTTAATTTCCGGGAAGCTGTAACTTCATTTCAACGCGTTCCTCCTTGGTTTAACCCCTTGACATACGAATAAAATGCGCGTTGACATGTCCATATACATGTGATCTTATCATATATTCATGACGTCTTAGATACGTCATTGTAAGTCGAGGGGTTAACCCCACAGTTCAAGGTATTACAATTATTAAAACATATCTGTGCGCTTTATCTTCTCTTCATCCACCAACCCTTTATTCCCTTTTTTCCCACCGAAATATTCCTCGATTTCCGCCAAGGTCTTCCCTTTGGTCTCCGGCAGAAACGTGATTATAAACACCGTTCCCGTCAAACAGATCACCGCGAAGAACAAGAAAAGCCCTTCGCCCTTCAACCGCGTCATCATCTCCGGCAAGATTTTCACAACAACAAAATTGAACATGTAATTGATGCAGGTGATTATCCCCGTCGCCGTTCCTCGAATCCTAGTCGGGAAGCACTCCGCGGACATGGCGAACGGCACAGTCACGAAACCAATAGAACCTGCGAAGAAATATAAAAATAGCGAGAAGATTGGTATCCAGTGTTGGTTTAACTTGTAGTAGAGGTGGATCGCGAGGAGTAGAGTGCTCAACACCAAGCCTAGCCCGGAAACAATCGAAAGAGTTCTTCTCCCGAAATACGTCGCGACGTAACTTGTGATAAATCCTCCAATCACTCGCATTAAAGCTATGGAACATTTCGCCATATAAAGATCCATCTTCACACCTGCAATTTTGGCGACGTCTATCGCATAAAACACAACCGCGAAGGTTCCGCTGAATTGTTGGAAGAAGAAGTACGTTAGTATCAAAGCAAACGGTTTGAGGAACGTCGCACGCATCAAGTATCTGATTTTCTTAACAAACGAAGAATAAAAACGTTTCTTCTGCCCGGGGCCAATCTTCGTCAAGTTTCGGTTTGCGATCAGAGTTTCGATGTCGGCTCGGATCTCTTGATTGCATTCGTCGTAGCCGTAGATCTTCAGCAGATTCTTGCTCGCCTCGTCGATTTTGTCCTTTGCTACTAGCCAGCTCGGAGATTCCGGGATAAACACCAACGTCGTCAGCATCGACACGCAAGGAAAAATCGCAGTTATCAACGCAATCGTCCCCCAATCATCCTAAAGCAAATT
Organism: Phosphuga atrata; assembly: GCA_944588485.1. NCBI lineage: Eukaryota > Metazoa > Arthropoda > Insecta > Coleoptera > Silphidae > Phosphuga > Phosphuga atrata. The sequence goes on along the minus strand of OX155904.1, from coordinate 8,991,771 downwards.
AATTAAAAAAATGTTGGTTTTACAATCCCATCCTCACCTTGAAGAAGTATCCTAAGATATAAACTATTAATATTCCCAGCGAGAAGAAGGCCGAAGTGGCGGTGGTTAACATTCCTCTTAGTCGCGGAGAAGATATTTCCGCCATATAGACGGTTGACGGCATGCTTGCTAAACCGATGGAAAGGCCGGTGAACAATCGTCCCACCAACAAAGTGCAATACTGGTATTCGGTCAGATTGAATGAGACCGCGATTATGATCCATCCGCAAAACGTCACGACGTTTATGCAAAGTAAGGCCGTACGGCGGCCGAAGCGGTCGGAAAATGGTCCTGAGAGGAAACAACCAATTGGTGCTGCTACCGACGCTATGCTTGCTGAAGAATAAAGGTTATTTGAAGCAGGAAATGTATAAGACGTTGATTAGTTACCAATCCGTGAGGCTTCGTCTAGGTTTAGTTTGTAGGGATGCGATTCCTTTCTGAGGGCTGGTAAAGCTACAGAGGAGAAACCTATGCTCCCTCTAGATGTTATGTTAGTTAAATAAACTAGTAATCCTAGGATTATCTAATAAAATTTGTAGTAATCATCATAATATAAGAAAACACAGACAAATGGTGAAAATGAAATGTCGCCGAGCTTAAGGAACACAGTGTTGAGGAAATGCCGTTGGTAATGTTGATAATTAGGAAGAGTCGTCAAAGTGTCGTGGAAGTGTCTTTTGGAACAGTGAAACCTCGCCAAACTGATTGAAGAGTCAGAGAAGTGTTGAGATTCGCGCAATCAAAGTATCAGTGAAGTGTAGTTGAACTGTTTCTTTGTGAAGTGTGGCAGAAGTGTTGACATTTGCGCAATTGAATTATCAGTGAATCAGTGAAACATCTCGGATAAATAAAAAAGTAGATCATGATTTTATTAAACAAACAAATTATACAGAAAATAACACGTCTATCCCTATTTTATCCAACAGTTTCAACAATTTAGATTAAGAGCAATATATTAAACATATTATTTTCGGGAAGCTGTAACTTCATATCCACGCGTTCCTCCTTGGTTTAACCCCACAGTTCAATGTATTACAATTATTATAACATATTTTTGCCCTTTATCTTCTCTTCATCCACCAACCCTTTATTCCCTTTCTTCCCACCGAAATATTCCTCGATTTCCGCCAACGACTTCCCTTTAGTCTCCGGCAGAAACGTGATTATAAACACCGTTCCCGTCAAACAGATCACCGCGAAGAACAAGAAAAGTCCTTCGCCCTTCAACCGCGTCATCATCTCCGGCAAGATTTTCACAACAACAAAATTGAACATGTAATTGATGCAGGTGATTATCCCCGTCGCCGTTCCTCGAATCCTGGTCGAGAAGCACTCCGCCGACATAGCGAACGGCACAGTCACGAAACCAATAGAACCTGCGAAGAAATATAAAAATAGCGAGAAGATTGGTATCCAGTGTTGGTTCAACTTGTAGTAGAGGTGGAGTGTGAGGAGTAGAGTGCTCAACACCATGCCTATTCCTGAAACAATCGAACGAGTTCTTCTTCCGAAATACGTCGCGACGTAACTTGTGATAAACCCTCCAATCACTCGCATTAAAGCTATGGAACATATCGCCATATAAAGATCCATCTTCACACCTGCAATTTTGGCGACGTCTATCGCGTAAAACACAACCGCGAAGGTTCCGCTGTATTGTTGGAAGAAGAAGTACGTTAGTATCAAATCAAATGGTTTGAGGAACGTCGCACGCATCAAGTATCTGATTATCTTAACGAACGAAGAATAAAAACGTTTCTTTTGCCCGGCGCCGAGCTTCGTCAAGTTTCGGTTTGCGATCAGAGTTTCGATGTCGGCACGGATCTCTTGATTGCATTCGTCGTAGCCGTAGATCTTCAGCAGATTCTTGCTCGCCTCGTCGATTTTGTCCTTTGCTACCAACCAGGTCGGAGATTCCGGGATGAACACCAACGTCGTCAGCATCGACACGCAAGGAAAAATCGCAGTTATCAACGCAATCGTCCCCCAATCATCCTAAAGCAAATTAATTTAAAAAATATTTTTTGGTTTTACAATCCCATCCTCACCTTGAAGAAGTATCCTTAGATATAAACTATTAATATTCCCAGCGAGAAGAAGGCCGAAGTGGCGGTGGTTAACATTCCTCGTAGTCGCGGAAAAGATATTTCCGCCATATAGACTGTTGATGGCAGGCTTGCTAAACCGATGGAAAGACCAGTGAACAATCGTCCCACCAACAAAGTGCAATACTGGTATTCAGTCAGATTGAACGCGACCGCGATTATGATCCATCCGCAGAACGTCACGACGTTGATGCAAAGTAAGGCCGTGCGGCGGCCAAAGCGGTCGGAAAATGGCCCGGAGAGGAAACAACCGATTGGTGCGGCAACCGACGCTATGCTGGCTGAAAAATAAATATTATTTAAAACAGGAAATGTATAATAGCGTTGATTTGTTACCGATCCATGAGACTTCTTCTAGGTTTCGTCTGTATGGATGAGATTCCTTTCTGAGGGCTGGTAAAGCTACAAAGGAGAAACCTATGCTCCAGCTGGGTGCTATGTTAGTCAAATGAACGAGTAATTCTAGGATTATCTAAGAAAATTTGTGGCAATCATCATAATTTAAGAAAATACCGACTAATGGTGAAAGTGAAATGTCGCCGAGTTTATGGAACAAAGTGTCGGGGAGGTCCCGTTGGTAATGTTAGGAATTAGGAAGAGTCGTTAAAGTGTAGTGGGAGTGTCTTTTGAAACAATGAAGCCACGCCGAACTGATTTAAATGTCAGAGAAGTGTTGAGATTCGCACAATAAAAAGTATCAGTGAAAAGTCGTTGAACTGTTTCTTTGTGAAGTGTCGCGGAAGTGTTGGCATTTTCGCAATCGAAGTATCAGTGAAGTGTCGTTGAACTGTTTCTTTGTGAAGTGTCGCGGAAGTTTTGGCATTTGGGCAATCGAATTATCAGTGAATCAGTGAAACATCTCGGATAAATAAAAAAGTAGATCATGATTTTATTAAACAAACAAATTAAACAAAAATAACACGTCTGTCCCTATTCTATCCAACTATTTCAACAATTTAGATTTGGAGCAATATATTAAACACATTGTTTGCGGGAAGCTGTAAAAAACCCCACAGTTCAAGGCATTACAACTATTATAACATATCTGTGCGCTTTATCTTCTCTTCATCCACCAACCCTTTATTCCCTTTCTTCCCCCCGAAATATTCCTCGATTTCCGCCAACGTCTTCCCTTTAGTCTCCGGCAGAAACGTGATTACAAACACCGTTCCCGTCAAACAGATCACCGCGAAGAACAAGAAAAGTCCTTCGCCCTTCAACCGCGTCATCATCTCCGGCAAGATTTTCACAACAACAAAATTGAACATGTAATTGATGCAGGTGATTATCCCCGTCGCCGTGCCTCGAATCCTAGTCGGGAAGCACTCCGCCGACATGGCGAAGGGCACAGTCACGAAACCAATCGATCCTGCGAAGAAATACAAAGATAGCGAGAAGATTGGTATCCAGTGTTGGTTTAACTTGTAGTAGAGGTGGATCGCGAGGAGTACAGTGCTTAACACCAAGCCTAGTCCGGAAACAATCGAAAGAGTTCTTCTCCCGAAACACGTCGCGACGTAACTTGTGATAAATCCTCCAATCACTCGCATTAAAGCTATGGAACATATCGCCATATAAAGATCCATCTTCACACCTGCAATTTTGGCGACGTCTATCGCGTAAAACACAACCGCGAAGGTTTCGCTGAATTTTTGAAAGAAGAAGTACGTTAGTATCAAAGCAAACGGTTTGAGGAACGTCGCACGCATCAAGTATCTGATTTTCTTAACGAACGAAGAATAAAAACGTTTCTTCTGCCCGGGGCCAATCTTCGTCAAGTTTCGGTTTGCGATCAAAGTTTCGATGTCGGCTCGGATCTCTTGATTGCATTCGTCGTAGCCGTAGATCTTCAGCAGATTCTTGCTCGCCTCGTCGATTTTGTCCTTTGCTAGCAGCCAGCTCGGAGATTCCGGGATGAACACCAACGTCGTCAGCATCGACACGCAAGGAAAAATCGCAGTTATCAACGCTATCGTCCCCCAATCATCCTAAAGCAAATTAATTAAAAAAATGTTTTTTGGTTTTACAATCCCATCCTCACCTTGAAGAAGTATCCTAAGATATAAACTATTAATATTCCCAGCGAGAAGAAGGCAGAAGTAGCGGTGGTTAACATTCCTCGTAGTCGCGGAGAAGAAATTTCCGCCATATAGACTGTTGACGGCATGCTTGTTAAACCTATGGAAAGGCCGGTGAACAATCGTCCCATCAGCAAAGTGCAATACTGGTATTCAGTCAGATTGAACGACACCACGATTATGATCCTTCCGCAAAACGTCACGACGTTTATGCAAAGTAAGGCCGTACGGCGACCGAAGCGGTCGGAAAATGGCCCGGAGAGGAAACAACCGATCGGTGCGGCAACCGACGCTATGCTGGCTGAAGAATAAAGATTATTTAAAACAGGAAATGTATAATAGCGTTGATTTGTTACCGATCCATGAGGCTTCTTCTAGGTTTAGTCTGTATGGATGCGATTCCGTTCAAAGGGCTGGTAAAGCCACTGAGGAGAAACCTATGCTCCCGCTAGGTGCTATGTTAGTTAAGTAGACTAGTAATGCTAGGATTATCTAAGAAAATGTGAGGTAATCATCTTAATGTAAGAAAACACAGACTAATGGTGAAAATGAAATGTCGCCGAGCTTAGGGAACACAGTGTCGAGGAAATGCCGTTGGTAATGTTGATAATTAGGAAGAGTCGTCAAAGTGTCGTGGAAGTGTCTTTTGAAACAGTGAAACCTCGCCAAACTGATTGAAGAGTCAGAGAAGTGTTGAGATTCGCGCAATCAAAGTATCAGTGAAGAGTAGTTGAACTGTTTCTTTGTGAAGTGTGGCAGAAGTGTTGACATTTGCGCAATTGAAGTATCAGTGAATCAGTGAAACATCTCGGATAAATAAAAAAGTAGATCATGATTTTATTAAACAAACAAATTATACAAAAAATAACACGTCTATCCCTATTTTATCCAACAGTTTCAACAATTTAGATTAAGAGCAATATATTAAACACATAATTTTCGGGAAGCTGTAACTTCATATCCACGCGTTCCTCCTTGGTTTAACCCCACAGTTCAAAGTATTACAATTATTATAACATATTTTTGCCCTTTATCTTCTCTTCATCCACCAACCCTTTATTCCCTTTCTTCCCACCGAAATATTCCTCGATTTCCGCCAACGTCTTCCCTTTAGTCTCCGGCAGAAACGTGATTATAAACACCGTTCCCGTCAAACAGATCACCGCGAAGAACAAGAAAAGTCCTTCGCCTTTCAACCGCGTCATCATCTCCGGCAAGATTTTCACAACAACAAAATTGAACATGTAATTGATGCAGGTGATTATCCCCGTCGCCGTTCCTCGAATCCTAGTCGGAAAGCACTCCGCGGACATAGCGAACGGCACAGTCACGAAACCAATAGAACCTGCGAAGAAATACAAAGATAGCGAGAAGATTGGTATCCAGTGTTGGTTTAACTTGTAGTAGAGGTGGAGTGTGAGAAGTAGAGTGCTCAACACCATGCCTATTCCGGAAACAATCGAAAGAGTTCTTCTCCCGAAAAACGTCGCGATGTAACTTGTGATAAAACCTCCAATCACTCGCATAAAAGCTATGGAACATATCGCCATATAAAGATCCATCTTCACACCTGCAATTTTGGCGACGTCTATCGCGTAAAACACAACCGCGAAGGTTCCGCTGAATTGTTGGAAGAAGAAGTACGTTAGTATCAAAGCAAATGGTTTGAGGAACGTGGCACGCATCAAGTATCTGATTTTCTTAACGAACGAAGAATAGAAACGTTTCTTCTGCCCGGCGCCAATCTTCGTCAAGTTTCGGTTTGCGATCAGAGTTTCGATGTCGGCTCGGATCTCTTGATTACATTCGTCGTAGCCGTAGATCTTCAGCAGATTCTTGCTCGCCTCGTCAATTTTGTCCTTTGCTACCAACCAGGTCGGAGATTCCGGGATGAACACCAACGTCGTCAGCATCGACACGCAAGGAAAAATTGCAGTTTTCAACGCAATCGTCCCCCAATCATCCTAAAGCAAATTAATTAAAAAAATGTTTTTTGGTTTTACAATCCCATCCTCACCTTGAAGAAGTATCCTAAGATATAAACTATTAATATTTTCAACGAGAAAAAGGCTGAAGTGGCGGTGATTAACATTCCTCGTAGGCGTGGAGAAGATATTTCCGCCATATAGACGGTTGACGGCATGCTTGCTAAACCGATGGAAAGACCGGTAAACAATCGTCTCACCAAAAAAGTGCAATACTGGTATTCGGTCAGATTGAACGAGACCGCGATTATTATCCATCCGCAGAACGTCACGACGTTTATGCAAAGTAAGGCATTACGGCGGCCAAAGCGGTCGGAAAATGACCCGGAGAGGAAACAACCGATTGGTGCTGCAACCGACGCTATGCTGGCTGAAAAATAAAGATTATTTAAAACAGGAAATGTATAATAGCGTTGATTTCTTACCGATCCATGAGGCTTCGTCTAGGTTTAGTCTGTATGGATACGATTCCTTTCTGAGGGCTGGTAAAGCTACAGAGGAGAAACCTATGCTCCCGCTAGGTGCTATGTTAGTCAAATAAACTAGTAATCCTAGGATTATCTAAGAAAATTTGTGGCAATCATCTTAATGTAAGAAACCACAGACTAATGGTGAAAATGAAATGTCGCCGACAGACAAGACGAAGTGTCTTTTGGAACAGTGAAACCTCGCCAAACTGATTGAAGTGTCAGAGAAGTGTTGAGATTCGCGCAATCAAAGTATCAGTGAAGAGTCGTTGAACTGTTTCTTTGTGAAGTGTGGCAGAAGTGTTGACATTTGCGCAATTGAAGTATCAGTGAATCAGTGAAACATCTCGGATAAATAAAAAAGTAGATCATGATTTTATTAAACAAACAAATTATACAAAAAATAACACGTCTATCCCTATTTTATCCAACAGTTTCAACAATTTAGATTAAGAGCAATATATTAATCACATTATTTTCGGCAAGCTGTAACTTCATATCCACGTGTTCCTCCTTGGTTTAACAACACAGTTCAAAGTATTACAATTATTATAACATATTTTTGCCCTTTATCTTCTCTTCATCCACCAACCCTTTATTCCCTTTTTTCCCACCGAAATATTCCTCGATTTCCGCCAACGTCTTCCCTTTAGTCTCCGGCAGAAACGTGATTATAAACACCGTTCCCGTCAAACAGATCACCGCGAAGAACAAGAAAAGTCCTTCGCCCTTCAACCGCGTCATCATCTCCGGCAAGATTTTCACAACAACAAAATTGAACATGTAATTGATGCAGGTGATTATCCCCGTCGCCGTGCCTCGAATTCTAGTCGGGAAGCACTCCGCCGACATGGCGAAGGGCACAGTCACGAAACCAATCGATCCTGCGAAGAAATACAAAGATAGCGAGAAGATTGGTATCCAGTGTTGGTTTAACTTGTAGTAGAGGTGGATCGCGAGGAGTACAGTGCTTAACACCAAGCCTAGTCCGGAAACAATCGAAAGAGTTCTTCTCCCGAAATACGTCGCGACGTAACTTGTGATAAATCCTCCAATCACTCGCATTAAAGCTATGGAACATATCGCCATATAAAGATCCATCTTCACACCTGCAATTTTGGCGACGTCTATCGCGTAAAACACAACCGCGAAGGTTCCGCTGAATTGTTGGAAGAAGAAGTACGTTAGTATCAAAGCAAACGGTTTGATGAACGTCGCACGCATCAAGTATCTGATTTTTTTAACGAACGAAGAATAAAAACGTTTCTTCTGCCCGGCGCCAATCTTCGTCAAGTTTCGGTTTGCGATCAGAGTTTCGATGTCGGCTCGGATCTCTTGATTGCATTCGTCGTAGCCGTAGATCTTCAGCAGATTCTTGCTCGCCTCGTCGATTTTGTCCTTTGCTACCAGCCAGCTCGGAGATTCCGGGATGAACACCAATGTCGTCAGCATCGACACGCAAGGAAAAATCGCAGTTATCAACGCAATCGTTCCCCAATCATCCTAAAGCAAATTAATTAAAAAAATGTTGGTTTTACAGTCCCATCCTCACCTTGAAGAAGTATCCTAAGATATAAACTATTAATATTCCCAGCGAGAAGAAGGCCGAAGTGGCGGTGGTTAACATTCCTCGTAGTCGCGGAGAAGATATTTCCGCCATATAGACTGTTGATGGCATGCTTGCTAAACCGATGGAAAGACCAGTGAACAATCGTCCCACCAACAAAGTGCAATACTGGTATTCAGTCAGATTGAACGCGACCGCGATTATGATCCATCCGCAGAACGTCACGATGTTGATGCAAAGTAAGGCCGTACGGCGGCCGAAGCGGTCGGAAAATGGCCCAGAGAGGAAACAACCGATTGGTGCGGCTACCGACGCTATGCTGGCTGAAGAATAAAGATTATTTAAAACAGGAAATGCATAATAGCGTTGATTTGTTACCGATCCATGAGGCTTCTTCTAGGTTTAGTCTGTATGGATGCGATTCCTTTCTAAGGGCTGGTAAAGCCACTGAGGAGAAACCTATGCTCCCGCTAGGTGCTATGTTAGTTAAATACACTAGTAATCCTAGGATTATCTAAGAAAATTTGTGGTAATTATCTTAATGTAAGAAAACACAGACTAATGGTGAAAATGAAATGTCGCCGGACTTAATAAACAAAGTCTCAAGGAAGTGCTGTTAGAGTCCTAAAAGTGTCGTGGAAGTGTCTTTTGGAACACTGAAGGATAGCCGAAATGAATTAATTGTCAAAGAAGTGTTGAGTGAAGTATCACTGAAGAGTCGATAAACTGTTTCTTTATGAAGGGTCGCGCAAGTGTTGACATTTGCGCAATCGAAGTATCACTGAAGTGTCTTTGAACTGTTACTTTGTGAAGTGTCGCGGAAGTGTTGTCATTTGCGCAATCGAAGTATCAGTGATGTGTCGTTGAACTGTTATTTTGTGAAGAGTCGGGGAAGCGTTGGCATTTGCGCAATCGAAGTATCAGTGAAGTGTCGTTGAACAAAGTGTCGAGGAAGTGCCGTTAGTAATATCGCTAATTAGTAAGAGTCGTCAAAGTATCGTGGAATTGTCTTTTGCAAAACTGAAGGGCGCCGAACTGATTTAAGAGTCAGAGAAGTTTTGAGATTCGCGCAATCGAAGAATCAGTGAAGAGTCGTTGAACTGTTTCTTTGTGAGGCGTCGCGGAAGCGTTGACATTTGCGCAATCGAAATAACAATGAAGTGTCGTTGAACTGTTTTTATGTGAAGTGTCAGGGAAGTGTTGGCATTTGCGCAATCGAAGTATCATATGAAATGTCGTTGAACTGTTTCTATGTGAGATGTCGGGATAGCGTTGGCATTTGCGCAATCGAAGTATCAGTGAAGTGTCGTTGAACTGTTTTCTTGCGAAAGTCGCTGACGTATCGGAGAAGTTGCGCAATCTAACTCTCACTGAAGTGTCGTTTTATTTGAAAAGTCTTGTCGGAAAATTGTTTGCGCTTCTGCCATCGGACACTTATATTAGTTTATCTCGGAAACACTTCGTTGCACTTTGTCGACACTTCATGCGACACTTCTTTTTCACCTGAGTCTACATGAATGACAAACAAACATTGGAAATAATGTTACCTTTATAGTCATCTGACTTACTTGTTTCTTGGTAGATCTTTGTTGGTTCTTTTCTTGCACATCCATTTTGCCAAACATCAAACGAGAAAGTTATTTCGATTTCGGAAAGCACCACATGTATTCGAATCAACACTTTATTCGTTGCGGTGTGTTTACCCGTGCATTACGTGCTAATTATTGACGACGATTCGTGCTAATTATTGACGACAGATCTTATTTAATCGACCGCGAATCGCGGTTTGGTTTAACGCAATCGTTTGTATTCACTAGACCTTCATTCTTATCAGAGATAAAGTGGTGTTTTTTATATTCGTTACAGTTAAAAGAATTTTGTGCAATTTCGGAGCTGATATGATAAGAGAATTAATAGTTTTTTCAACTATTAATTCGAGGAGGTCCACAGGTCCTACAAGGAATGTAGCACCATTAGATAATGGTGTATGGATTTAGGGTCAGGGTTTTAGCTTACTAACTATAGCCCGCGGTTTCGCTCGCGTGGATTTGTATTTTAGTCAAATTAATGCAGGCCATATATGTTTAACCTCGTGTGTAATTGCTTACCTTGTGAATAATATGAAGACCAATATTAATTAAGACCGTAAGTGTTATTAGAAAATTGTTACAAGGGCCGGTTAAAATCAAATTAATATTCAACGTTTCTTAATTTTTATAGAAGAATTTAAATACAAATTTTCTCTCTAACATCGGCAGTTTTTGAGCCACGAGCAGACTCTCAATCTTTCCAAGGATCAAATCCGTAGCAGCGGCCAGTTTTAGAGTCACGAACAGACGCTTAATTTTTCCAAGTCCAAGGATCAAATCCGTAACAGCGGGGGTTCCATCGCAACTATACCATTGGCGGCTGCAGTAAATCGCAACCATTGCATTGGAGGCACCGGATGGGCTATAACATTGTTAGCACCGTAGGGATATAACATTGGTGGCAGTGGCAGATATAACAAAGCCTTAAAAAGTTTGGATTGAAGCGTAAAATTGGATAAAAACCAAAGTTTTCATCTACAGAAACTTTATTGAACACCCTACGACTTTCCTAAGTATTCTTTGCTTAATTATTTACGGAACAAAACGAAATTTTGGTTTGTTATTATTATAATAAATCTTTTCTCCAACAAACACTATAGCTCCAGCAAGCAACCCAAAGCCCCACATATAAAACGTCGTTTGCAAATGGATCATCTGCAAACTCGCGTGGTTACTGGCTGCGATAACTCTGCCGCTCGCTCGACTCGATCTGTACATCACCAACCCTTACTCTCTGCTCCGCAACATCAACGTGTCGATCTTATCCAGCAACGGAGAATGCTCTGCGTAGTTATAAACGCTGTGCCCACTCATCAGAAACTCTTTAAGGATGTGGTAAATGTTCCTATTGTTTCTATCTCGTTTATTCACCAGGTATTCGATGCTGGACTTTTGGGTGATTAAAGCTGTTTCCCTGCTGTACTTAAGCATTACTTCGGTAACATCGTCAACGGTTTCGAACTGGCTAGCTATAGACGGAAACAGCTCTTCAATGTTGTTGCGGACGTAATTTTCAAGCAGTATCTTCAATCCGCTCTCTTTCAGCTGTTCCATAGTGTCCATGCTATCGTCAAATTTCAAGCTCATTAAGGAACTGCGTAAAAACGAACTGAAACATGCTGATAAGAGTATGCAGAAGAACATCCAGCACATAATTAACGTCTTTGTGGCCAACGGGGCTCTATCTGCATTTGAATTAGGTTGACTTAAGAAATACTGCACTACCCAGAAAACATCATCTGTTGCTGATCTATGATCTCTTTCGACTTTTATCAAAATTATGGTGACGATGCAAATCGCTATTACGGTTAACAACAGGGTCATCCAAAGGGTTTTGTTGAAGACTTGGAACAAGTATTGGTATTGCGGTGTTAGACTACCTGTTGGAGCCACGGCAACTATGTAGTCCATTCTGGAAGGATATCCATTTTCAACCAAGTATTTGCGGCTGGCGAACGAAAAATGGCTCGTCAGGGAAAAGTTAGATTCTTCGTTTCTGAGACTCCTTTGAATTTCACAGAAGTTCGACTTGTACACTAGATTTATCTTCACGTTTAACTTTGTCTGGATGATTTTTACCCAATTTGCATCTCCTTTCGTTTTACCTGAAATGTTATAGACTTCGGTTTCTTCTTACCACGGATAGGCAATTATAAGTGGGTGAGACTAACATTTAAAAGATCAATTTAAGCCAGTTTTTTGTACCTTGCGTATTCGTGGTTTTGTCAAGTATAACTAACATCAACCCTAATAGGAACCCCATACATATTTTGCAATTTATCTGGGAACATATTAACTACAGCTTGATTAGAGAAATTGTAGTAGCTTTGGTTAAAGGGTCTGTAGCCAATGTCTTCCATGTTTTCTCGGATCTGGTAGACGTTAACGAAATTTAAAACCTTCTGTTCCCATCCGAAATCTGCAAGGAATTCTTTAACCAAAACGCAAGCAAAAACTCGTCCGAATATACTTAGAGTAGTATTCAAAGCTTCCTTGTCCTCGACGACGCTCAGGACGATAAATGGGACAAAACATTCGTAGCACCGGTGGGCTATAACATTGGTGACACCGGTAGGATATAACAAAGCGTTGAAAGTTTGGATTAAATCGGGATGCAAATTGGATCAAAACCAAAGTTTTCATCTACAGAAACTTTATTGAACACCCTACGACTTTCCTAAGTATTCTTTGCTTAATTATTTACGGAACAAAACGAAACTTTGGTTTGTTTTTAGTATAATAAATCTTTTCTCCAACAAACACTATAGCTCCAGCAAGCAACCCAAAGCCCCACATATAAAACGTCGTTTGCAAATGGATCATCTGCAAACTCGCGTGGTTACTGGCTGCGATGACTCTGCCGCTCGCTCGACTCGATCTGTACATCACCAACCCGTACTCTCTGCTCCGCAACATCAACGTGTCGATCTTATCCAGCAACGGCGAATGCTCTGCGTAGTTGTAAACGCTGTGCCCACTCATCAGAAACTCTTTAAGGATGTGGTAAATGTTCCTATTGTTTCTATCTCGTTTATTTACCAGGTATTCGATGCTGGACTTTTGGGTTATGAAAGCCGTTTCCCTACTGTACTTAAGCATTACTTCGGTAACATCGTCAACGGTTTCGAACTGGCTCGCTATAGACGGAAACAGCTCTTCAATGTTGTTGCGGACGTAATTTTCAAGCAGTATCTTCAATCCGCTTTCTTTCAGCTGTTCCATAGTGTCCATGCTGTCATCAAATTTCAAGCTCATCAAGGAACTGCGTAAAAACGAACTGAAACATGCTGATAAGAGTATGCAGAAGAACATCCAGCACATAATTAACGTCTTTGTGGCCAACGGGGCAGTATCTGCATTTGAATTAGGTTGACTCAAGAAATACTGCACTACCCAGAAAACGGCATCTGTTACTGATCTATGATCCCTTTCGACTTTTATCAAAATTATGGTGATGATGCAAATTGCTATTACGGTTAACAACAGGATGATCCAAAGGGTTTCGTTGAAGACTTGGAACAAGTATTGGTATTGCGGTGTTAGATTACCTGTTGGAGCTACGGCAACTATGTAGTTCATTCTGGAAGGATATCCATTTTCAACCAAGTATTTGCGGCTGGCGAACGAAAAATGGCTCGTCAGGGAAAAGTTAGATTCGTCGTTTCTGAGACTCCTTTGGATTTCCCAGAATTTCGATTTGTACACTAGATTTATCTTTACGTTTAGCTTCGTCTGGATGATTTTTACCCAATTTGCATCTCCTTGTGTTTAACCTGAAATGTTATAGACTTCGGTTTCCTTTTACAACGGATATACAAAACTAAGTGAGTAAGACTAACATTTAAATCATCAATTTAATCCAGTTTTTTGTACCTTGCGTATTGGTGGTTTTGTCAAGAATAACATCAACCCTAATAGGAACCCCATACATATTTTGCAATTTATCTGGGAACATATTATCTACAGCTCGATTAGTAAATTTGTAGTAGCTTTGGTTAAAGGGGTTGCAGCCAATGACTTGCATGTTGTTTCGGATCTGGTAGACGATAACGAAATTTAAAACCTTCTGTTCCCATATGAAATCTGCAAGGAATTCTTTAACCAAAAGGCAAACAAAAATTCGTCCTAATATACTTAAAGTAGTATTCAACCATTCCTTGTCTTCGACGACGGTCAGGACAATAAATGGGACACAACATTGGTAGCACCGCTAGGATATACCATTGGTGACACCGGTAGGATATAAAAAAGCGCGTGAAACTTTGCATTGAATCGGGAATAAAATTGGATAAAAAACAAAGTTTTCAACTACAGAAACTTTATTGAACACCCTACGACTGTCCTAAGTATCCTTTGCTTAATTATTTACGAAACAAAACGAAATTTTGGTTTGTTTTTATTATAATAAATCTTTTCTCCAACAAACACTATAGCTCCAGCAAGCAACCCAAAGCCCCACATATAAAACGTCGTTTGCAAATGGATCATCTGCAAACTCGCGTGGTTACTGCCTGCGATGACTCTGCCGCTCGCTCGACTCGATCTGTACATCACCAACCCGTACTCTCTGCTCCGCAACATCAACGTGTCGATCTTATCCAGCAACGGTGAATGCTCTGCGTAGTTGTAAACGCTGTGCCCACTCATCAGAAACTCTTTAAGGATGTGGTAAATGTTCCTATTGTTTCTATCTCGTTTATTGACCAGATATTCGATGCTGGACTTTTGGGTGATGAAAGCCGTTTCCCTGTTATACTTAAGCATTACCTCGGTAACATCGTCAACGGTTTCGAACTGGCTCGCTATTGACGGAAACAGCTCTTCAATGTTGTTGCGGACGTAATTTTCAAGCAATATCTTCAATCCGCTTTCTTTCAGCTGTTCCATAGTGTCCATGCTGTCATCAAATTTCAAGCTCATCAAGGAACTGCGTAAAAACGAACTGAAACATGCTGATAAGAGTATGCAGAAGAACATCCAGCACATAATGAACGTCTTTGTGGCCAACGGGGCACTATCTGCATTTGAATTAGGTTGACTCAAGAAATACTGCACTACCCAGAAAACGGCATCTGTTGCTGATCTATGATCTCTTTCGACTTTTATCAAAATTATGGTGATGATGCAAATTGCTATTACGGTAAACAACAGGATGATCCAAAGGGTTTCGTTGAAGACTTGGAACAAGTATTGGTATTGCGGTGTTAGATTACCTGTTGGAGCCACGGCAACTATGTAGTCCATTCTGGAAGGATATCCATTTTCAACCAAGTATTTGCGGCTGGCGAACGAAAAATGGCTCGTCAGGGAAAAGTTAGATTCGTCGTTTCTGAGACTCCTTTAGATCTCCCAGAAGTTCGACTTGAACACTAGATTTATCATTGCGTTTAGCTTGGTCTCGATGATATTTATCCAATTTGCATCTCCTTGTGTTTTACCTGAATTGTTACAGACTTCTGTTTCTTTTTACAACGGATATACAATCCTAATTGGCTGAGACTAACATTTAAAACAACAACTTAAGCCAGTTTTTTGTACCTTGCGTATTTGTGGTTTTGTCAAGTATAACATCAACCCTTATAGGAAACCCATACATTTTTTGCAATTTATCTGGGAACATATTATCTAGAGCTTGATTGGTTAAATTGTAGTAGCTTTCGTTGAAGGGGTTGCAGCCAATGATTTGCATGTTGTTTCGGATCTGGTAGACGATAACGAAATTTAAACCCTTCTGTTCCCATACGAAATCTGTAAGGAATTCTTTAACCAAAACGCAAACAAAAATTCATTCGAATATACTTAGAGTGGTATTCAACCATTCCTTGTCTTCTACCATGGTCAGGACAATAAATAGGACACAACATTGGTAGCACCGCTAGGATATACCATTGGTGACACCGGTAGGATATAAAAAAGCGCCTGAAACTTTGCATTGAATCGGGAATAAAATTGGATAAAAAACAAAGTTTTCAACTACAGAAACTTTATTGAACACCCTACGACTTTCCTAAGTATCCTTTGCTTAATTATTTACGGAACAAAACGAAATTTTGGTTTCTTTTCATTATAATAAATCTTTTCTGCAACAAACACTGTAGCTCCAGCAAGCAACCCAAAGCCCCACATATAAAACGTCGTTTGCAAATGGATCATCTGCAAACTCGCGTGGTTACTGGCTGCGATGACTCTGCCGCTCGCTCGACTCGATCTGTACATCACCAACCCGTACTCTCTGCTCCGCAACATCAACGTGTCGATCTTATCCAGCAACGGCGAATGCTCTGCGTAGTTGTAAACGCTGTGCCCACTCATCAGAAACTCTTTAAGAATGTGGTAAATGTTCCTATTGTTTCTATCTCGTTTATTGACCAGGTATTCGATGCTGGACTTTTGGGTTATGAAGGCCGTTTCCCTGCTGTACTTAAGCATTACTTCGGTAACATCGTCAACGGTTTCGAACTGGCTCGCTATGGACGGAAACAGCTCTTCAATGTTGTTGCGGACGTAATTTTCAAGCAGTATCTTCAATCCGCTTTCTTTCAGCTGTTCCATAGTGTCCATGCTATCGTCAAATTTCAAGCTCATCAAGGAACTGCGTAAAAACGAACTGAAACATGCTGATAAGAGTATGCAGAAGAACATCCAGCACATAATTAACGTCTTTGTGGCCAACGGGGCACTATCTGCATTTGAATTAGGTTGACTCAAGAAATACTGCACTACCCAGAAAACGGCATCTGTTGCTGATCTATGATCCCTTTCGACTTTTATCAAAATTATGGTGATGATGCAAATTGCTATTACGGTTAACAACAGGATGATCCAAAGGGTTTCGTTGAAGACTTGGAACAAGTATTGGTATTGCGGCGTTAGATTACCTGTTGGAGCCACGGCAACTATGTAGTCCATTCTGGAAGGATATCCATTTTCAACCAAGTATTTGCAGTTGGCGAACGAAAAATGGCTCGTCAGGGAAAAGTTTGATTCGTCGTTTCTGAGACTCCTTTAGATCTCCCAGAAGCTCGACTTGAACACTAGTTTTATCTTTACGTTTAGCTTGGTCTCGATGATATTTATCCAATTTGCATCTCCTTGTGTTTTATCTGAAATGTTATAGACTTCAGTTTCTTTTTACAACGTATATACAATCCTAAGTGGGTGAGACTAACATTTAAAACATCAACTTAAACCAGTTTTTTGTACCTTGCGAATTCGTGGTCTTGTCAAGTATAACATCAACCCTAATAGGAACCCCATACATATTTTGCAATTTATCTGGGAACATATTATCTACAGCTCGATTAGTAAATTTGTAGTAGCTTTGGTTAAAGGGGTTGCAGCCAATGACTTGCAAGTTGTTTCGGATCTGGTAGACGATAACGAAATTTAAAACCTTCTGTTCCCACATGAAATCTGCAAGGAATTCATTAACCAAAAGGCAAACAAAAATTCGTCCTAATATACTTAAAGTAGTATTCAACCATTCCTTGTCTTCGACGACGGTCAGGACAATAAATGGGACACAACATTGGTAGCATCGCTAGGATATACCATTGGTGACACCGGTAGGATATAAAAAAGCGCGTGAAACTTTGCATTGAATCGGGAATAAAATTGGATAAAAAACAAAGTTTTCAACTACAGATACTTTATTGAATACCCTACGACTTTCCTAAGTATTCTTTGCTTAATTATTTACGGAACAAAACGAAATATTGGTTTGTTTTTATTATAATAAATCTTTTCTCCAACAAATACTATAGCTCCAGCAAGCAACCCAAAGCCCCACATATAAAACGTCGTTTGCAAATGGATCATCTGCAAACTCGCGTGGTTACTGGCTGCGATTACTCTGCCGCTCGCTCGACTCGATCTGTACATCACCAGCCCGTACTCTCTGCTCCGCAACATCAACGTGTCGATCTTATCCAGCAACGGCGAATGCTCTGCGTAGTTGTAAACGCTGTGCCCACTCATCAGAAACTCTTTAAGAATATGGTAAATGTTCCTATTGTTTCTATCTCGTTTATTGACCAGGTATTCGATGCTGGACTTTTGGGTTATGAAGGCCGTTTCCCTGCTGTACTTAAGCATTACTTCGGTAACATCGTCAACGGTTTCGAACTGGCTCGCTATAGACGGAAACAGCTCTTCAATGTTGTTGCGGACGTAATTTTCAAGCAATATCTTCAATCCGCTCTCTTTCAGCTGTTCCATAGTGTCCATGCTATCGTCAAATTTCAAGCTCATCAAGGAACTGCGTAAAAACGAACTGAAACATGCTGATAAGAGTATGCAGAAGAACATCCAGCACATAATTAACGTCTTTGTGGCCAACGAGGCACTATCTGCATTTGAATTAGGTTGACTCAAGAAATACTGCACGACCCAGAAAACGGCATCTGTTGCTGATCTATGATCCCTTTCGACTTTTATCAAAATTATGGTGATGATGCAAATTGCTATTACGGTTAACAACAGGATGATCCAAAGGGTTTCGTTGAACACTTGGAACAAGTATTGGTATTGCGGTGTTAGATTACCTGTTGGAGCCACGGCAACTATGTAGTCCATTCTGGAAGGATATCCATTTTCAACCAAGTATTTGCGGCTGGCGAACGAAAAATGGCTCGTCAGGGAAAAGTTAGATTCTTCGTTTCTGAGACTCCTTTGAATTTCCCAGAAGTTCGACTTGTACACTAGATTTATCTTCACGTTTAACTTTGTCTGGATGATTTTTACCCAATTTGCATCTCCTTGTGTTTTACCTGAAATGTTATAGACTTCGGTTTCCTTTTACAACGGATATGCAATTATAAGTGGGTGAGACTAACATTTAAAACATCAATTTTAGCCAGTTTTTTGTACCTTGCGTATTGGTGGTTTTGTCAAGAATGACATCAACCCTAATAGGAACCCCGTGCATATTTTGCAATTTATCTGGGAACATTTTATCTACAGATTTATTGGTGAAGTTGTAGTATCTTTGGTTAAAGGGGTTGTAGCCAATGACTTCCATGTTTTCTCGGATCTGGTAGATGATAACGAAATTTAAAACCTTCTGTTCCCATATAAAATCTGCAAGGAATTTTTTAACCAAAACTCAAGCAAAAATTCGTCCGAGTATACTTAGAGTAGAATTCAACCATTCCCTGTCTTCGACGACGGTCAGGACGATGAATCGGACTAATCCGCGCTTGTTGAAGAACGGATTGGTGTTGATGTGCTCCATGACATCCTCGATGCTCTCCAAATCCTCCAGGATACAAATCAAGTTTTCCGTCGGATCCGTGTGAACGCTGGGGATCTCCAGGAAGCTTCCGGACGGATTTGCGATGTAAACAGGACCAGCTGTCTTATACTTCAGCAAATAGTCCAAAAGGTACTGACATTTGATTTCGTGGTCCGTTACAATTCCTAGAAAATATTTCTTATTTTTTATTCCTGTTTCATCGTAAGTCCTGGTGCATCCCTCAATTAGCGCGAGTTAGATTAGCTCGATTTATAATCTTAGGCGCGATTTTTTAAATCGTATTAGACTATTAAGTAATTAATAGTTTTAATTAAGACTATTAATATTAGACTATTAGGATAGGATGCAGGATAGGTTTATGAGATTATCCACCACTTGGGATAACACATTTTTGGCATATTGTTTATGAAATTAATTTCTGACAAATCATTACTCGCGCTAATTTGGGGTGCCAATACGGGCACCTCAAATTAGCGCGAGTAATGTGCCAATGTATTGTCCCAAATGGTGGATAATCTCATAATCTTATCTTGCATCCTGTCTTAACAACAATATACGTAACAATATGAACAAGCAAAAACAGTTTGCATTACCAACTGTGTCATCGAAAGCAGAGAGTTTCACTTTGGTTGCTGTAAGGTATTTCCGCATTTCTTGCGTCAATTCAGGCTGTGGCAACATAAGCCTCTCAACATTATATTCTAGCAAGAAGCCAAAATCGAAGATAAAAACCACTAGCAAGACGCGAATATTCTTCATTTTGCCGGCGCAAGAGCTAAAATGGCTCAACCGCGTATTCACCGTGAATAAATAGATTGCATGAAACGTTTTTTTTAAGCTAAAACATGATTGACGACTTGTTTTTAGTGTTAACGTTTGGTTAAGACTATTAGAAAGAAAGTTTGTCATCATCATTAACGCACATCTGTAATATAAATGGGTTTATAAATGAGGTTTTCTGTGTTCCAGTCGAACTTTTTTCACTGCGTTATGGACATTACGTGAATTATAGGTTTTTTATCGAATGATACATTGTGTGAATAAGTAATCAATCTTAATAAAATTAGATACAACACCTTAATAACGCACACAATGTTTGTACGGACAAGACTAGATATGGAGCCAGTAATTACCTAGTCTTATCTACAATAACATTTAGTGCTTGGGATGGGGTATACAATTAAGGTTTAGACAGGGGTATCCAACCTATTAGTTTCTCTGCGCCACATTGGATGAAATCATGGAGTTTTGTGACACATATTTATTTTCATAGCTTATGAACAAAATGTGAACAAAAAAACGTCCGTCTGGTCCAGATGGATCAAACGGACCAAATGGGCCAGATAAACCAGACGCACCAGACGGATCAGATGGACCAGGCGGACCAGACGGACCAGATGGACCAGACCGACCCGACGGACCAGACAAACTAGACAGACAAGTCTTTTTTAATTCATTTTTTCTTGTGGCTGGGGGATAGCTCTACCAGTCTCAGTCTACTAGGCGATATTGTTTTATCACTTCTTCTTAGAGTGCCTACCCGTTCCGGATGTTGGCTATCATGTTGTATATTCGAAATTTGTTAACAGCAGCGCGGAAAAGCTGAGTGGTTGAACCACGTTCTTAAATTTTTCAACCACGGTATTCTCCTTCTGCCCACTCCTCTAGCTCCATATACCTTGCCTTGGAGGTTCTTCTGCAAAAGGACATATCGGCTCTCGTTACGCCTTATATGTCCCAGATGGTGTAGCTTAAGAGTCTTAACTGTATTCAGGACTTCTTTTTCCTTTCCCATCCTTCTCAGTACCTCCGTATTGATTATATCAAATTTTATCATCTCCTTATATCATGTTTTATCACTCAGGGATCGTTTTTATCTTCAAGGTAGATCGCCCAAAGGATATTTTCTCTCTCCCCCTAGGTATTAAGCTTTGAGATCTTTCCGGCGGTTCTTTCTTCCGCTTCTACTATTGTTAGGATGTTGCTTCTGTAATTATGTATGTGTGCCCATTACTCTTCAATATTTAGTATCTTCTCGATGGTGTTTGTTTTCTGTAGTCAACTCTCCCACTTCGTTATTTATCCGATTTCTTTCTGAGCTCCATCTGGTGCATCTTTAAAAGGTGTGCTCTGGTGCCTCCTCTCGTTACAATGGGAGCAGTGGTCATCGTTGATATTCTTAAAAAACTTAAGATATGAAGACCTCAGGGAAAGAACGTGTTCAGTTACATTTTGTCTCAATTCGGTTTTGGTTACCCTGGCATATTTGTAGTGTGGAAGAATGTTTCGGGTCAGGAGATTATTGCCTCTCATCATCATTCAACCCATCTGAGTCCACTGCTGGACATAGGTCGCCTTTCGTTCTTTCACTTCCTTTTGGCCTGTGTTGATCCAATTTCCGGCTACGCGTCTAATATTGTCAGACCTTCTTGCATGAGGTCGGCCTCTGTTTCTTTTGGACTCCTATGGTCTCCATGTCAATATTTTCTTTATCCACCTGTCATCAGTGGATCTTGCGAGATGTCCTGCCCAGTTCCATTTTAAGTAATGCGTTATACCATGTCTGTAACTCCTGTTGTTTGTCTTAACCATTCATTTGTCTTCCTGTCTCTTCTGATCACTCCTTCCATCGATCATTCCATTGTCCTTTGTAATTGGAAATTCGTAGTTTATTCACTGTCTACATGGTTAACGTTAAAGTTTCGACTCCATAGGTAATAACAGGCAACACGCATTGATCGTAGACTTTTCGTTTTAACATATTGGATATGACCTCCTAGTATGTGTCTTAATTTTCCAAAGGCTATCATCCTAAGGCTATCCTTCTGGTTTCGCATTTCGCATGTCTGATTATCTCCGTCAAGAACACTAGAACACTTTCTAGTTTACTTTCATTATTTTGAGGATATGTCCAAGGTATTTGTAGGCGTTAACTTCTTCAATTGTTGCATTGTCGATCATTATTGTCCCGCCCAAGACGAGGTTCGTCGTAATTTTAGTTTTTGACATATTCATTTTTTGCCTTACTTTTTCTGAGGCATGTTTGAGTTGTTCTAGCATTTCTTTGGCACTTTGAGATTATCAGTAATTATCACAATATCATCTGCGAATCGTAGATGATTGAGCCTTTCTCCTTGGATATTTATGCCCTTGCCGTCCCAATCGAGTTCTTCAAAAATGCTTTCTAATACTGCCATGAGAGTTTTGGGGACAGCGCGTCGCCTTGTCTGGCGCCACTTCCGATACTTAAGGTTTCTGTTTCTGTGTGTAGTCTAACTTTTGATGTGGCGTTTGCATATATGTTACTTATTAGATTTGCGTATCTAAAGTCGATTCTACTTTCAGATAATGCCTTCATAATGGCCCATAACTATATAGAGTCGAAGGCCTTCTCGTAGTCTATAAACGTGAGTGTCAGCGGCAGATTATATTCGACACTTTTCTTAACCAGGGTTTTAATTACTTGCAGATGATAATTAGTGCCATAAACTGCTCGAATGCCGATTCTCTATTGTTCTCTGGTATTCTTCCAAGCACTCTGGTGGGTTCTATAGGTTTACTTTGGATCACCTTCTTGGATCATCTTTCTTCTCTCTTTCTTTAAATTGAGTGACACGGTTGCTCTCACCATTCTGTGGTCGCTCCCAGTGGAGAGGCTGTTTAGAACGGTGACATCGCGTATTATTTCTTTTCTATCTGTTAGAATAAAAACTTGTTTCCTTGTTTTGCCGTCTGGGGTTATTCAAGTCCATTACCTAGTACTTTTCTTTTGGAAAAAGTTGTTCATTGCATATAGCCCGTGTTTCATTAAGAAGTTCAGTAGGATTTCTCGTCTCTCGTTGCGCTGACCAATTCCATGTTTTCCTATTTGTGTTTCCGCCTCGTCGTCCTTGATTCCCACTTTGTCGTTGAAATGCACTTTTATAAGGTTATAAAAGGATGGTCTTGTATTCATTGCTGTGGTTATTATAAGACTATTCATGTCTTCGTAGAGCTCTTCAATTTCTTCTTCGTCTTTGTCGGATGTAGGCGCGTAGACTTGAATAATTTTGTATCGATAGTAAGTTAATCAAATTGATAGATAATTGCAGAGATAATTATTAATAAGTTAAAGGAGGATTGACCACATAGAGTAAGGTAACAAACATATGAGTTAAAAGTAGATATAATAGAGAAAAGTTAGATTTTATTTCACAAGATGTCGCAAGATGTTTAAAGTATCTGATGTTGGTTTGTACTTTGCAACACCTGCAGGATACCCAGAGCAACCCCGGCGAAACCAAAGGACCACACCGACAGCACAGCAAATGAGACAACACAGAAAAAACAAAGAAGGAAGCCAAAGGACCACAGCACCACAGCAGGACCAACCCAGCCGAGGACAAGAGGCCACAGCAGAGGAAACGAGGAAACCAAGGAGGAAAAACAAAAAAAAAGGAACTGAAATGAATCGTTTTATTGTGCAACATCAAACAGAACCAAAAACAAAAGACAACAACAAAAGACAAACAACAAAAGACAAACAACAGAAGACAAACAACAAAAGACAAACCGAAAAACAAAGACGGCGGAAAAGCGAGCAGACGCTAAAGCCGGCACAAAGCAAAGGATACCATAGTTGTACTTTGCTATATTCCACGGATTGTAGAGCATGCAGGCATGTTGGTGGCGCATGCATGGGTAGTGGGTGTTTAGGTTTCTTTAACCACCACGCTGGCCAGTGCAGGTTGCTGGTGGAGAGCAGTGCTGCTTCGGAGGATTTTGTACGCTGCCGTTGTACTACTGTTTGTTAGAATCTTCCGCCGCCGCATATACTTATATAGGATCTGACCTTCTCCTTTATCAGGTCCGGTTTAAGGAGCCAAAAAATTGCCTCCTCCAACCCCCTGACTTACCTTGGTCTGCAGGAGGATGCAGTTTACCGGGGTGTGCTCGCTGTCGTCTTGTTGGACAGCTTCTAGGAGCCATAAGTGAGAGTTGCATATCTATTGGGAACCAAAGTCGCACATCATCCTCGAGAGGATCGCCTCTAGAGGAAATCAGAATCGTATAGAAGCATTCCGGTTTTTAACGCTCTCCTGAAAATTCTGGCACGTTCTTTCCTTGAGAAGACCTTTCTATGCTTTGTGGCACCCGTATCCACTTAGGAATTTAGTTGAGTTGGTGGTTGATATTATCGTGCTTCCTGGTGGTCCATTTGCCTAGGTCGCTGATGAGTTTATGGTCCAGGCTGCCTACCCTGTGGCTTGCGTTCATTACCTTTTGTATTTCTGAATTATGTCCACTTTGATGACTTCTTTTTCTTGCCTGGTTTTCTTGGCTGCACTTTTCCTTCGTTCGACCATTCGATCATTCGATGGTCATTATAGCTTCCGTTGATATAGTTCGATACCCACATGCTATTCTAATAGCTATCGATCTTTGTAGTACTCCCAGCACGTTTCTATATGTTTTATGATCACGAGTATGACCATAAAGGCGGTATGTGCACCATAAAGCAAGGCGGAGTGCGCGACTGTACCTACAATTTTCGTTTTGAAGACCGATGGAGAGACAAGACTAGACTGGCGAGACTATACAGACAAGGCTAGACCGACAAGATTAGACAGACCAGACTAGACAGATAAGACTAGACAGACAAGACTAGACAGACAAGACTAGACAAACAAGACTAGACAGACAAGACTAGACAGCCAAGACTAGACAGACAAGACTAGACAGACAAGACTAGACAGACAAGACCAGACAGACAAGACTAGACAGACAAGACTAGACAGACAAGACCAGACAGACAAGACTAGACAGACAAGACTAGACAGACAAGACTAGACAGACAAGACTAGACAGGCAAGACTAGACAGACAAGACCAAACAGACAAGACTAGACAGACAAGACTAAACAGACAAGACTAGACAAACAAGACTAGACAGACAAGAATAGACAGCCAAGACTAGACAGACAAGACTAGACAGACAAGACTAGACAGACAAGACTAGACAGACAAGACTAGACAGACAAGACTAGACAGACAAGACTAGACAGACAAGACTAGACAGGCAAGACTAGGCAGACAAGGCTAGACAGCCAAGACTAGACAGACAAGACTAGACAGACAAGACTAGACAGACAAGACCAGACAAAGAAGACTAGACAGACAAGACTAGACAGGCAAGACTAGGCAGACAAGACTAGACAAACAAGACTAGACAGACAAGACTAGACAGACAAGACTAGACAGGCAAGACTAGACAGGCAAGACTAGGCAGACAAGGCTAGACAGACAAGACTAGACAGGCAAGACTAGACAGACAAGACTAGACAGACAAGACTAGACAGACAAGACTAGACAGACAAGACTAGAGAGACAAGACTAGACAGGCAAGACTAGACAGACAAGACTAGACAGACAAGACTAGACAGACAAGACTAGACAGACAAGACTAGACAGGCAAGACTAGGCAGACAAGGCTAGACAGACAAGACCAGACAGACAAGACTAGGCAGACTAGACACACAAGAATAAGAGGCAAGACTAGACATTTGGATAAACTAAATAATGATTCAGATCAGGGGTCTCCAAACTTTCCAGCCTTAGGGCCATACTGATTACTCCAGTAAGTTCCGAGGGCCAAAACCATATTATCATTGTTGCCGGTGGTAAAAGGTGAAATAGGCCACTGATGAAAATAAAAGTCCGAAAAAGTACGCAACGTTTAAAAAAGGCTTCAAATCGGACTAAAGTCCGCAAAACGGCAACACTGCATATTATTAATTTTCCTGCCATTATCTGTAATTTCTAGATTAGTCGTAGAGTACGAGCCATGAGGAGTAACGTGACACGACA
This sequence comes from Phosphuga atrata, assembly GCA_944588485.1. Taxonomy (NCBI): domain Eukaryota; kingdom Metazoa; phylum Arthropoda; class Insecta; order Coleoptera; family Silphidae; genus Phosphuga; species Phosphuga atrata. The sequence continues at coordinate 8,965,840 of OX155904.1, read as the reverse complement.
TCTGGTGGACACAAGCGGAAATAGGTAGTACCTTCTATCGCTAACAGATGGCGCTAATAGCACGTACAGAATAATCTCGTTGGTTCGAGAAAGTTCTGGTGTCTTCCACTTACTTCTAGATGGCAGTAATTGGAATGTATAAGAAGGCTAGTGGCGCAACCACAAGTCAGTTCCTATGACACTGTTGTGAAATAAAATAGTGCGTACCTCCTTAAAACGTGTTTTTGCGTGATTAAGTTTAAGACATCTTTGTAACAGTATTTTGATTTGAATTGTTGCTTTTGTGTGTGATTTAGTAGTATGGAAAAGAAGCGAAAAATTGATAGTGAATGCAGAAAATTCAAAGATCAGTGGAACATTCAGTATTTCGTAATTGAGTCCAGTAACAAGGCGCTATGTTTGATTTGCAATGAAAGCATAGCCGTTCTCAAGGAATATAACATTAAACGTCATTATGAAACAAAACATTTTCAAAATTACTCAAAATATACAGGGAGTTTGCGGACAGAAAAAATCGAAGCTATGAAGCGCGGATTGAAATCGCAGCAATCTTCATTTACAAAACTCAAAACTGAACAAGAGGCTGCAACTCGTGCCAGCTTTCGTGTGGCTCTTGAAATTGCAAAACGTGGAAAACCATTCACCGATGAAGAAATGGTCAAAGAATGCATAATTGCAGTAGCCGAAGAAATGTGCCCTGAAAAGGTAAATTTATTAAAAACTGTCAGTATATCAGCAAACACTGTGGCTCGAAGGGTAGAAAACATCGCTGAAAATATATCCTCTCAACTGTTTGACAAAAATGGACATGTTGAGTGGTTTTCTTTGGCCTTGGATGAGTCAACGGATGTGTCAGATACTGCTCAGGTGTTGATTTATATTCGAGGAGTAGATAAAAGCTATGAAGTGCATGAAGAACTTCTTGATATGTATAGTATTCATGGCACAACTACTGGTACAGATATTTTTAAAGGAGTTGAAATGGCCATTAATCAAAAGAACCTTCGATGGAAAAACTTGAAATGTATTTCAACTGATGGAGACAAAAACATGAGTGGGAAAGATAAAGGAGTGGTCGCTCTTGTGTCAAAGGCTGTAGAAAATGACGGTGGTTCAAAACCATTAGTCTTACATTGTATCATTCATCAACAGTCTTTGTGCGGAAAATGTTTGGATATGTCTGAAACCAGTCATATCAACTGTTAATTTTATCAGATCTTTTGGGCTGAATCACCGACAATTCCGACAATTTATTGAAGAGATTGGAGAAAATGACTTACCTTATCATACTTCCGTACGTTGGCTTAGTTGTGGGAAAGTCCTTCAGCGCGTTCTTGAACTTCGAGCAGTGATCGAAATTTTTTCGAATGAAAAGCATCGTCCTCTTACTGAATTACAAAACAACGCATGGCTGTGGAAGTTAGCATTCTATGTTGATTTGACAAAACATGTGAACGAACTGAATTTGAGATTGCAAGGAGAAAACCAGCATCTTCCTGATTTATACACTAATATCAAATCATTCCGGAAGAAATTGATACTGTTTCAATCACAACTACGAAGTAAATGTTTTTCACATTTTAATGTGAAATATTCAGCCACACCACTGAGACTGAGTTTCCTATCGATTTTGCAATCGAAACTTTGAGTGCTTTGAAAATAAATTTTGATACTCGTTTCTCGGACTTTGATGCCATTGCGAATCAAATTAAGATTTTTCAGAATCCTTTTGATACTGACATTGAAACCCTAGCCCCGGAACTTCAAATGGAAATGATTGATCTACAGTGCAGTGATATAATTAAGAACAAATATCAAAACTCATCTTTGTTGGAATTTTATAAGAGTCTCCCACTGACACAATTTGATAATTTGCATAAATTTGCTCGTGGGCTGTTTTCTATTTTCGGTACTACTTATTTGTGCGAGAAGACCTTCTCCAAAATGAAGTACACAAAAAATGTTTACAGATCTAAATTAACTGATGAATGCTCTCTCTTTTAATAATTGGTACAAGTAAAATTAGTCCACAACTACAAACTATTGTCAGTGGAAAATCTCAATTACATAAATCTCATTAGTGTTTCATATGTCATTATGCTTGTTATAAGTTATGTTTTTATTTAAAATGTATAAAATGTTAGTTGGATTCATTTCAATAATTTGTTAGTTATTATATACTGAAGTTAAATTCTCTGCATATTATACATGTCTTTACTCATTACAATTCTGTGTTTCTTTATCTAACTTACCACAAAAACAATAACAATAAGCCTACAACAATGTTATGAGTAGTTAGCCCATGACCATATCAATGTAGGCGTCATATTAATAATTATTCAACATAAAATTAGAATACTTCAGTAAACTAAATTTAATTTGCTATAAAAAATATGTTCTCTAAAAGGAGTTTCAAGTATGCTAGTTTTCAGCGGGCCGGACAAAATCTGTTCGCGGGCCGGGTCGCGACGATTCGCGGGCCGGTTTCGATGGCCTGATCGGGCCGTAGTTTGGAGACCCCTGATTTAGATAATCTTAAATAAACTAAATATTGTGATTATTATTAAACTAAATACTGACAGCTAAGATTAAGACTAACAAGTTTTCTATTAGCCTGCTTTGTTTATCAAGGATTAATGAACAAGTTTGTTCTATTAAGACTAGACAGTTTTGAAAATATTGATGCGACAGTAAATATACTACGGGTTCAAATGTGTATTGATAGATGTCACATAAGCCTCAAATACAAGCTGATTTGTTGGATAAATCTTCCTGACATTCTCGACTGTTAAGCTAGCTTCCAATAGATGTCTATCCAATATTATCAATTCTGTTAATTCTCAATTTTTGTTTTTTACGCGAATTTTTAGATATAGGCTTAGGACAGACTTATTCTTAGTCTTAAATTAAAGCAAACTAAACTAGTTTTAATATTCTGTATATTATAAGGCTATCGTCCAACTGCTTCCCCTTCAAATTTCGCCAATTATTGTATGAAATTTCTATAAACACGAAACATTGGTGGTTTAATCTAATCTATCATTAATTACCACTTGGATTAAGGCTGGACCTAATCTGAGCTTCTGACTAAATAGCTACTGACCTAATCTTAGTTTTGAATTATAGCTCAATAAACTACCTTTAATATCCCGTCTACTATAAGGCTATCGTCCATTTTTTCTTTCGATATCCGTAAATTTTTCAGGTAAAAAATTAAATAAACAAGAAATGGTAAATATTTCAATAAAATAGTTCTTATTGCCGTTACAGCCCGTTTAGAGCTTTGGCAATCTTTTCAAATAAGGTTCCTTTTACTTCGGCTTCCTGCGGAGACTTTCCTGTTTGCCATCCCGATTGCTCTTTTTTAACGCTATTCGTTGTCCTCGGTCTGCAACGCGGCCTGTGTCCTCCTATAGTGACTTCCAGCACTTGCTCAAGGTACTTGGTAGTGCGCTCGCACATTCCACCTGGCAAAGTTCCAGTAATTTTTCTTTTCCCGTTGCTTTGGTCGACTTTATTTAATCCCATCATAGTTCGAGGCCTCATTTTCAGTGTGGTGGATGAAGTCGCAGTATGTGGTGGATGACGTATAAGGTGATGTCTTCCGATGTGAGATATCTAGCCTCACGCCCAGCCACCTTTTCCGAGCGCCATTTCGCCCGCTCTCGTGCCTCTAGACTAGGGTTTATACAAAAACCGACTTTTTAAAAAACCGGTTTTAACCGGTTTTCGAATTTTTGTCAAAAAAATAGAACAGGGAAAATTATTTTATTTTATAATATATACTCGTATAAGTAGTTTTTAAACTTTTTTGAAAGACCTCATTAGATTTGTACATATTGTACATAACCTCATTAGATTTCTTTGCTGAACTGGAAATGTTTTGTGGATTTTGCAAATGCATCAAAAGAGTTGCTAATTCTACTTGTCTTCATGCTTGAATTCTGTCTTCTAAAGCAGGGGTCTCCAAACTACGGCCCGAGGGCCACATCCGGCCCGCGGACAGATTTTGTCCGGCCCGCGGAGAGCTAGCATACTTGAAAACTCCTATTAGAGAACATATTTTTTATAGCAAATTAAATTTAGTTTACTGAAGTATTCTAATTTTATGTTAATAATGTAATAATTATTAATATGACATCTACATTGATATGGTCATGGGCTAACTACTCATAACATTGTTGTAGGCTTATTGTTATTGTTTTTGTGATAAGTTGGATAAAGAAACACATAATTGTAGTGAGTAAAGACATGTATATTATGCAGAAAACTTAACTTCAGTATGTAATAACTAACAAATTATTGAAATGAATCCAACTAACATTTTATACATTTTAAATAAAAACATAACTTATAACAAGCATAATGACATATGAAATACTAATGAGATTTATGTAATTGAGATTTTCCACTGACAATAGTTTGTAGTTGTGGACTAATTTTACTTGTACCAATTATTAAAAGAGATTTAAGATGCTCATCAGTTAATTTAGATCTGTAAACATTTTTTGTGTACTTCATTTTGGAGAAGGTCTTCTCACACAAATAAGTAGTACCAAAAACAGAAAACAGCCCACGAGCAAATTTATGCAAATTATCAAATTGTGTCAGCGGAAGACTCCTATAAAATTCCAACAAAGATGAGTTTTGATATTTGTTCTTAATTATATCACTGCACTGTAGATCAATCATTTCCATTTGAAGTTCCGGGGCTAGGGTTTCAATGTCAGTATCAAAAGGATTCTGAAAAATCTTAATTTGATTCGCAATGGCATCAAAGTCCGAGAAACGAGTATCAAAATTTATTTTCAAAGCACTCAAAGTTTCGATTGCAAAATCGATAGGAAACTCAGTCTCTGTGGTGTGGCTGAATATTTCACATGTTTTAAAATGTGAAAATCATTTACTTCGTAGTTGTGATTGAAACAGTATCAATTTCTTCCGGAATGATTTGATATTAGTGTATAAATTAGGAAGATGCTGGTTTTCTCCTTGCAATCTCAAATTCAGTTCGTTCACATGTTTTGTCAAATCAACATAGAATGCTAACTTCCACAACCATGCGTTGTTTTGTAGTTCAGTAAGAGGGCGATGCTTTTCATTCAAAAAAATTTCGATCACTGCTCGAAGTTCTAAAAAGCGCTGAAGGACTTTTCCACAACTAAGCCAACGTACGGCAGTATGATAAGGTAAGTCATTTTCTCCAATCTCTTCAATAAATTGCCGGAATTGTCGGTGATTCAGCCCAAAAGATCTGATAAAATTAACAGTTGATATGACTGGTTTCAGAACTTCAGACATATCCAAACATTTTCCGCACAAAGACTGTTGATGAATGATACAATGTAAGACTAATGGTTTTGAACCACCGTCATTTTCTACAGCCTTTGACACAAGAGCGACCACTCCTTTATCTTTCCCACTCATGTTTTTGCCTCCATCAGTTGTAATACATTTCAAGTTTTTCCATCGAAGGTTCTTTTGATTAATGGCCATTTCAACTCCTTTAAAAACATCTGTACCAGTAGTTGTGCCATGAATACTACACATATCAAGAAGTTCTTCCTGCACTTCATGGCTTTTATCTACTCCTCGAATAAAAATCAACACCTGAGCAGTATCTGACACATCCGTTGACTCATCCAAGGCCAAAGAAAACCACTCAACATGTCCATTTTTGTCAATCAGTTGAGAGGATATATTTTCAGCGATGTTTTCTACCCTTCGAGCCACAGTGTTTGCTGACATACTGAGAGTTTTTAATAAATTTACCTTTTCAGGGCACATTGCTTCGTCTACTGCAATTATGCATTCTTTGATCATTTCTCCAACGGTGAATGGTTTTCCACGTTTTGCAATTTCAAGAACCACACGAAAGCTGACACGAGTTGCAGGCTCTTGTTCAGTTTTGAGTTTTTTAAATGAAGATTGCTGCGATTTCAATCAGCGCTTCATAGCTTCGAATTTTTCTGTCCGCAAACTCCCTGTATATTTTGAGTAATTTTGAAAATGTTTTGTTTCATAATGACGTTTAATGTTATATTCCTTGAGAACGGCTATGCTTTCATTGTAAATCAAACATAGCGCCTTGTTACTGGACTCAATTACGAAATACTGAATGTTCCACTGATCTTTGAATTTTCTGCATTCACTATCAATTTTTTGCTTCTTTTCCATACTTCTAAATCACACACAAAAGCAACAATTCAAATCAAAATACTGTTAGAAAGATGTCTTAAACTTAAACACGCACAAACACGTTTTAAGGAGGTACGCACTATTTTATTTCACAACAGTGTCAAAGGAACTGACTTGTGGTTGCGCCACTAGCCTTCTTATATATTCCAATTTCTGCCATGTAGAAGTGAGTGGAAGACACCAGAACTTTCTCGAACCAACGAGATTATTCTGTACGTGCTATTAGCTCAATCTGTTAGCGATTGAAGGTACTACCTATTTCCGCTTGTGTCCACCAGATGTCGTGTCACGTTACTCCTCATGGCTCATACCCTATTACGACTAATCTAGAAATTACTGATAAGGACAGGAAAATTAATAACATGCAGTGTTGCCGTTTTGCGGACTTTAGTCCGATTTGCAGTCTTTCTTAAACGTTGCATACTTTTTCGAACTTTTTTTTCATCAGTAGACTATTTCACTTTTTACCACTTGCAACAATGATAATATACTTGGCCCTCGGAATTTACTGGAGTAATCAGTATGGCCCTAAGGCTGGAAAGTTTGGAGACCCCTGTTCTAAAGCATATAGTAGCATATTTCAAACTTATTTCATTTTTTAATTTTTTTAGATCAATCAATATGCACAATGCACAAGCACTGGCCAACCCAACTCGTTGCATAGAATGAATAGCAAATCAAATAAGATAAAAAATAATTTTTACCCAATGATTTAAAAATTTATTTTAAACCGGTTTTCTTAATTTAAAATCAGGTTTTCAAATGTGACAAATTTTCTTTAAAAACCGGTTTTTTTAACCGGGTTTGAAAAATCGTCAAGTGCACAATTCTACATCCTTCCATGCGGGTTTTCACCGCATCTCAGGAGGTGTTGGTTTGTTTACCAGAAATCACCTAACGTGGTGGTGAGAATCGGGCTTGGGGAGGAGCGGCTATGCGACATGTCTCTTCCGAACTCTTGTCGTGCGGTACGTATGCACTACCCCATTCTGGTGGATTAATCTAATCTTGCACTAATTCCACATAGTTTTAGCCTAGATTATAAACGACTGACCTAATCTTAGTTTTAAATTAAATCTGAATAAACTAGCTCTAATATCCTGTCTATAATAAGGCTATCGTCTATCTGTTTCTCTTCAATTCCCGTCATTTTTTTTTTACGAAAAATTCTAATAAATAAGAAATCTGTTTGGATTAATCTAGTCTTGCGCTAATTCCCATATAAATTAAGACAGGATTAAGCTAAGATCTATAATGCTGGCACCACCAAAACAAAACAAACAAACCCATGGCGCTACAACCCAGGACGGGCCTTGGCCTCCTCCCACAGCCTACACTTGTACTTGGTGTCTTGATCTTAGACAAAAGTATAGGGGAGCGCTTACAGTTTTTAATGTGGATGGCGAGCCATTAATCGGGTGGGTTTCGAGGCAGATTTTCTACAGGAGAAGCCATCTACAGGAGAACGGTGGCTTATTTTTAATTTTTAAATCCGGGACTTACGGCTCCGAAGTCTGACACCTTGACTAATAGGCCACTACCGTCTCGCTGGCACCACCACCTCTTCAAAATTCAAATTGGACAAGACCAGAATTATGTGCTCTTTGTGTGATAATTATGTGCCGAAATCGCATTTTTTGTGCTCGAAACGTTCAATGGAAAAATTAAATTTAAATAGTGGGGGTGCTAACTTACAGTCAAGCTAGCACCCACCCATTTGAAAAATTGAGACACTAATACCAAATAAGCACTACAATTTTTTTTTGTGCTCTTTATGTGCTTTTCAAATACCCCGCAACGAATTCGCTAACTCAACCCCTTGTGCGAAAAACTGACCCCGAACCGAATGAGCCATAAGAGGTGAAATCTATAATAATAGAGCACAGAAATTTTAACCGAATCGAAATTGTAGCAATAATAATGTCCTCTCTAATAATTTCCTCGCTGTACACCATCTCGCATTTCAGACTGATTTCACGCTCTCATAACTTTTGAACTTCTTCAATCTTCTTCGCCAATCGATTCAGCGTCCCAAAATTGTTTGAAAACGTATAGGGTGCACACCGAAAAGGTGCACACTGAAAAGTAGCACACCGAAGGACAAAAGCATCAGAATAACTTCCAGGATAAGGAGAAACAGTAGGTTTTTTTAGCCTGTTTAGCGTTTGCATGGGTTCGGTCAAACGGAGCAAAGACAATATGATCAATGTTCAGGTAGTTTGGTTTATATTACCTAATGCTTAGCGGAAATTAGAACTAGTAGAGTAATTTTTAGATTAAATTTAATCCGTGGACAGTGGAATCAATGTTTTGTAAATTTTGTCAAGAAATAATTGTCTTCGAGGAACTCCGCTACCATTGCTGCGAAACGGAACACTTAACTCTTAAAGGTCAGCAACTATTCGCTCCGTGCATAACCTTTGTACGGCTTACCACATAGACTTCTAGTCTTCACCAATCGATTCAGCATCCCAGAAAATAGTCGGAGAACGTATATAATATTCCCTAGGAAGCTTTCAGTTGAGAAATACCATTGACATGTCGAAATCGATGTTGTCAAAATCGTTATTTTTTGAGTTACAGCAAGATTTAAAAACGTTTCTGAAAGCATTTTTGCTGATGATTACAGATATACAAATTATATTTCGCTAGCTCTTTCCTTTCACAACCGCCTGCAAGAATTGAAGAAATTTTTAAGAAAATTCGGAGCTCGAGTACAGATCTCGGAAAGTCGTGAATTTTGCGCGGACAATCTTAGTGTATTAAGAGGAAAATAACCTTCTGTTTCCGAGACATCAAAAACAAGAAATATCAGTGTATTATTGTCTTGCACTAATTTCCACATTAATTAATATTGGTTTAAGCCACTGACCTAATTTTAGTTGAAAATTAAAGCTAAATAAACCAGCTTTAATATTCCGTTTATTATAAGGCTATCGTCCATCTGTTTCTCTTCAATATCCGTCATTTTTTTGGAAGAATTCCAATGAACAAGAAATATTTGTGGAATAATCTAGTCTAAACTAATTATCTCATTGATTAAGAGTGGATTAAGCTAAGGAGTTAATATTAGTTTTAAATTAAAGCTTAATGAATCAGATTTAATATTTTCTTTATTATAAGGCTATCGGACTTCTATTATAAGGATATCGGGCGTCTATTTCCCAACAACTTTCGTAAATGTTTGTAAATGTTTGCTAGAAACAAGAAATATAGGTGGATTATCTCGATAGCCTTCTTCAGTCTTGCATTGACAAGAAAACCTTCCATCTTTGCAATTTCAGATTTTTCAAAGTATCACAACACGAATTAACATCAATCTTTTGGGAGTAAAACATCCATCCTCCGGGTACTGATAAACACGGAATTAAACAAATTATCCGTGATTACCAGCTGGGGGATGAAACGAGGGCGCAATTAAAAAATCCGTGCGGGAACCCCAACTCCCTGCAGACCAAGTTTTCCAGTCGTCACGACCATTTGGACGAGCTGTCGCGTCCAGACGAACACACCAGTCCAGCAGCCACACAAACACAAAAGAGTGGAAAGGGATCGCCTAAAGCCCTTTTTCGCACATGCCCTACCAACTTAATAGAAAGATTAAACAATTTAAAATTAGACAAACAAGAGCAACAAGACTGTCCATGACAAAACATACTCTTGTCTTGTTTCTTTGGTGTTATCCTGCAGTTTCCTGGAAAATTTGGAAAGTTATTCATACACGTGTCCCCTCACAATAAAAGCGAATTAATCACGAAACCCTCCGAAATGAAATTCCTATCTATTCCAGCGGAAACGAAAGCGCCCCAAAACTAGTGAAAGAAAAAAAGCTTCACAGAGAAATATGCAATATACTGTGCCATCTATCAAGAAGTCAATCAAAAACCGAAGATTTCATTACACGCTCGCCAAATGTAATAACCGAAATTGGCCATTAGCCGCCGACCCCCGCGCGCGCGAAACGCGCCCTTACCGCCGAGTCTCAATGGGAACGAGTCAATCTCGCTCTCGCCCCACGCTGTTTACGCAGCGCGGACACGAGTTTTTTCCTGCATGCGCTAACTTGATTACCGGCCGAAGATCGTCAGCCTCCCACCCCATCTAATAACGGAATTAGCGGTGGGAAATCACTCCAGTTTATTTAGGGGAGCGAACACGCATCATGAATAAACACGTGACACTCTCTCCTATCCAAATAGATTTCACAAACTACAAATGTAAATATGTAATCGAATGCAGTAGTCAAGAAGTGATAAACAAGATTAGGCGGGTGAAGGTAATAAGAGACTAGGAAGGTCGAGGCGAATGAAGAGTAAATTAACTCTTCATTTGCCTTTACCATTCTAGACTAGGAATTTTAGTTCCGTTTTTATTATGATTGACGAAATCCTGGTTTGGTCTAAATAAGGCAAATTCCTTTGCCTCATTTGGACCAAATCCGGATTTCGTCAAATCCAAATGAGGCAAAGGAATTAGGTCCTTTGTCTCATTTGGACCAAACCCGGAATTCGTCAAATAGTAAAGATCCTAATTAGGAAAGCCTGATGTAGCAGACATTCGGAATCCACACTTGCATGGTACTTGCCTAGTCTGGTCCGAGTTTGGCTTTCTCTGCAGGTAGCAGTTTGGAAACCAGAGTTGGATGTGACGACCTCGACCTAATCTGGTCCAAATTCGGCTTCCTCTTTAGGCAACAGTTTGGAAACCACAGAGGACGATCCCGACCTAATTTGTGACTTGGTTTTGATAGAACTAAACTTGCAGGCTTTGTAACTTAAGGTGTGGCAAGTAGTAGTAATAGTTTGTGAACACATGCGCATAATGAGACTCAATGTGATATGGTGCTGGAATTCCAAAAATATATTTAAGTTAGGATATGCCATAGACCTCAGTATTTGCAACCAACTTTGGCAAACCTAACTTTTGTCCACTTTTGGTTGTCCATATTAGGATAAAGTCAGGAATACTAAATATAGATCAATGTTAGGTTAGGTTTGGACTTCCATAATTGCAACCAACTTTAGAAAAGCTAAATTTTGTCCACTTTTGGTTGTCCATATTAGGTTAGTCAGGTATACTAAAGATAGATACATGTTAGGTTAGGTTAGGTTGGCAAGCCTAACCTTTGTAAACCTTTGGTTGTCCATATAAGGTTAAAATCAAGAATGCCAAAGATCTATGAGATCTTTGGAGAGATCAAAGAGATCTATATCAGGCCATGTCAAAGACTTGCCTAATAGTAACCGAACTTTACATGCCGCAGTTTGGTAAGTCTTTGGTTATCCGTAAAAGGTTAAGTCAGAGATTCCAAAGACATGTCTAAGTTAGGCCATTCGCTTGAGTATCCTAATAACAATCTAATTTGGAATTTTGTCTGAATGCCGTGTTTCGGGTTTCCGAATTAGGACGGGACTATGTTTAGGCTTTGCTATAATTCAAATTTTATCCCGAATTGATTGATTGATTGGTTCATTGATGCTTAACTGTATTCCTAGTCGGGTTTGTTTCCTGCACCAATTGTGCTCCTTATGCACCTAATGGTCCTAACCTAAGATTGCTGTAATGAACCCGAGGCCTTTAGGTTATTAGTTAAGTTCCAACTATTAGACAAGATTTGATATAGACTATAGAAGATCGAATTTAGAAAGATATACTAAACCATATGCTAGACTAATTTAGACAAATAAACTAAACTAGTTTAGACAGACACAACTATATTATCGCTTTTCTATCTATGACTAAAATCAAAGTGTAGTCACAACTATATTAATGTTGAATTGTTGAGAGGTTATCTCTTGACCTGACCCAAATAGAGAGTCGCTTATTATGAATAGCGGGGCGTTTGGAAAATAGTGTCGCCGCGGCGGCAGCCGCAAAATCGGAACGCTCTCCGGGGTAACATCCCCCCGGGAGCGTTCGGCCGTGATCGTACGCGACCCTCGTGTTATGCATTTAAATAGCCTCATTAATGCTATATCGCCCATCCACCTGCGAGCGAAACCTTTCCAGCTCGAATTTATCACCCTCGGCACACACGGAAAGAGTTTCGCCGTTACGCTTGACCCTTCGAAAATTTTATTTCCGGAAATTGCGAAAAACTAAATTAGTGAAAATTAACTAATCTATACCTTTTCTAACTGCATTTTTGGATAATTTATTTATTTTTAAAGAAGCATTTAAATGCCGATTTTGACATCTATAACATCTCCAGTTTTTAGATTTAACTAATACAGCAATTTCTTCATTCAAAAAAAAAATATTGCCAATTTTCACATCTGTATGTAACATCTCCAGTTTTTTAGATTTAAGTAATACAGCAATTTCTTAATTTTTTAAGAAGAATTTTTCACATCTATAACATTTTCAGTTCTTTTAGATTTAACTAATACAACAATTTCTTCATTCTTCTTCATCACCAGTTTATTAGATTTAAGTAATACAGCAATTCCTTCATTTTTAAAGAATAATTTTAACGCAATTTTTCACATCTATAACATCTCCAGTTTTTTAGATTTGACTAATACAGTAATTTCTTCATTTTTAAAGAAAAAAATTATTGCCCATTTTTACATCTATAACATCTCCAGTTTTTTAGATTTAACTAATACAGAAATTTCTTCATTTTTAAAGAAGAATTTTAACGCCAATTTTCACATCTATAATATCTCGTTTTTTAGATTTAACTAATACAACAATTTCTTCATTCTTCTTCATCTCCAGTTTATTAGATTTATATAATTCAGCGGTTTCTTCAGTTTTATAGAAGAATTTTAACGCAATTTTTCACATCTATAATATCCACTTTCTTTTAGATTTAACTAACTCAACAATTTCTTAATTTTTCTTCATCTCCAGTTTATTAGATTTAAGTAATACAGCAATTTCTTCTTTTTTATAAAAGAATTTTAATGTAAATTTTTCACATGAATAACATCTCCAGTTTTTTTAGGTTTACCTAATACAACAATTTTTTCATTCTTCTTCATCTCTAATTTTTAGATTTAACTAATACAACAATTTCTTCATTTTTAAAGAAGAATTTTAACGCAAATTTTCACATCTATAACATCTCTAGTTTTTTAGATTTAACGAATACCACAATTTCTTCATTTTTCTTCATCTCCAGTTTATTAGATTTAAGTAATACAGCAATTTCTTTATTTTTAAAAAGAATTTTAAAGCAATTTTTCACATCTATAACATCTCCAGTTTTTATAGTTATCTATAACATCTCCAGTTTTTTAGATTTAACTAATACAACAATTTCTTCATTTTTAAAGAAGAATTTGAACGCCAATTTTCATATCTATAACATCTCTAGTTTTTTAGATTTAACTAATACTACAATTTCTTCATTCTTCTTCATTTCCAGTTTATTAGATTTAAGTTATACAGCAATTTCTTCATTTTTAACGCAGAATTTTAACGCAATTTTTCAGATCTATAGCATCTCCAGTTTTTTTAGATTTAACTAATAAAACAATTTCTTCATTTTTCTTCATCTCCAGTTTATTAGATTTAAGTAATACAGCAATTTCTTCATTTTTAAAGAAGAATTTTAACGCAAGTTTTCTGATCTATAACATCTCAGGTTTTTTTAGATTTAACTAATACAACAATTTCTTCATTCTTCTTTATCTCCAGTTTATTAGATTTGTTATACAGCAATTTCTTCATTTTTAAAGAAGAATTTTAAAGCAATTTTCCACATCTATAACATCTCTAGTTTTTTTAGATTTAACTAATAAAACAATTTCTTCATCCTTCTGCATCTGAAATTAATTTGGTTTAAGAAATACAGCAATTTTTTTATTTTTAAAGAAGAATTTGAACGTTATTTTTCACATCTATAACATCTCCAGTATTTTAGATTTAACTAATACAGCAATTTCTTCATTTTTAAAGAATAATTTTAACGCATTTTTTCACATCTATAACATCTCCAGTTTTTATAGTTTTCTATAACATCTCCAGTTTTGTAGATTTAACTAATACAACAATTTCTTTATTTTTAATGAAGAATTTTAACGCCAATTTTCACATCTATAACATCCCTAGTTTTTTAGATTTAACTAATACAACAATTTCTTAATTTTTCTTCATCTCCAGTTTATTAGATTTAAGTAATACAGCAATTTCTTTATTTTAAAAGATGAATTTTAACGCAATTTTTCACATCTATAACATCTCCAGTTTTTTTAGATTTAACTAATACAAAAATTTCTTCATTTTTAAAGAATAATTTTACCGCAATTTTTCACATCTGTAACATCTCAAGTTTTTTAGATTTAAGTAATACAGCAATTTCTTCATTTTTAATGAAGAATTTTAACGCAATTTTCCGTATCTATAACATCTCCAGTTTTTAGATTTAACTAATACAGCAATTTCTTCATTTTTAAAGAAGAATTTTAACGTCAATTTTCACATCTATAACATCTCCAGTTTTTTAGATTTAACTTATACAGCAATTTCTTCATTTTTAAAGAAGAATTTTAACGTCAATTTTCACATCTATAGCATCTCCAGTTTTTTAGATTTAACTTATACAGCAATTTCTTCATTTTTAAAGAAGAATTCTTACGTCAATTTTCAAATCTATAACATCTCCAGTTATTTAGATTCAACTAATACAGCATTTTTTTTTCAACAAACCAGAGACTTCCTTCCAATCGAGAACCAACACCTTTCTCAGTAAGGAAGGAAGATCACTAAGTGCGGAAAAGGAAATACTTGAAAGGTGGCATCAGTACTATAGCGAGCTGTTAACTTGTAAGAACGAAGAACATGAAAACAATGGGGAAGACGCAAAATACTATCACGCAGCGCAACCAGAAATCCCGGAACCCACCTATCAAGAAATAAGAGAGGTAATAGTAAAGCTGAAAAATTATAAAGCATCAGGAAGTGATACCATAACATCAGAACTCTTAAAAAGCGGTGGAGAGCACTTGTGGACACGAATCCACGGATTAAATGTCATGGTATGGAATACGGAAACCATGCCTAAGTCTGGAAAAAAAGCATCATATGCCCAATCCATAAAAAGGGAAATAAGAAGGACACAATTTTTCACATCTATAACATCTCCAGTTCTTTAGATTCCTATAACATCTCCAGTTTTTTACATTCAACTAATACAGCAATTTCTTCTTTTTGAAAGAAGAATTTTTACGCAATTTTTAACATCTATAACATTTCCAGTTTTTTAGAGTTAAGTAATACAGCAATTTCTTCATTTTTAAAGAAGAATTTTAACGCAATTTTCCGCATCTATAACATCTCCAGTTTTTTAGATTGAACTAATACAGCAATTTCTTCATTTTTAAAGAAGAATTTTTACGCAGATTTTCAAATCTATAACATCTCCAGTTTTTTAGATTTGACTAATATAGCAATTTCTTCATTTTTAAAGAAGAATTTTTACGCAGATTTTCAAATCTATAACATCTCCAGTTTTTTAGATTTGACTAATATAGCAATTTCTTCATTTTTAAAGAAGAATTTTACCGCAACTTTTCACATCTATAATATCTCGATTTTTTTAGATTAAACTAATACAGCAATTTCTTCATTTTTAAAGACAAAATGTATTGCCAATTTTCACATCTATAACATCTTCAGTTTTATAGATTTAAGTAATACAGCAATTTCTTCATTTTTAAAGAAGAATTTTAACGCAATTTTTCACATCTATAACATCTTCAGTTTTTTTAGATTTAACTAATACAACAATTTCTTCATTCTTCTTCATCTCCAGTTTATTAGATTTAAGTAATACAGCAAATTTCTTCATTTTTAAAGAAGAATTTTAACGCAAATTTCCACATCTATCACATCTCCAGTTTGTTAGATTAAACTAATACAACAATTTCTTCATTCTTCTTCATTTTCAGTTTATTAGATTTAATTAATACAGCAGTTTCCTTATTTTAAGGAAAAAAATTATTGCCAATTTTAACATTTATTAGATCTCCAGTTTTTTAGATTTAAGTAATACAGCAATTTCCTCATTTTTAAGATAAATTTTAAAGCAATTTTTCACATCTATAACATCTCCAGTTTTTTAGATATAACTAATACAACATTTTCTTCATTCTTCTTCATCTTCAGTTTATTAGATTTAACTAATACAGCAATTTCTTCATTTTTAAAGAAAAAATCTATTGCAATTTTTCACATCTATAGCATCTCCAGTTTTATTAGATTTAACTAATACAACAATTTCTTCATTCTTCTTCATCTCCAGTTTATTAGATTTAAGTAATACAGCAATTTCTTCATTTTCAAAGAAGAATTTTGACGCAATTTTCCACATCAATAACGTCTCCAGTTTTTAGATTTAACTAATATAGCATTTTTTTAATTTTTAAAGAAGAATTTTAACGCCAATTTTCACATTTATAACATCTCCAGTTTTTTTAGATTTTTTAAGTAATACAACAGTTTCCTTATTTTTAATGAAAAAATGTATTGCCAATTTTCACATCTATAACATCTCCAGTTTTTTAGATTTAAGTAATACAGCAATTTTCTGATTTTTAAAGATGAATTTTAAAGCAGTTTTTCACATCTATAACATCTCGAGTTTTTTAGATTTAACTAATACAACAATTTCTTCATTCTTCTTCATCTTCAGTTTATTAGATTTAACTTCATTTTTAAAGAAAAAATGTATTGCCAATTTTCACATCTATAACATTTCCAGTTTTTTAGATTTAAGTAATACAGCAATTTATTCATTTTTAAAGAAGAATTTTACCGCAATTTTTCATATCTATAACATCTCCAGTTTTTTTTAGATTTAACTAATACAACAATTTCTTCATTCTTCTTCATCTCCAGTTTATTAGATTTAAGTAATGCAGCAATTTCTTTATTTTTAAAAAAATTTAACGCAATTTTTCACATCTATAACATCTCCAGTTTTTTTTTAGATTTAACTAATACAAAAATTTCTTCATTATTCTTCATCTCCAGTTTATTAGATTTAAGTAATGCAGCAATTTCGTCATTTTTAAACAATTTTAAAGCAATTTTGAACATCTTTAACATCTCCAGTTTTTTTTTAGATTTAACTAATACAACAATTTCTCCATTCTTCTTCATCTCCAGTATATTAGATTTAAGTAATGCAGCAATTTATTCATTTTTTAAGAATTTTAACGCAATTTTTCACATCTATATTATCTCCAGTTTTTTAGATTTAAGTAATACAGCGATTTCCTTATTTTTAAAAGAATTTTAACGCCAATTTTTACATCTATAACATCTCCAGTTTTTTTAGATTTAAAACAATTAGATCTAGATAGATTTGGATCTAATACAACAATTTCTTTATTTTGAAAGAAGAATTCTAAAGCCAATTTTTACATCTATAACATCTCCAGTTTTTTTAGATTTTACTAATACAACAATTTCTTGATTCTTCTTCATTGGCGTTAAAATTCTTCTTTCAAAATAAAGAAATTGTTGTATTAGTTAATCTAAAAATTAGTTAATCTAAAAAAACTGGAAAATGTTTTAGATGTAAAAATTGGCATTTTTTCTTTAAAAATAAGGAAACTAAATCTCCAGTTTATTAGATTCAAGTTATACAGAAATTTCTTCATTTTTTAAGAAGAATTTCAACTCCAACTTTCACATCTATAACATCTCCAGTTTTTTTAGATTTAACTAATATAACAATTAATTCATTTTTCTTCATCTGCAGTTTATTAGATTTAAGTAATCAGCAATTTCTTCATTTTTAAAGAATAATTTTACCGAAATTTTCCACATCTATTACACCTCCAGTTTTTTAGGTTTAACTAATAGAGCAATTTCTTCATTTTTAAAGAAGAATTTTAACGCCTATTTTCACATCTATAACATTTCCAGTTTTTTAGATTTAACTAATACAGCAATTTCTTAATTTTTAAAGAAGAATTTTTACGCAATTTTCCACATCTACAACATCTCCAGTGTTTTAGATTTAAGTAATACAGCAATTTCTTAAGTTTTAAAGAATAATTTTACCGCAACTTTTCACATCTATAATATCTCGAGTTTTTTAGATTTAACTAATACAGCAATTTCTTCATTTTGAAAGAAGAATTTTAACGCCTATTTTCACATCTATAACATTTCCAGTTTTTTAGATTTAACTAATACAGCAATTTCTTAATTTTTAAAGAAGAATTTTTACGCAATTTTCCACATCTACAACATCTCCAGTGTTTTAGATTTAAGTAATACAGCAATTTCTTAAGTTTTAAAGAATAATTTTACCGCAACTTTTCACATCTATAATATCTCGAGTTTTTTAGATTTAACTAATACAGCAATTTCTTCATTTTGAAAGAAGAATTTTAACGCCAATTTTCACATCTGTAACATCCACAGTTTTTTAGATTTAAGTAATACAGCAATTTTCTTCATTTTTAAAGAAGAATTTTATCGAAAAGTTTCACATCTATAATATCTCCAGTTTTTTAGAATTAAGTATTCTCGCTGGCAAACTTCTTAGCTAGATTTTCGTAAAATGGTGAAACTCGTTTTCTGTATTTTGTAAGGGAAATCTAACTGCCAATTTTTATTATCGTGGTATATTCGGTTACAAAGATTTTTAAGAAATTTCTAGCCCCCTTAATTGGATTCTTGAAAAATGATTCGTGAAATGCGTGTGTAATGGTGAAAAACGAACCTTTGTACCAAATTTCACATCTGTAACATTTTCCGTTTCTGAGATATAGACGATATAAGGTGGAGTGGTGTAAATGCGATATAGTTTTTAAATAGGTGAACTTTGTAGTGTTACAAAATTTTAATCTTATTAACAAGAAATGATATATTTTTTAATGGCATTGCTACAGGGTTTTGAATCGATATAGTACGATAAAACCAATTAGCAGATTATTTTTTTTTTTTTTAGGAATTTTTTTTTAAACGTGGTCGATATATCACATTTGCCCCTTGATTTGGGACAAATGTGATAATGGAGTATATAATGGTATACGTAATTGCTGCATAAAATAACGGGGCAAAGACATAACATTTAGACAAAACTGTGCATTTTGGTTTTTTAATTATAAAAAAAGTTGGAAGTGTAAAAAAGTTATAAACTTTTTATATTTCTGAACGAAAAAGCAAAATAAAGAACGATTCTTAAAAGATAAATAAAGGCAACAATTTCTGAAACAACTAGAAAAATCATAACGTTGGAAAGATAAAGGAGCAAAAGTGACATAGTGTAACATAATTTCCTGGTCATTGTATAACACATTTGCCCCATTATAATATTTTCAGGGGCAAATGTGACACAGCCCCAAAAACCTAGAAAATATTTAAATCCTGATAAACTGAACATATCACCTTATACTTTACAGTTTTTAACCTATCCTTTTTTACTAGATGCAAAAATCTTTTCACTCGTTATCAAAGTAAGAAACGTTCATCAGCAAAGATCTGCAACGAATTGCGGCAAAAGCTCTGCATACACGAATTAAAGTGGTGGGGGTGTAGACGGGTATGTTGCGCACCAATTGCTATATATGGCGCTATTGTAATGAAATGTTTCAAGTTTTGGAAAGAGATTAACACAATTGCCCCGTTATCACATTTACCCCACTCCACCTTAGTAAAAAACTTTGACTCTCCTTTTCACCCTCAGAAACTAAATTTCCAAAAATCCTTCCTTATTGCATATTTACGTCATAAAATCAACGTTCCTTCCAAATTTTAAGTTTTTAGATTTAAGTAATACAATTTCTTCATTTTTAAAGAAGAATTTTAACGCCAATTTTCACATCTATAGCATCTCCAGTTTTCCTTTACAACTTCTTTTAGCTAGATTTTCGGTTCCTAAGTTCAATGGTTTGAGCTGTGCATGGATGAATCAGTCAGGACATGATATACATATATATATATATATATATATATATATATATATATATATATATATATATATATAAAGGTATATGTTGTATAAATATTCTGACACGCTATCTCAATAGAGTTCGGTTAGATCTAAGAAAAGAAAGTAACGCAACGTCCATGCATCAAAAATATAATTACAAAAGGGGCGTCGAGGAGCACGAAGCGATTACGCTGCTCAGTCCGAAAGGAAGGTAGTTATTATGTGGTGGCAACCCTGAGAGCGTGCACATTCTAACCCGGCTACCGTACTCCCATTGACCTCACCGATTTTGGACTCACAATTATTTGTTCAATCGATTCGTGACAATTCCCAGCAAACAATTCTTATTCTCCAACAATTGTTCCATTTGCCATTCAATTTATAGACGGATAAAACTAGACAGACAAGACTAGACAGACAAGACTAGACAGACAAGACTAGACAGACAAGACTAGACAGACAAGACTAGACAGACAAGACTAGACAGACAAGACTAGACAGACAAGACTAGACAGACAAGACTAGACAGACAAGACAAGACAGACAAGACTAGACAGACAAGACTAGACAACAAGACTAGACAGACAGACTAGACAGACAAGACTAGACAGACAAGACTAGACAGACAAGACTAGACAGACAAGACTAGACAGACAAGACTAGACAGACAAGACTAGACAGACAAGACTAGACAGACAAGACTAGACAGACAAGACTAGACAGACAAGACTAGACAGACAAGACTAGACAGACAAGACTAGACAGACAAGACTAGACAGACAAGACTAGACAGACAAGACTAGACAGACAAGACTAGACAGACAAGACTAGACAGACAAGACTAGACAGACAAGACTAGACAGACAAGACTAGACAGACAAGACTAGACAGACAAGACTAGACAGACAAGACTAGACAGACAAGACTAGACAGACAAGACTAGACAGACAAGACTAGACAGACAAGACCTAGACAGACAAGACTAGACAGACAAGACTAGACAGACAAGACTAGACAGACAAGACTAGACAGACAAGACTAGACAGACAAGACTAGACAGAGACAAGACTAGACAGACAAGACTAGACAGACAAGACTAGACAGACAAGACTAGACAGACAAGACTAGACAGACAAGACTAGACAGACAAGACTAGACAGACAAGACTAGACAGACAAGACTAGACAGACAAGACTAGACAGACAAGACTAGACAGACAAGACTAGACAGACAAGACTAGACAGACAAGACTAGACAGACAAGACTAGACAGACAAGACTAGACAGACAAGACTAGACAGACAAGACTAGACAGACAAGACTAGACAGACAAGACTAGACAGACAAGACTAGACAGACAAGACTAGACAGACAAGACTAGACAGACAAGACTAGACAGACAAGACTAGACAGACAAGACTAGACAGACAAGACTAGACAGACAAGACTAGACAGACAAGACTAGACAGACAAGACTAGACAGACAAGACTAGACAGACAAGACTAGACAGACAAGACTAGACAGACAAGACTAGACAGACAAGACTAGACAGACAAGACTAGACAGACAAGACTAGACAGACAAGACTAGACAGACAAGACTAGACAGACAAGACTAGACAGACAAGACTAGACAGACAAGACTAGACAGACAAGACTAGACAGACAAGACTAGACAGACAAGACTAGACAGACAAGACTAGACAGACAAGACTAGACAGACAAGACTAGACAGACAAGACTAGACAGACAAGACTAGACAGACAAGACTAGACAGACAAGACTAGACAGACAAGACTAGACAGACAAGACTAGACAGACAAGACTAGACAGACAAGACTAGACAGACAAGACTAGACAGACAAGACTAGACAGACAAGGACTAGACAGACAAGACTAGACAGACAAGACTAGACAGACAAGACTAGACAGACAAGACTAGACAGACAAGACTAGACAGACAAGACTAGACAGACAAGACTAGACAGACAAGACTAGACAGACAAGACTAGACAGACAAGACTAGACAGACAAGACTAGACAGACAAGACTAGACAGACAAGACTAGACAGACAAGACTAGACAGACAAGACTAGACAGACAAGACTAGACAGACAAGACTAGACAGACAAGACTAGACAGACAAGACTAGACAGACAAGACTAGACAGACAAGACTAGACAGACAAGACTAGACAGACAAGACTAGACAGACAAGACTAGACAGACAAGACTAGACAGACAAGACTAGACAGACAAGACTAGACAGACAAGACTAGACAGACAAGACTAGACAGACAAGACTAGACAGACAAGACTAGACAGACAAGACTAGACAGACAAGACTAGACAGACAAGACTAGACAGACAAGACTAGACAGACAAGACTAGACAGACAAGACTAGACAGACAAGACTAGACAGACAAGACTAGACAGACAAGACTAGACAGACAAGACTAGACAGACAAGACTAGACAGACAAGACTAGACAGACAAGACTAGACAGACAAGACTAGACAGACAAGACTAGACAGACAAGACTAGACAGACAAGACTAGACAGACAAGACTAGACAGACAAGACTAGACAGACAAGACTAGACAGACAAGACAAGACTAGACAGACAAGACTAGACAGACAAGACTAGACAGACAAGACTAGACAGACAAGACTAGACAGACAAGACTAGACAGACAAGACTAGACAGACAAGACTAGACAGACAAGACTAGACAGACAAGACTAGACAGACAAGACTAGACAGACAAGACTAGACAGACAAGACTAGACAGACAAGACTAGACAGACAAGACCAGACAGACAAGACCAGAGCAGACAAGACCAGACAGACAAGACCAGACAGACAAGACAGACAGACAAGACTAGACAGACAAGACTAGACAGACAAGACTAGACAGACAAGACTAGACAGACAAGACTAGACAGACAAGACTAGACAGACAAGACTAGACAGACAAGACTAGACAGACAAGACTAGACAGACAAGACTAGACAGACAAGACTAGACAGACAAGACTAGACAGACAAGACTAGACAGACAAGACTAGACAGACAAGACTAGACAGACAAGACTAGACAGACAAGACTAGACAGACAAGACTAGACAGACAAGACTAGACAGACAAGACTAGACAGACAAGACTAGACAGACAAGACTAGACAGACAAGACTAGACAGACAAGACTAGACAGACAAGACTAGACAGACAAGACTAGACAGACAAGACTAGACAGACAAGACTAGACAGACAAGACTAGACAGACAAGACTAGACAGACAAGACTAGACAGACAAGACTAGACAGACAAGACTAGACAGACAAGACTAGACAGACAAGACTAGACAGACAAGACTAGACAGACAAGACTAGACAGACAAGACTAGACAGACAAGACTAGACAGACAAGACTAGACAGACAAGACTAGACAGACAAGACTAGACAGACAAGACTAGACAGACAAGACTAGACAGACAAGACTAGACAGACAAGACTAGACAGACAAGACTAGACAGACAAGACTAGACAGACAAGACTAGACAGACAAGACTAGACAGACAAGACTAGACAGACAAGACTAGACAGACAAGACTAGACAGACAAGACTAGACAGACAAGACTAGACAGACAAGACTAGACAGACAAGACTAGACAGACAAGACTAGACAGACAAGACTAGACAGACAAGACTAGACAGACAAGACTAGACAGACAAGACTAGACAGACAAGACTAGACAGACAAGACTAGACAGACAAGACTAGACAGACAAGACTAGACAGACAAGACTAGACAGACAAGACTAGACAGACAAGACTAGACAGACAAGACTAGACAGACAAGACTAGACAGACAAGACTAGACAGACAAGACTAGACAGACAAGACTAGACAGACAAGACTAGACAGACAAGACTAGACAGACAAGACTAGACAGACAAGACTAGACAGACAAGACTAGACAGACAAGACTAGACAGACAAGACTAGACAGACAAGACTAGACAGACAAGACTAGACAGACAAGACTAGACAGACAAGACTAGACAGACAAGACTAGACAGACAAGACTAGACAGACAAGACTAGACAGACAAGACTAGACAGACAAGACTAGACAGACAAGACTAGACAGACAAGACTAGACAGACAAGACTAGACAGACAAGACTAGACAGACAAGACTAGACAGACAAGACTGGACAGACAAGAGTGGACAGACAAGACTGGACAGACAAGACTGGACAGACGAGGTTGGACAGACAAGACTGGACAGACGAGGTTGGACAGACAAGACTGGACAGACAAGACTAGAGAGACAATACTAGATAGACAAGACTGGATAAACAAGACTGGACAGACAAGACTAGACAGACAAGACTAGACAGACAAGACTAGACAGACAAGACTAGGTAGACAAGACTAGACAGACAATACTGGACAGGCTAGACTGGACAGACAAGGCTGGACAAACAAGACTGGACAGACAAGACTGGACAGACATGAGTAGGCAGACAAGACTAGACAGACAAGACGCACAATTTAAGACATAATAAATTAGTTGGTTGAGAGTAGATAGATAAGATTAAACAGATGTCACTAAATATGCGATACCGGCTGAGTGATGGAACGTGTTCGAGTGTGTGAGTTTGCAGCCTAGATTTTAGATTGCGGATAAATTGGTAATGCAGAAATCGATGTAGTTAATTAATTCTCGACACTCAACAGGTGTAAACAGCCGAAAGCTGGGGCTAGTAACGTGCGAAACTTGGCGGCGAGAGAGATTTGCAACTTTCTAGGTCAATTGGAACTAGACGAGGAAAACCAATGTTTACTAGACATGCCCAGCGTATAGCTTTAATAAACTTGGACCGCTTCGTCCAATATTTAACCTGTGCGCCTTCGACTCTCGTTCAAATTTACCAGAAGATTCCGCATTTATTGCAAACAGACCGAACCCATTGTTTGTAAAAAGTTGCATTGTGGCGCGTCTGTAGCCTCATCTGTTCGCATGTTAGGGGTCGCTCCACCCCTGCCCCCAACACAATCCCGATACCATCTGTGTTAACGCCCGATTGCCAAAGTTGATAGTGTTTTAATGCCAATTTGATTTATTTCACAAGGGCAGATTCCCATCTCAACATTCTTCAGGGAACCCGAGCGCGAATAAAAATTCACGATAAGCGACAAAAATAAATGTTTCTGTTTACTCTCATCAATCTAGACTTTCAAGCATCTCGACAATAAATATTGTTTACTCTGATTTGAATTACCATCTCGACAATTAATATCATCTGTGTTTTCTTCGATTGGATTATTAATCCATCTTGACTTGTACCATCTCTAGAATGAATATTATTTACTCTGATTGAATTATTTATCCATCCAGACTTGTACCATCTCGACAATGAATATTTGTATTTACTTCGATTGGATTATTCATCCATTTAGACTTGTACCATCTCGACAATGAATATCTGTGTTTACTTCGATTGGATTTTTCATCCATCTAGACTTGTACCCTCTCGACAAAGAATATATCTGTTTACTCTTTTTGGATAAATCATGCATCTAGACTTGCAGCACCTCGACAATGAATGTTTCTGTGAACTCTAGTATGAAGTATCTACTCTAGTATCTAGTATCAGTCTTTGTAGCCTTGTTTTGTCTCTATAGAGGTAGTCTTTGAATAGTTGTTTTGTTTTTATTATGAATTGTGTTGTTGTGAACGAAGTGTTTATCAAGAGTTCTTCGGGGGTTGCAGCAGATGATGATAATAAAACCACTCCTGTACGTACTAAATAATACATGTTTGCGAACATGTGCCTCTCGATGTATCAACGCATACATCGTAATGTCTGTCGGCGCGGAGAGTATCTCCCTCTCGAGGGCAGTTGACCCGCAGCGGGGGGAGAACGAGACGGACGAAGAATGATCGTGTGTACGGAGACCCTTAAGTACACATGTGTACTAGTTCGCCCTCGACGCATCACATTATGCGGATGGCACCCGCGAGGATACGGCGGCCGGGGGTGGTTTCGTTTACAACCGCCGAAAATGCTACCATATGGTCGCAAGCGGTTACAGCAAACAAGTTGGAGTTGGATTACCGATGTTTACTGTGACTCGACTGCTTCTCAATTTCCTTCAATTTATATTTAGACAAATAATGGGTAACTCTCACGTTAACACCAGTATGGTAATTACCGCGCTAATACAATTAATAATTTGTTGGCCACTCTAGAGAGGATATTCTAAAGTTTGAAGGACAATGACTTGCAGAACAATGGATTTGATTCTACCAATTCTCTAGAGGACGTTCGGCATCTCCAACCGCTGGAGACGCCAACCACAGTTTAATCTCTTAAGTCTTTACACTCAAGTTTAGTGCCACAGACTAGCTCCCACATTTCGAGTGTAAAGATTTTTCCAGAATGGAGGCACCAACCATGGGTTAAGGAGGCCTGAATCTCTTAACCCGGCGAGCGGTAGGTTAAAGTATGTAACACGGAACGCAAGGTGGGTGTTACAAACCCTGACAGGGATCGTGTGAATTTAATAGTTCAATGTATTATTAAATATGATTATTAAATATCAATGTAAATAATTCGCGGAATGGCGATCGACTGGGCCCTGACAATCGGCACTTCCTTACCTGTTTCCACGCAGCTACTCAGACTCACAGCCTGTTATAACGATTAATCTCTAAAATATCGACCAATATATCCTGGTATGGGTGTACTACACCCAATCTACCGCACGAAGTGTTAAGTCTTTACACTCAAGTTTAGTGCTTCCATATTTAGTGCTATTTGTTTAGTGCTTTCCAGACTGTAAATGTTTTTATCTGCGACCACTATTGCAAAGCCCATTATTGTACAGTTGTAGACTATGTAAGTACACCATAACACACACGTGTGTAACAGTCCGCGATTAATGATAAGTTATGATTGATAACACACACGTGCGTTTGGTTTACGGTTCGTTGATTGCTTGAGAGCTGCTATTACGTGCTCATGCATTCATCAGCACCCCTCCCCCCCCCCGTGCCACAATTGATGAAACTAACGGAAATTGACATTGCGTACATTGGGTTGCCTATATCTATGAGCTCTCTTATTCCAGTTTAACCCAAAGTATGTAACCATTAAGAATGTATTTCTTTTCATTTCAAGTTATATAATATCGAGTATCAGTTATATATGAAAATACAACTGTTTGTTTATTATAATGTTAAATAATGATAATTAACCCTTAAGGTCATTCTACCGGCCGGAGCAGCCGGACGCACTTTTAACTAATTATTACATATGGTTAGAGTAATATTTCGATGAAACGCCTTTTAGTAATCTCCTATTGGAAAGGAAAGAAATTAGCTTTGAAAAAATCATTATGCTATAAAAATTTCCGAATTTTTACATTTTTACAAAAAACTCCGCTAGACTTCTTCTACCGGCCGCAGCGGCCTCGAGTGACAGCGCGTCAACTCAGACCACAGATTAAGTTTAAAAACAAGACAAGCCCTTAGAATAGGTAGGAATATCACCTACTAATCAAGACGTATTTTTTATGAAAAAGGTTATTGGGATATTGTTTACTGCTGGGCATCTGAAATCTTCCAATGCGAGTATTGACCGTCTATGGAGCAAAAAAATATGGACCACCAATTTTTCGAGCAATTTTCTCTAAGAACAGATGCAAAAGAAATTTGTAAATTTGGTAGAGTTGATGATAAAGAATCAAAATCAAAACGGCGTGCAAAGGATGAACTTGCACCTATTGGACAACTGTGGGATCGAATGAATAATAATTTAGAAAAATTCTACATTCCATCATGTAATCTGACTATAGACGAGGCAATTGGCTCTGAATAAATCTGAAATCTGAATCAATTGGCTCTGAATTTGAAGAGTTCTGGTCTCGCTATTACCGGAACAGTACGAGAAAATAAGGTATTTATTCGCCAAAATTTTCAGACGAAACGTTCTCGAGAACAATTTTCAACAATTGTTGGATTTACAAAAAATCTCACCTTAGTGTCATACGTTCAAAAAAGGGGAACATCTGCTATTTTATTATCAACAGTGAGTGCATCATAGTGACGCGAGCACGAAAAATATGAGAAAACCGGAAGTGATTATTGATGACGACAAAACAGATTTTATGGACAAGATGATCAAAATACATGAAAAAGAAAGACAAACAGATGCAAATAAGGGTTTGAAGAAAAGTATTTATTCTTCCTCCAGAAAAGAAAATATAATGTCATTTATTTGAAAGCAAAAGGACAGTATTCTAATATTGTATACATTGTAAAAAGAATACTTGTAATAGTCCTTCAAATATCAAATGCAATAAGTGTGTAGATTCATAGAAAAATTAAGTAATAAACATGTTTATTTTTAATCACTATGTGTAAAAATTTATTTATTTTGTTTATCCCACATAATCTTATAATAAAAATATGCAACTAACTTCTTAAAACATTTATTGAATAAAAATAGAATGCAAGAGAACCAAAAATCTAAGGTGTAATTGAAAAATAATTCTATAATTACATTGCCATTGCACTAAATTGTCAGCGGCCGTTCAGGTCGGTAGGCGTAGGATGACTGACTACTGGGTAGTATGACCTTAACGGTAAAATATACATAACCTAATAAGAAATAAATTTGTTACATCAAACATATTTTTCTTATTAAACAGAAACAAATTAGTGTGGTGGTAGATAAAGTATAGTACATAATTCGAGTTGTAAGGCAATTACGTACTCGAGGAATAACGCACTCCACGCTACTCGGGTCGTGCGTAACTGTTTCGCTCGTACGTAATAGGCTTCTTACAACTCTCGTGACGTAATATACTATTCCAGAATGGAGTCACCAAACATCGTTTAAGGACGCATGAAAGTCTTTACACTCAAGTTTCTTCTTCCTTTGGCTCTACAACCCTTTATGGGTTTTGGCCTTCTCTACTATTTTATGCCATTCTCCACGATCTTCTGCTGCTCTTTTCCAATTCCTTACTCCTAGTGCTTTTATGTCTCCTTACACGCTTTCCTTCCATCTTTTACGTGGTCTTCCTCTTGGTCGGCTATTGGTGGGTTTCCATTCCATGATAAGCTTGGTGTTTCGATCTTTTTCCATTCTTTGCACATGGCCTATCCACCTCAGTCTCTGTGCCTTTACATGTTTTACTATGTTGTTGTTTCCAATTAGAGACTCTAGTTCGTGATTCATTCTTATCCTGTATGTTCCGTCCTGTTCCCTTATCGGACCATATACTTTTCTTAATATTTTTCTTTCAAATGTCTTTAGTTCTTCCTCACTTTTCTTAAGGAGGGTCCATGTCTCACAGCCATAAGTAACTACCGGTCGTATTAGGCACTTATATATAGTTATCTTGGATTTGTGACTCTAGTAGTTTGCTGGTAAGTAGTTTTCTGTTCGCATAGTAGGTTCTATTTCCTTTTAATATTCGTATCTTTATTTCTTCACTCTCGTCGTTGGTTTGATTTAGTTGAGATCCCAAATACGTGAAACTCTCAAGTTTAGTGCTTCAATATTCCGACTGTAAAGGTTTTTCTAGGATTTCTCAAGATTCCGTAACATATTAAAACTGAGTTAATTAGTTTTAATTAGTAGTCCTTGTTACTTGATGGTGTTCCCTCGCTTGGAAGTCACCTTGTCGTGGTGCGGGGGCTTACTTCGTGATGATCCATTGGGTGATGCTAACTGAGTATTGCTCATGGTAAGGTTGGTCACCAATGGTGAACGAACAACTAAGAACTTCCAACTGCTTAATCTAATCCTGTTTAGTCTAGTCTTAGCTAAATGATCTGAAGAAGATTCAATTCCTTAATCTAATCCTGTCCAGTCTAGTATTAGCTAAATGATCTGAAGCGCTTCCAAGTTCTTAATCTAATCCTGTTTAGCCTAGTCTTAGCTAATTGAACTGAAGGGCTTCCAAGTTCCTAATCTAATCCTGTTTAGTCTAGTCTTAGCTAAATGATGCAAAGAACTTCCAACTCTTTAACCCTTTCGCTGCGAATTACTTTCCAGAACTGATGTGATTGTGTGCTCGATGTTCTGAACATTACATTATAGCCCGTGCGGATTACTTTTATATCTTTGTATTATTTGCAATAATTTGCAATTATTGCCAAATTTACAAAAACAAAAATCTCTATTCGAAGCAAATTTTGTTTTTTTTTGATTATTTGAGTGGACAAACTTTGCAAAATTCATTTGTTTTGTGTCAAAATAGGACGAAAACGTCAAAATAATTTGCAAATATTGCCAAATTTTAAAAAACCAAAATCTCCATTCAAATAAAATTTTGTTTTTTTGTTGATTTCAGTGGACAAACTTTGCAAAATTCATTTGTTTTGCGTAAAAATTGAACGAGTGTGAAAATAATTGGCAAATATTGCCAAATTTAAAAAACCTAAATCTTTATACGAGAAAAAAAATGTTTTATTTTTGTTGATTTGAGTGGATAAACTTTGCAAAATTCTTTTGTTTTGTGTCAAAATTGAACGAAAACGACAAAATAATTTTGCAAAAATTGCCGAATTTTCAAAACCAAAATCTCTATTCGAAGCAAATCTTGTTCTTTGTTGATTTGAATGGACAAACCTAAAATAAAGTGTAACCAAAAATAGTGATTTTGGTTTTTGAAAATTTGGCAATTTTTGCAAATTATTTTGACGTTTTCGTCCACTTTTGACAGAAAACAAAAGTGCAAAATTCTTTTGTTTTGTGTCAAAATTGAACGAAACCGACAAAATAATTTGCAAAAATAGCCAAATTTTCAAAAACCAAAATCTCTATTCGAAGCAATTCTTGTTCTTTGTTGATTTGAATGGACAAACCTCCATTTGAATGCACAAATCAAAATTCTTTTGTTTTGTGTCAAAATAATTGGCAAATATTGCCAAATTGAAAGAACCTAAATCCTTATACGAGACAAAATTTGTTTAATTTTTGTTGATTTGAGTGGATAAACTTTGCAACATTCTTTTGTTTTGCGTCAAAATTGAGCGAAAACGTCAAAATAATTTGCAAAAATTGCCAAATTTTCAAAAACTAAGATTTCTATTCGATGCAAATTTTGTTTTTTTTTTATTTGAATGGACAAACCTTGCAAAATTATTTTGTTTTGTGCCAAAATTGGACGAAAACGTCATAATAATTTTCAAAAATTTCCAAATTTTCAAATCGAAAATTTCTAAATTTTCAAAAACCAAAATCTCTATTCGAAGCAAATTTTGTTTTTCTGTTGATTTCAGTGGACAAACATTGCAAAATTCATTTGTTTTGTGTCAAAATTGGACGACAAAATAATTTTGCAAAAATTGCCAAATTTTCAAAAACCAAAATCTCTATTCGAAGCATTTTTTTTAATTTTTTTTATTTCAGCGGACAAACTTTGCAAAATTCTTTTGTTTTGTATCAAAATTGGACGACAACGACAAAATAATTTTGCAAAAATTGCCAAATTTTCAAAAACCCAAATCTCTATTTGAAGTATTTTTTTTTTTTATTTCAGTGGACAAACTTTGCAAAATTCTTTTGTTTTGTGTCAAAATTGGACGATAACGACAAAATAATTTGCAAAAATTGCTAAATTTTCAAAAACCAAAATCTCTATTCAAAGCAAATTTTGTTTTTTTGTTGATTTAAGTGGACAAACTTTGCAAAATTCATTTGTTTTGCGTCAAAATTGAACGAAAGTGTCAAAATAATTGGCAAATATTGCCAAATTTAAAAAACCTAAATCTTTATACGAGACAAAATTTGTTTTATTTAAGTTGATTTGAGTGGATAAACTTTGCAAACTTCTTTTGTTTTGTGTCAAAATTGAACGAAAACGACAAAATAATTTGCAAAAATAGCCAAATTTTCAAAACCCAAAATCTCTATTCGAAGCAAATCTTGTTCTTTGTTGATTTGAATGGACAAACCTTCCAAAATTATTTTGTTTTGTGTCAAAATTGGACGAAAACGTCATAATAATTTTCAAAAATTTCCAAATTTTCAAAAACGAAAATTTCTATTCGAAGTAATTTTTGTTTTTTTCTTGATTTGAATGGACAAACTTTGCAAAATTCATTTGTTTTATGTCAATATTTGACGAAAGTGTCAAAATAATTGGCAAATATTGCCAAATTTAAAAAAAACAAAATCTTTATACATAACAAAATTTGTTCTATTTTCGTTAATTTGAGTGGACAAACCTTACAAAATTCTTTTGTTTTGTATCAAAATTGGAAGAAAAAGTCAAAATAATTTGCAAAAATTTTCTAAAACGAAATTCTCTATTCCAAGCAAATTTTGTTTTTTTTTTGTTGATTTGAGTGGACACACTACTTAACGACACAATATTCTTTTGTTTTATGACAAAATTGAACGAAAACGACAAAATAATTTGCAAAAATTGTCAAATTTTCAAAAACCAAAATCTCTATTCAAAGCAAATTTTCTTTTTTTGGTTGATTTCAGTGGACAAACTTTGCAAAAATTATTTGTTTTACGTCAAAATTTAACGAAAGTGTCAAAATAATTGGCAAATATCGCCAAATTTAAAAATCCTATATCTTTATTCGAGACAAAATTTGTTTTATTTTTGTTGATTTGAGTGGACAAAATTTGCTAAATTCATTTGTTTTGTGTTAAAATTGGACGAAAACGTCAAAATAATTTGCAAAAATTGCCAAATTTTCAAAAACCAAAATCTCTATTCGAAGCAAGTTTTGTTTTTTTGTTGATTTGTGAGGACAAACTTTGCAAAATTCATTTGTTTTAAGACAAAATTGGACGAGAGTGTCAAAATATTTTGCAAATATTGCCAAATTTAAAAAAACTAAATCTTTATACGAAACAAAATTTATTTTTGTTAATTTCAATGGACAAACCTTGCGAAATTCTTCTGTTTTGTAAATTTTTTTTAATTTCTTTAAATTTTCTAAAACCAAAATCTCTATACGAAGAAAAATCTGTTTTTTTGTTGTTGATTTGAGTGGTGTCCACAGGGCCGGCGCGTCAAAATATATCGCCTAAGGTGAATACAACTTTCGCCGCATCCCCATATGTGCGGGGGGGGGGGGAGCATATTAAAAAAAATTATAAATCGATGATATATTTTATTTACTTAACAAATAAAAAATAAATAAATAATTTGCTTTTACGTCTAATTCTAATTGAAAGACTGCTTTCAAAATCTGCATTAAGAAGATACAATAACATAAATGCACCAATTAGCTTTCTAAAACTGAAACATAAGGGTTCCTAAACTCCAAATTTACTATGCTATCTTAAAGAGTCGTATCTACTCGTACCACCTTATTTCAATATAATTATATTGAACATTTATGTTATATTTCGGGGGGGGGGGGGTGTTGGTTCCCCCCCCCCCCCCCCCTCCTGGGTTCCCCCATGCTTATATGCTTATGCCACATGCTTATGTATATATATATATATATATATGTTGTATTGTTTTCTCGGGGATTCCGCGTTGATGCTGAGGGTGGGCTCTGAAAAGAACCGGATTCTCGACGTTTCGGCGAACTAACATTCGCCATTCTCAAGAGATATATGCGTCCGTGCGGGCCAACCGTTAGACGCATACTGACAGTATACGTCTAACGTATAAACAGTATGCGTCTAACGGTTGACCCGCACGGACGCATATATCTCTTGAGAATGGCGAATGTTAGTTCGCCGAAACGTCGAGAATCCGGTTCTTCTCAGAGCCAACTCTCAGCATCAACGCGGAATCCCCGAGAAAACAATACAACACAGGTATCTATCCGCGAAAACCTCAAATACAACATATATATATATATATATATATATATATATATATATATATATATATATATATATAAAAGTCTAAAATGATTTTTATCTAAAACTCGTTTTTGCACACCACAATGCATACCTTTCTTGTTTGCACCAACGTCGTATCCCTGGTCACGTATATTTTTAATTTTGAGACCTAATTTATCTAATTCTTGCAAA
This sequence comes from Phosphuga atrata, assembly GCA_944588485.1. Taxonomy (NCBI): domain Eukaryota; kingdom Metazoa; phylum Arthropoda; class Insecta; order Coleoptera; family Silphidae; genus Phosphuga; species Phosphuga atrata. The sequence continues at coordinate 8,931,712 of OX155904.1, read as the reverse complement.
ATGAATTAATAATAATCAGTTAAACTCTCCCTATTAGATGATTCTACAGGTAAAAATTGGATGAAATATTCTTTAGGAACAAATTCTACACTATCTTTATTTAGAACGCGAATAACAGGAGACATTTGTTCAATTCTACTAACATCTGGAGTACAATCCAAAATAATGCTGTAATATTTAGCCATTATAATTTTGGAAATAATAATAGCACGTACCTTTTCTCCCATTAAATTTATTATGGTATTTTGAATTTATTTGCAAAATCATTTTCAAATAATGAGAACAATTGGGATTTTTTGAAACTCTGTTTAAATTCTCACAAATAAATGGATTAAATTTTGCCAAAAATTCAATAATTTTCAAAAAAATTCCATTATTATGTGCAAATAATTTATCCGAAATTCCTCTGAGAGCTAACATTTGTGATGCGCATTATTGAATAGTTGCTATAATAGCTTTTAATACCTGTTGCCAATATTGCTGTTCCAATTTCTATAATCTCTGATGTTCTGATCAATAGTTTTGTCAGTTTTTAACCCGACATCCAATTCCATTCACTTTTTATAACATTCCATATGATTTGTAGAACCTTCATGTATTATGGGACTACTACTTGAAATATTCTTCCAATTAGAATAACCAAACATCGACCTATTTCTAGCCATATTGTTTGAATTATCAAATAAAAAGCAAGAAAAACATTACACAGAATAGGTTTTTTGACTGTAAGCTAACCATTTCCTTTCTAATTTTTCGCCATTTGACATAATTCTTTCAGAATGTACGTCCGAGAAATATTTCGGAAAATTAGAACCTCTAATTTGAACGGGGCCCTTTTCTACTAATAATTGCCTTTGCAGTATACTTAAATTTTTCCAATCTGCTGGATCATCGGAAATGTTGTTAATAAAAGTTTATGGCTTAATTTCTTCATTCATTTCTCCTCTTCTATCTTCTTAATTTTCTTCGTCTATTTTTGCTTCTTTGTCTTCTTTATTTGCTTGTCTATCTTCTTTAATTTATTTTTCTTTGTTTTCTTCTTTCTCTTCTTCATATTCCTCAGGTCTAATGGTATATGAATAATGAATTTTTCGAAGGTAGAACTAAGAATCGGTGAAAACTCGAAGAATATAATCATTTTTAAAAAGTAGAATACCGCACGAAAAATTCGCTGCGACACAAATATGCCGCCCTAAAAATATGGCGCCGTAAGGCAATCGCCTGTCCGACCAGGCGCACGTGCCGGCACTGGACACACGCAAAATTCTTTTGTTTTATGTCAAAATTTAACGAAAACAACAAAATAATTTGCAAAAATTGCCAAATTTTCCTAAACCAAAATCTCTATTCGATACAAATTTTGTTTTTGTTTTTATTTGAGTGAACATACTTTGCAAAATTCTTTTGTTTTATGTCAAAATTGGACAAAAACGACAAAATAAATTGCAAAAATTGCCAAATTTGTAAAAACCAAAATTTCTATTCGAAGCAAATTTTATTTTTTTGTTGATTTCAATGGACAAACCTTGCAAAATTCTTTCGTTTTGTGTGAAAATTGGACGAAAACGTCAAAATAATTTCCAAAAATCGCCAAATTTTCAAAAACCAAAATCTTTTTTCGAAGCAAATTCTGTTTTTGAGTTGACTTGAGTGGACACACTTTGAAAAATTCTTTTGTTTTATGTCAAAATTGAACGAAAACGAAAAAAAAATTTGCAAAAATTGCCAAATTTTCAAAAAACAAAATTTCTCTTCGAAGCAAATTTTATTTTTTTGTTGATTTGAATGGACAAACCTTGCAAAATTCTTTTGTTTTGTGTCAAAATTGGACGAAAACGACAAAATAATTTGCAAAAATAGCCAAATTTTCAAAAACCAAAATCTCTATTAGAAGCAATTTTTTTTTGGTGATTTGAGTGGACAAACTTTGTAAATTTCATTTGTTTTATGTCAAAATTGGACAAAAAAGACAAAATAAATTTCAAAAATTGCCAAAGTTTCAAAAACAAAAATTTCTATTCGAAGCAAATTTTATTTTTTTGATGATTTGAATGGACCAACCTTGCAAAATTCTTTGGGTCTGTTTAAAAAGTGGACGAAAACGTCAAAATAATCTGCAAAAATTGCCAAATGTTCCAAAACCAAAATCTCTATTCGATACAAATTTTATTTTTGTTTTTATTTGAGTGAACATACTTTGCAAAATTCTTTTGTTTTATGTCAAAATTGGACAAAAACGACAAAATAAATTGCAAAAATTGCCAAATTTGCAAAAACCAAAATTTCTATTCGAAGCAAATTTTATTTTTTTGTTGATTTCAATGGACAAACCTTGCAAAATTCTTTAGTTTTGTGTGAAAATTGGACGAAAACGTCAAAATAATTTCCAAAAATCGCCAAATTTTCGAAAACCAAAATCTTTGTTCGAAGCTAATTCTGTTTTTGTGTTGACTTGAGTGGACACACTTTGAAAAATTCTTTTGTTTTATGTCAAAATTGAACGAAAACGACAAAATAATTTGCAAAAATTGCCAAATTTTCAAAAACCCAAATTTCTCTTCGAAGCAAATTTTATTTTTTTGTTGATTTGAATGGACAAACCTTGCAAAATTCTTTTGTTTTGTGTCAAAATTGGACGAAAACGACAAAATAATTTGCAAAAATAGCCAAATTTTCAAAAACCAAAATATCTATTAGAAGCAATTTTTTTTGGTGATTTGAGTGGACAAACTTTGTAAATTTCATTTGTTTTATGTCAAAATTGGACAAAAAAGACAAAATAAATTTCAAAAATTGCCAAATTTTCAAAAACAAAAATTTCTATTCGAAGCAAATTTTATTTTTTTGATGATTTGAATGGACCAACCTTGCAAAATTCTTTGGGTCTGTTTAAAAAGTGGACGAAAACGTCAAAATAATCAGCAAAAATTGCCAAATTTTCCAAAACCAAAATCTCTATTCGATACAAATTTTATTTTTGTTTTTATTTGAGTGAACATACTTTGCAAAATTCTTTTGTTTTATGTCAAAATTGGACAAAAACGACAAAATAAATTGCAAAAGTTGCCAAATTTGCAAAAACCAATATTTCTATTCGAAGCAAATTTTATTTTTTTGTTGATTTCAATGGACAAACCTTGCAAAATTCTTTCGTTTTGTGTGAAAATTGGACGAAAACGTCAAAATAATTTCCAAAAATCGCCAAATTTTCAAAAACCAAAATCTTTGTTCGAAGCAAATTCTGTTTTTGTGTTGACTTGAGTGGACACACTTTGAAAAATTCTTTTGTTTTATGTCAAAATTGAACGAAAACGACAAAAAAAATTGCAAAAATTGCCAAATTTTAAAAAACAAAATTTCTCTTCGAAGCAAATTTTATTTTTTTGTTGATTTGAATGGACAAACCTTGCAAAATTCTTTTGTTTTGTGTCAAAATTGGACGAAAACGACAAAATAATTTGCAAAAATAGCCAAATTTTCAAAAACCAAAATCTCTATTAGAAGCAATTTTTTTTGGTGATTTGAGTGGACAAACTTTGTAAATTTCATTTGTTTTATGTCAAAATTGGACAAAAAAGACAAAATAAATTTCAAAAATTGCCAAATTTTCAAAAACCAAAATTTCTATTCGAAGCAAATTTTATTTTTTTGATGATTTGAATGGACCAACCTTGCAAAATTCTTTGGGTCTGTTTAAAAAGTGGACGAAAACGTCAAAATAATCAGCAAAAACTGCCAAATTTTCAAAAACCAAAATCTCTATTCGAAGCAATTTTTGTTTTTTTTGTTGATTTCAGTGGACAAACTTTGCAAAATTCATGTTGTTTTATGTCAAAATTGGACAAAAACGACAAAATAAATTGCAAAAATTGCCAAATTTTCAAAAACCAAAATTTCTATTCAAAGCAAATTTTATTTTTTTGGTGATTTGAATGGACAAACCTGCAAAATTCTTTTGTTTTGTGTCAAAATTGGAAGAAAACGTTAAAATAATTTGCAAAAATTTCCAGATTTTCTAAAACCAAAATCTCTATTCGTAGCAAAATTTTTTTTTTTACTTGATTTAAGCGGACACACTTTACAAAATTATTTTGTTTTATGTCAAAATTGAACGAAAACGACAAAATATTTTGAAAAAATTGCCAAATTTTAAAAAACCAAATTCTCTATTCGAAGCAAATTTTCTTGTTTTTTGTTAATTTGAGTGGACAAACTTTGCAAAATTCATTTGTTTTTTGTCAAAATTGGACGAAAATGTCAAAATAATTGGCAAATATTGCTAAATTTTCAAAAACCAAAATCTTTATACGAAACAAAATTTGTTTTCCTATTAATTTGAATGGAAAAACCTTGGAAAATTCATAATATGTCTTGTCAATTAACCAAGTTTTCACTGGAATTACACTGGATGGTGTTGTTTTTGACCTTAATTTTTCTGTGCGCGAGGTTTATATCCGACGCGGGGCAGCGTAAAGAAAAGACACGTGTTTCCCCAGAGCGCCGGATTACTGAACGTGCTCGATTAACCAACCTCCGGATTATCAATAATATACTGCAGTCTTAAAAGATTTTGCCGTTAAGCTAATGATAATAGGTCTTTTCTGTTCACTAAAACTAATCACCCCTATTTAGCATAACTAGTCATAATAGGTTTAGTCCATTAACTAGCTATAATAAGTCTTGTCTGTTCACCATAACTAGTCATAATATGTCTTGTCAATTTTCCACAAGTAATGATAATAAGTTTTGTCTATTAACTAGTCACAATAAGTTTTGTCTATTTACTAGATCGAGTCATAATAGGTTTTGCCAATTAACTAGTCGTAATAGGTGTTGAATACTTACCACAGGTAGTCATAATAGCTCTTGTCTATTTGCTATAACTAGCCACAATGGGTCTTCCCATAAAACAATTAATTTTAAGCCTAATATGACATCCGAGCATGCATCAATCTAACCTGGTGAAAATGAAATGTCGTCAAAGTGTCGTAAATGCGTCAGCTAATTGTCGTCAAGATTTGTTTTGGGACAATGAAATTTGAATAGTGAAATTTCGCTGATTTTCTGTGTAGTCGATGTGTTAAGAAAGTGTTTATCATTTGTGCCGCCTGACACTTCGTTTGTCTCGGAAACACTTCAACGACCCTTCATTATCACCAGGGTAGACAGACTATTTCACTCGCAATCGAAGTATCAGTGTAGTATCGTTCAACTGTTTTATTGTATTGTGTCGTGGAAATGTCGGGAAAATGGTGACATCCGACCAATCTAAATATCAGTGAAGTATCGTAGAACTGTTTTATTGACAAGTGTAGTCGAAGTGTCGATGAAGTCGTGATTTGTAATATTCGAAAGTGTCGTGGAAAGTGTTAACATTCGCGCAATCGAAATATCGATGAAGTGTTGTTGAACTGTTTTATTGAGAAGTGTCTTCGAAGTGTCGATGAAGTCGTGATTTGTAATATTCGAAAGTGTCGTGGAAATGCCGGGAAAGTATTGACATTCGCGCAATCGAAATATCAGTGAAGTGTTGTTGAACTGTTTTATTGTGGAGTGGTGACATTTGAGACGCTCGACACTTCCTTTGTCTCGGAAACACTTCGAAGACACTTCATTTCCGCGTCAAGAGCAGTCTATTTTTCAGCCTAATTAGACTTCGTCTAGTCTGCATCACTTTAATTTAAACATAATTAGACATCGCTTGTGTGTTTAATTTGCTTTTAAGCCTAATTAGACTACATCTAGTCTCATTTACTTTCCTTCAAGCTTATTTAGACTACATCTAATCTGTTTCAACGTCTAATTAGATTATGTCTAGTCTGTTTCACTTACCTTTAAGCCAAATTAGACTATGCCTAGTCTGTTTCACTTGCCATTGAGCCTATTTAGGATAAATCTAGTTTGTTTCACTTGCGTTTAAGCCTAAGTAGACTATATCTTGTTTTATTGACTTGCCTTCGAGCTTATTTTGTTTTGTGTCAAACTTGGACAAAAACGTCAAAATAATTTGCGAAAATTGCCAAATTTACTAATAACCAAAATCTCTATTCGAAGCAAAGACTATAATATAGAGTTTCAACTACGAGAAAAGATATTTTCACCTCGAATCCACATTTCATCTTTAAATTCACGTTGAAACAACTTCATGTTGCGAAAACTTCATGTTGAAACCACTTCATGTTGCGACAACTTCGTGTTGCGGCTTAGTATTACGACAACTTCAAGTTGAAACAACTTCATTTTGAACTTGAATTAGACTACTAACTTATAATAATTAAGTGGAAAATGGAAAGCACAATCTAATACATCTAGTCCAATTCAGTTAGCGGGTCCAACGAATTTCGAATGAAGAAGTCTTAGACGAATGAAGAAGCCGGAAGAACTAATGGCCCTCAATAAAGAAAGAAAAACTACATACATAGGCCACATTATGAGAGGCAATTAGTATAAACTGCTGAGACTAATAATTGAAGGAGAGGTTCAAGGGAAAAGATCTGTTGGTAGACGTCAGAACTCCTGGTTGAAAGACCTCAGAAGATGGTTTGGGTGCGCTTCCATTGAAATCTTTCGAGCTGCTGTGTCCAGAACAATGTTAGCTATATGGATCGCCAACCTTCGAAAGGAGAGGGTGTCATAAGAAGAAGAAGAATTCAGTTAGCATTGTAGAGAATTCATTAAATTAACTACATTTTAATCTAGTAGACTGCATAGAACGAGACAAGACTGGACAAGACTAGTCAAGACTAGAAAATAGAAAAGACTAGATAGTTTTTTCAATAAAAAAAATTAAAAAATAAATATGTAGCTATCCGCATAGTTAACAATTATTTTTTGAGATTTTGTGAAATATTCATCTTTTTTTGCGATAAGACCCTAGGTGCAGAGGTGAGTCCCGAATCTTTGACACAGGGCAACGCAACGCTCCAATGAGAGTCTATGTATTTATTAATCTTTTTGTTATGTTTAAAAAAGCCACAATTAATTCATGAAGTCTGTAGACTGCTATAGCAGTCCATAGCATCTGACCGCCCAGTCAATTCGACTAATAAGTATAACAGTTCATAGCACCTGGGCGTCAAATCAATTGAACTGCTATAGCAGTCCATAGCAGCGAAAGGGTTAATCTAATCCTGTTGAGTCTAGTCTTAGCTAAGTGATCCGAAAAACTTCCAACTCCTTAATCTAATTCTGTTTAGTCTAGTCTAGTCTTAGCTAAATGAACTGAAGGACTTCCAACTCCTTAATCTAATTAAGTTTAGTCTAGTATTAGCTAAATGATCGGAAGAACATCCAACTCCTAAATCTAATCCTGTTTAGTCTAGTCTTAGATAAATGATCTGAAAGACTTCCAACTTCTTAATCTAATCCTGTTTAGACTAGTCTTAGCTAAATGATCTGAAGGAATTCCAACTCCTTAATCTAATTATGTTTAGTCTAGTATTAGCTAAATGATCGGAAGAACATCCAACTCCTAAATCTAATCCCGTTTAGTCTAGTCTTAGATAAATGATCTGAAGGACTTCCAACTTCTTAATCTAATCCTGTTTAGACTAGTCTTAGCTAAATGATCTGAAGGAATTCCAACTCCTTAATCTAATTATGTTTAGTCTAGTATTAGCTAAATGATCGGAAGAACATCCAACTCCTAAATCTAATCCCGTTTAGTCTAGTCTTAGATAAATGATATGAAAGACTTCCAACTTCTTAATCTAATCCTGTTTAGACTAGTCTTAGCTAAATGATCTGAAGGACTTCCAACTCCTTAATCTAATTATGTTTAGTCTAGTATTAGCTAAATGATCGGAAGAACATCCAACTCCTAAATCTAATCCCGTTTAGTCTAGTCTTAGATAAATGATCTGAAAGACTTCCAACTTCTTAATCTAATCCTGTTTAGACTAGTCTTAGCTAAATGATCTGAAGGACTTCCAACTCCTTAATCTAATTATGTTTAGTCTGGTATTAGCTAAATGATCGGAAGAACATCCAACTCCTAAATCTAATCCCGTTTAGTCTAGTCTTAGATAAATGATCTGAAAGACTTCCAACTTCTTAATCTAATCCTGTTTAGACTAGTCTTAGCTAAATGATCTGAAGGACTTCCAACTCCTTAATCTAATTATGTTTAGTCTAGTATTAGCTAAATGATCGGAAGAACATCCAACTCCTAAATCTAATCCTGTTTAGTCTAGTCTTAGATAAATGATCTGAAAGACTTCCAACTTCTTAATCGAATCCTGTTTAGACTAGTCTTAGCTAAATGATCTGAAGGACTTCCAACTCCTTAATCTAATTATGTTTAGTCTGGTATTAGCTAAATGATCGGAAGAACATCCAACTCCTAAATCTAATATTGTTTAGTCTAGTCTTAGATAAATGATCTGAAAGACTTCCAACTTCTTAATCTAATCCTGTTTAGACTAGTCTTAGCTAAATGATCTGAAGGACTTCCAACTCCTTAATCTAATTATGTTTAGTCTAGTATTAGCTAAATGATCGGAAGAACATCCAACTCCTAAATCTAATCCCGTTTAGTCTAGTCTTAGATAAATGATCTGAAGGACTTCCAACTTCTTAATCTAATCCTGTTTAGACTAGTCTTAGCTAAATGATCTGAAGGACTTCCAACTCCTTAATCTAATTATGTTTAGTCTAGTATTAGCTAAATGATCGGAAGAACATCCAACTCCTAAATCTAATCCTGTTTAGTCTAGTCTTAGATAAATGATCTGAAAGACTTCCAACTTCTTAATCGAATCCTGTTTAGACTAGTCTTAGCTAAATGATCTGAAGGACTTCCAACTCCTTAATCTAATTATGTTTAGTCTGGTATTAGCTAAATGATCGGAAGAACATCCAACTCCTAAATCTAATATTGTTTAGTCTAGTCTTAGATAAATGATCTGAAAGACTTCCAACTTCTTAATCTAATCCTGTTTAGACTAGTCTTAGCTAAATGATCTGAAGGACTTCCAACTCCTTAATCTAATTATGTTTAGTCTAGTATTAGCTAAATGATCGGAAGAACATCCAACTCCTAAATCTAATCCCGTTTAGTCTAGTCTTAGATAAATGATATGAAAGACTTCCAACTTCTTAATCTAATCCTGTTTAAAGTAGTCTTAGCTAAATGATCTGAAAGACTTCCAACTCCTTAATCTAATTATGTTTAGTCTAGTATTAGCTAAATAATCGGAAGAACATCCAACTCCAAAATCTAATCCTGTTTAGTCTAGTCTTAGATAAATGATCTGAAAGACTTCCAACTTCTTAATCTAATCCTGTTTAGACTAGTCTTAGCTAAATGATCTGAAGGACTTCCAACTCCTTAATCTAATTATGTTTAGTCTAGTATTAGCTAAATGATCGGAAGAACATCCAACTCCTAAATCTAATCCCGTTTAGTCTAGTCTTAGATAAATTATATGAAAGACTTCCAACTTCTTAATCTAATCCTGTTTAGACTAGTCTTAGCTAAATGATCTGAAGGACTTCCAACTCCTTAATCTAATTATGTTTAGTCTAGTATTAGCTAAATGATCGGAAGAACATCCAACTCCTAAATCTAATCCCGTTTAGTCTAGTCTTAGATAAATGATATGAAAGACTTCCAGCTTCTTAATCTAATCCTGTTTAGACTAGTCTTAGCTAAATGATCTGAAGGACTTCCAACTCCTTAATCTAATTATGTTTAGTCTAGTATTAGCTAAATGATCGGAAGAACATCCAACTCCTAAATCTAATCCCGTTTAGTCTAGTCTTAGATAAATGATATGAAAGACTTCCAACTTCTTAATCTAATCCTGTTTAGACTAGTCTTAGCTAAATGATCTGAAGGACTTCCAACTCCTTAATCTAATTATGTTTAGTCTAGTATTAGCTAAATGATCGGAAGAACATCCAACTCCTAAATCTAATCCCGTTTAGTCTAGTCTTAGATAAATTATATGAAAGACTTCCAACTTCTTAATCTAATCCTGTTTAGACTAGTCTTAGCTAAATGATCTGAAGGACTTCCAACTCCTTAATCTAATTGTGTTTAGTCTATTATTAGCTAAATGATCAGAAGAACATCCAACTCCTAAATCTAATCCTGTTTAGTCTAGTCTTAGATAAATGATCTGAAAGACTTCCAACTTCTTAATCTAATCCTGTTTAGACTAGTCTTAGCTAAATGATCTGAAGGACTTCCAACTCCTTAATCTAATTATGTTTAGTCTAGTATTAGCTAAATGATCGGAAGAACATCCAACTCCTAAATCTAATCCCGTTTAGTCTAGTCTTAGATAAATTATATGAAAGACTTCCAACTTCTTAATCTAATCCTGTTTAGACTAGTCTTAGCTAAATGATCTGAAGGACTTCCAACTCCTTAATCTAATTATGTTTAGTCTATTATTAGCTAAATGATCGGAAGAACATCCAACTCCTTAATCTAATCCTGTTTAGTCTAGTCTTAGATAAATGATCTGAAAGACTTCCAACTTCTTAATCTAATCCTGTTTACACTAGTCTTAGCTAAATGATCTGAAGGACTTCCAACTCCTTAATCTAATTATGTTTAGTCTGGTATTAGCTAAATGATCGGAAGAACATCCAACTCCTAAATCTAATCCTGTTTAGTCTAGTCTTAGAAAAATGATCTGAAAGACTTCCAACTTCTTAATCTAATCCTGTTTACACTAGTCTTAGCTAAATGATCTGAAGGACTTCCAACTCCTTAATCTAATTATGTTTAGTCTAGTATTAGCTAAATGATCGGAAGAACATCCAACTTCTAAATCTAATCCTGTTTAGTCTAGTCTTAGATAAATGATCTGAAAGACTTCCAACTTCTTAATCTAATCCTGTTTAGACTAGTCTTAGCTAAATGATCTGAAGGACTTCCAACTCCTTAATCTAATTATGTTTAGTCTGGTATTAGCTAAATGATCAGAAGAACATCCAACTCCTAAATCTAATACTGTTTAGTCTAGTCTTAGATAAATGATCTGAAAGACTTCCAACTTCTTAATCTAATCCTGTTTAGACTAGTCTTAGCTAAATGATCTGAAGGACTTCCAACTCCTTAATCTAATTATGTTTAGTCTAGTATTAGCTAAATGATCGGAAGAACATCCAACTCCTAAATCTAATCCCGTTTAGTTTAGTCTTAGATAAATGATCTGAAAGACTTCCAACTTCTTAATCCAATCCTGTTTAGACTAGTCTTAGCTAAATGATCTGAAGGACTTCCAACTCCTTAATCTAATTTTGTTTAGTCTGGTATTAGCTAAATGATCGGAAGAACATCCAACTCCTAAATCTAATCCCGTTTAGTCTAGTCTTAGATAAATGATCTGAAAGACTTCCAACTTCTTAATCTAATCCTGTTTAGACTAGTCCTAGCTAAATGATCTGAAGGACTTCCAACTCCTTAATCTAATTATGTTTAGTCTAGTATTAGCTAAATAATCGGAAGAACATCCAACTCCTAAATCTAATACTGTTTAGTCTAGTCTTAGATAAATGATATGAAAGACTTCCAACTTCTTAATCTAATCCTGTTTAGACTAGTCTTAGCTAAATGATCTAAAGGACTTCCAACTCCTTAATCTAATTATGTTTAGTCTAGTATTAGCTAAATGATCGGAAGAACATCCAACTCCTAAATCTAATCCCGTTTAGTCTAGTCTTAGATAAATGATATGAAAGACTTCCAACTTCTTAATCTAATCCTGTTTAAAGTAGTCTTAGCTAAATGATCTGAAAGACTTCCAACTCCTTAATCTAATTATGTTTAGTCTAGTATTAGCTAAATAATCGGAAGAACATCCAACTCCAAAATCTAATCCTGTTTAGTCTAGTCTTAGATAAATGATCTGAAAGACTTCCAACTTCTTAATCTAATCCTGTTTAGACTAGTCTTAGCTAAATGATCTGAAGGACTTCCAACTCCTTAATCTAATTATGTTTAGTCTAGTATTAGCTAAATAATCGGAAGAACATCCAACTCCTAAATCTAATCCTGTTTAGTCTAGTCTTAGATAAATGATCTGAAAGACTTCCAACTTCTTAATCCAATCCTGTTTAGACTAGTCTTAGCTAAATGATCTGAAGGACTTCCAACTCCTTAATCTAATTTTGTTTAGTCTGGTATTAGCTAAATGATCGGAAGAACATCCAACTCCTAAATCTAATCCCGTTTAGTCTAGTCTTAGATAAATGATCTGAAAGACTTCCAACTTCTTAATCTAATCCTGTTTAGACTAGTCTTAGCTAAATGATCTGAAGGACTTCCAACTCCTTAATCTAATTATGTTTAGTCTAGTATTAGCTAAATGATCGGAAGAACATCCAACTCCTAAATCTAATCCCGTTTAGTCTAGTCTTAGATAAATTATATGAAAGACTTCCAACTTCTTAATCTAATCCTGTTTAGACTAGTCTTAGCTAAATGATCTGAAGGACTTCCAACTCCTTAATCTAATTATGTTTAGTCTAGTATTAGCTAAATGATCGGAAGAACATCCAACTCCTAAATCTAATCCCGTTTAGTCTAGTCTTAGATAAATTATATGAAAGACTTCCAACTTCTTAATCTAATCCTGTTTAGACTAGTCTTAGCTAAATGATCTGAAGGACTTCCAACTCCTTAATCTAATTATGTTTAGTCTAGTATTAGCTAAATGATCGGAAGAACATCCAACTCCTAAATCTAATCCCGTTTAGTCTAGTCTTAGATAAATTATATGAAAGACTTCCAACTTCTTAATCTAATCCTGTTTAGACTAGTCTTAGCTAAATGATCTGAAGGACTTCCAACTCCTTAATCTAATTATGTTTAGTCTAGTATTAGCTAAATGATCGGAAGAACATCCAGCTCCTAAATCTAATCCTGTTTAGTCTAGTCTTAGATAAATGATCTGAAAGACTTCCAACTTCTTAATCTAATCCTGTTTAGACTAGTCTTAGCTAAATGATCTGAAGGACTTCCAGCTCCTTAATCTAATTATGTTTAGTCTGGTATTAGCTAAATGATCGGAAGAACATCCAACTCCTAAATCTAATCCTGTTTAGTCTAGTCTTAGATAAATGATATGAAAGACTTCCAACTTCTTAATCTAATCCTGTTTAGACTAGTCTTAGCTAAATGATCTGAAGGACTTCCAACTCCTTAATCTAATTATGTTTAGTCTAGTATTAGCTAAATGATCGGAAGAACATCCAACTCCTAAATCTAATCCCGTTTAGTCTAGTCTTAGATAAATGATATGAAAGACTTCCAACTTCTTAATCTAATCCTGTTTAGACTAGTCTTAGCTAAATGATCTGAAGGACTTCCAACTCCTTAATCTAATTATATTTAGTCTAGTATTAGCTAAATGATCGGAAGAACATCCAACTCCTAAATCTAATCCCGTTTAGTCTAGTCTTAGATAAATTATATGAAAGACTTCCAACTTCTTAATCTAATCCTGTTTAGACTAGTCTTAGCTAAATGATCTGAAGGACTTCCAACTCCTTAATCTAATTGTGTTTAGTCTATTATTAGCTAAATGATCAGAAGAACATCCAACTCCTAAATCTAATCCTGTTTAGTCTAGTCTTAGATAAATGATCTGAAAGACTTCCAACTTCTTAATCTAATCCTGTTTAGACTAGTCTTAGCTAAATGATCTGAAGGACTTCCAACTCCTTAATCTAATTATGTTTAGTCTAGTATTAGCTAAATGATCGGAAGAACATCCAACTCCTAAATCTAATCCCGTTTAGTCTAGTCTTAGATAAATTATATGAAAGACTTCCAACTTCTTAATCTAATCCTGTTTAGACTAGTCTTAGCTAAATGATCTGAAGGACTTCCAACTCCTTAATCTAATTATGTTTAGTCTATTATTAGCTAAATGATCGGAAGAACATCCAACTCCTAAATCTAATCCTGTTTAGTCTAGTCTTAGATAAATGATCTGAAAGACTTCCAACTTCTTAATCTAATCCTGTTTACACTAGTCTTAGCTAAATGATCTGAAGGACTTCCAACTCCTTAATCTAATTATGTTTAGTCTGGTATTAGCTAAATGATCGGAAGAACATCCAACTCCTAAATCTAATCCCGTTTAGTCTAGTCTTAGATAAATGATATGAAAGACTTCCAGCTTCTTAATCTAATCCTGTTTAGACTAGTCTTAGCTAAATGATCTGAAGGACTTCCAACTCCTTAATCTAATTATGTTTAGTCTAGTATTAGCTAAATGATCGGAAGAACATCCAACTCCTAAATCTAATCCCGTTTAGTCTAGTCTTAGATAAATGATATGAAAGACTTCCAACTTCTTAATCTAATCCTGTTTAGACTAGTCTTAGCTAAATGATCTGAAGGACTTCCAACTCCTTAATCTAATTATGTTTAGTCTAGTATTAGCTAAATGATCGGAAGAACATCCAACTCCTAAATCTAATCCCGTTTAGTCTAGTCTTAGATAAATTATATGAAAGACTTCCAACTTCTTAATCTAATCCTGTTTAGACTAGTCTTAGCTAAATGATCTGAAGGACTTCCAACTCCTTAATCTAATTGTGTTTAGTCTATTATTAGCTAAATGATCAGAAGAACATCCAACTCCTAAATCTAATCCTGTTTAGTCTAGTCTTAGATAAATGATCTGAAAGACTTCCAACTTCTTAATCTAATCCTGTTTAGACTAGTCTTAGCTAAATGATCTGAAGGACTTCCAACTCCTTAATCTAATTATGTTTAGTCTAGTATTAGCTAAATGATCGGAAGAACATCCAACTCCTAAATCTAATCCCGTTTAGTCTAGTCTTAGATAAATTATATGAAAGACTTCCAACTTCTTAATCTAATCCTGTTTAGACTAGTCTTAGCTAAATGATCTGAAGGACTTCCAACTCCTTAATCTAATTATGTTTAGTCTATTATTAGCTAAATGATCGGAAGAACATCCAACTCCTAAATCTAATCCTGTTTAGTCTAGTCTTAGATAAATGATCTGAAAGACTTCCAACTTCTTAATCTAATCCTGTTTACACTAGTCTTAGCTAAATGATCTGAAGGACTTCCAACTCCTTAATCTAATTATGTTTAGTCTGGTATTAGCTAAATGATCGGAAGAACATCCAACTCCTAAATCTAATCCTGTTTAGTCTAGTCTTAGAAAAATGATCTGAAAGACTTCCAACTTCTTAATCTAATCCTGTTTACACTAGTCTTAGCTAAATGATCTGAAGGACTTCCAACTCCTTAATCTAATTATGTTTAGTCTAGTATTAGCTAAATGATCGGAAGAACATCCAACTCCTAAATCTAATCCTGTTTAGTCTAGTCTTAGATAAATGATCTGAAAGACTTCCAACTTCTTAATCTAATCCTGTTTAGACTAGTCTTAGCTAAATGATCTGAAGGACTTCCAACTCCTTAATCTAATTATGTTTAGTCTGGTATTAGCTAAATGATCAGAAGAACATCCAACTCCTAAATCTAATACTGTTTAGTCTAGTCTTAGATAAATGATCTGAAAGACTTCCAACTTCTTAATCTAATCCTGTTTAGACTAGTCTTAGCTAAATGATCTGAAGGACTTCCAACTCCTTAATCTAATTATGTTTAGTCTAGTATTAGCTAAATGATCGGAAGAACATCCAACTCCTAAATCTAATCCCGTTTAGTTTAGTCTTAGATAAATGATCTGAAAGACTTCCAACTTCTTAATCCAATCCTGTTTAGACTAGTCTTAGCTAAATGATCTGAAGGACTTCCAACTCCTTAATCTAATTTTGTTTAGTCTGGTATTAGCTAAATGATCGGAAGAACATCCAACTCCTAAATCTAATCCCGTTTAGTCTAGTCTTAGATAAATGATCTGAAAGACTTCCAACTTCTTAATCTAATCCTGTTTAGACTAGTCCTAGCTAAATGATCTGAAGGACTTCCAACTCCTTAATCTAATTATGTTTAGTCTAGTATTAGCTAAATAATCGGAAGAACATCCAACTCCTAAATCTAATACTGTTTAGTCTAGTCTTAGATAAATGATATGAAAGACTTCCAACTTCTTAATCTAATCCTGTTTAGACTAGTCTTAGCTAAATGATCTGAAGGACTTCCAACTCCTTAATCTAATTATGTTTAGTCTAGTATTAGCTAAATGATCGGAAGAACATCCAACTCCTAAATCTAATCCCGTTTAGTCTAGTCTTAGATAAATGATATGAAAGACTTCCAACTTCTTAATCTAATCCTGTTTAAAGTAGTCTTAGCTAAATGATCTGAAAGACTTCCAACTCCTTAATCTAATTATGTTTAGTCTAGTATTAGCTAAATAATCGGAAGAACATCCAACTCCAAAATCTAATCCTGTTTAGTCTAGTCTTAGATAAATGATCTGAAAGACTTCCAACTTCTTAATCTAATCCTGTTTAGACTAGTCTTAGCTAAATGATCTGAAGGACTTCCAACTCCTTAATCTAATTATGTTTAGTCTAGTATTAGCTAAATAATCGGAAGAACATCCAACTCCTAAATCTAATCCTGTTTAGTCTAGTCTTAGATAAATGATCTGAAAGACTTCCAACTTCTTAATCCAATCCTGTTTAGACTAGTCTTAGCTAAATGATCTGAAGGACTTCCAACTCCTTAATCTAATTTTGTTTAGTCTGGTATTAGCTAAATGATCGGAAGAACATCCAACTCCTAAATCTAATCCCGTTTAGTCTAGTCTTAGATAAATGATCTGAAAGACTTCCAACTTCTTAATCTAATCCTGTTTAGACTAGTCTTAGCTAAATGATCTGAAGGACTTCCAACTCCTTAATCTAATTATGTTTAGTCTGGTATTAGCTAAATGATCGGAAGAACATCCAACTCCTAAATCTAATCCTGTTTAGTCTAGTCTTAGATAAATGATCTGAAAGACTTCCAACTTCTTAATCTAATCCTGTTTAGACTAGTCTTAGCTAAATGATCTGAAGGACTTCCAACTCCTTAATCTAATTATGTTTAGTCTGGTATTAGCTAAATGATCGGAAGAACATCCAACTCCTAAATCTAATACTGTTTAGTCTAGTCTTAGATAAATGATCTGAAAGACTTCCAACTTCTTAATCTAATCCTGTTTAGACTAGTCTTAGCTAAATGATCTGAAGGACTTCCAACTCCTTAATCTAATTATGTTTAGTCTAGTATTAGCTAAATGATCGGAAGAACATCCAACTCCTAAATCTAATACTGTTTAGTCTAGTCTTAGATAAATGATATGAAAGACTTCCAACTTCTTAATCTAATCCTGTTTAGACTAGTCTTAGCTAAATGATCTGAAGGACTTCCAACTCCTTAATCTAATTATGTTTAGTCTATTATTAGCTAAATGATCGGAAGAACATCCAACTCCTAAATCTAATCCTGTTTAGTCTAGTCTTAGATAAATGATCTGAAAGACTTCCAACTTCTTAATCTAATCCTGTTTAGACTAGTCTTAGCTAAATGATCTGAAGGACTTCCAACTCCTTAATCTAATTATGTTTAGTCTGGTATTAGCTAAATGATCGGAAGAACATCCAACTCCTAAATCTAATCCAGTTTAGTCTAGTCTTAGATAAATGATCTGAAAGACTTCCAACTTCTTAATCTAATCCTGTTTAAAGTAGTCTTAGCTAAATGATCTGAAGGACTTCCAACTCCCTAATCTAATTATGTTTAGTCTGGTATTAGCTAAATGATCGGAAGAACATCCAACTCCTAAATCTAATCCTGTTTAGTCTAGTCTTAGATAAATGATATGAAAGACTTCCAACTTCTTAATCGAATCCTGTTTAGACTAGTCTTAGCTAAATGATCTGAAGGACTTCCAACTCCTTAATCTAATTATGTTTAGTCTGGTATTAGCTAAATGATCGGAAGAACATCCAACTCCTAAATCTAATACTGTTTAGTCTAGTCTTAGATAAATGATCTGAAAGACTACCAACTTCTTAATCTAATCCTGTTTAGACTAGTCTTAGCTAAATGATCTGAAGGACTTCCAACTCCTTAATCTAATTATGTTTAGTCTAGTATTAGCTAAATGATCGGAAGAACATCCAACTCCTAAATCTAATCCTGTTTAGTCTAGTCTTAGATAAATGATCTGAAAGACTTCCAACTTCTTAATCTAATCCTGTTTAAAGTAGTCTTAGCTAAATGATCTGAAGGACTTCCAACTCCTTAATCTAATTATGTTTAGTCTAGTATTAGCTAAATAATCGGAAGAACATCCAACTCCTAAATCTAATCCTGTTTAGTCCAGACTTAGCTAACTGATCTGAATGACTTCCATCTCATTAATCTAATCCTGATTAGTCTAGTCCTAGCTAGTTTTGTCTTGTTTACACGTGTCGATTTTATCCAGTTTCGCAAAATTTAATTCAAAACAAATGAGCGTCTGCCGCCAACTTAATGTACATTATATACGTCATTTTCAGTACATTTTTATGCAATTTAAAGCCTTTTGGGAAGCTACTAAGTGCACAAGCGCTCGAGAGAAAATGGCAAAGGAAAATTCCTTTTCTATTTTACTATTATATATTATATATATATATATATATATATATATATATATATATATATATATATATATATGTATATAAATGTGTACCTATATAGAGAGCGTCAGGCATTGCCCAAAAGAGCGCCCGGCAAAACAGCTAATCTATATGCATAGCGTCTACCCCCCACCCTTCCCTGTGATGACGGTTCTATCTCCGCGGCCACCTAGCGGCGCGAGTCTCCGCTAGCTCGGTAAAGGCTCGTTCACAAATGGTTTTATACGACGCGGATTTTTTTTTCCTGAAAAATTGCGAAAAATTTGAAATTTTGCAGAAAAAAATTGTTGAATTGTAAAAATAATTTTGTGAATAAAGTTTGTAGAGAATTCAATTGTCTTTGCAGTGATGTTAATGTAGTCTTTGTTTGACTAGTATAACTAGGTAAAATTAGGGAAAAAACTAGTAGGAGGATCAATGAAGTAAGATTTTGAGTCGAGTTATCTTTAAGTAAGAAAAATTTTGCAAAATTTTACGAATAGAATTTGTAGAGAATTAAATTGTCTTTGAAGTGACCTTAATGTAGTCTTTGTGTGATTAGTGCAACTAGGTATAATTAGGGAAAAACTTATAGGAGGATCAATGATGTAAGATTTTGAGTCATCCAATCTTCAACAAGTTGTATCTTGAAGTTAAGACAATTTTTGTAAAAATTCGCGAATAGGCTTTATAAAGAATTCAACCGTATTTAAAGTGATTTTCACGTAGTCTTTATATGATTAGTCCAACTAAGTGAAATTACGAAAAAACTTGTGGCTGAAATGATGTAAGATTTTGAATCTTATCTTTGACAAGTTGTATCTTGGAAGCTAAGAAGAACTATGCGAATTTTACGAATAGAATTTGTAGAGAATTCAATTGAAGAGCTTATTGGAATAAAGTGACAAGCCACCAATTAAAAAAAGTGCTAAGATGTTTTAAAAAAATGTAGAAAATCTGTCAGTCATTTTTGTAATTTCTACGTATTTTTTATAGATGGACTACCTCATACACTGAAAAAAATCCACTGATAATATCAAGTACCTACCCCAACGATGTCGATTTAAAAAAAAAACATAAAAATAAGGTGGCTTGTCATTTTATTTCAAATAGTCGTTTACGATACAAGTGTGTGAAGAAGGAACTCATTGCGATTAAACCTTCGCAACTCATGCCCAAAAGCCTCTCACACTCGTGTGTCATAAATTATTTTATCTACGAAGCATGTTAGAACACTATTTGGTCGATTGTAATCTAGGTAAATCTAGATTTAATCTAGATTAGATTGTGGTTAGGTTACGTTATATTAGAGATAAATCCAGACTGACAGGCCGGGACTTCTAAATTCCAATTAATTCAATTTTAACAAATGTCAGAAAATTAATTGTCA
Organism: Phosphuga atrata; assembly: GCA_944588485.1. Classification (NCBI taxonomy): domain Eukaryota; kingdom Metazoa; phylum Arthropoda; class Insecta; order Coleoptera; family Silphidae; genus Phosphuga; species Phosphuga atrata. Next base: position 8,911,764 of record OX155904.1, on the reverse strand, counting down.
CTACGTCTATCTTTTTTTGTTTAGTGACGCAAGTTGTTGCCATAGTAACAACAAACATAAATAGTTTAATAATGAAACTCCATTTGATTTACATTGGACTTTTACGCACGATTTGGTTACTTTTACACACGATTATAATCCTTCACATACGATAATGTATTTATTAATGTGTTCATTTTGGTGTGTGAGTAGATAAACTAAATTATTACCCTTTCTTAAGATTTATGAATAAATAATAACTATAAAAACGTAAGTAGCTCTATGTAAAAAAAAACAATCTCAGTCAATAAGTTCTACATTTTTTGTGTCATTTTCTACGATTACGGAAACAAGGATTTCACATTCTGTATTTTTTTCGCAGCAATTTTTACCTGGTGTATTTTGTTTTGAGTCCAGTCAAGGATATAGCAAGAGGTCTTCCTTTTTTTATAATACTCAGCTCTTTATATTCTCCGCCAACTGTATTTTTAACATTGTTTTAAAAATTGACGTTGTGTTTTCTGCTCTAAATTGAAAGGAATATGCTCCCAAAAAGTCTGCCCATCCATGGAATGGTATTCCTCTTTATCCCTTTCACCGCTATTCCGGGAGATGTGACCCGGGGCCCTGAATTTATACAGCACCGTCCCGGGCTACTTAGCCCGGGGTTTATTTTTTCCCCCAGCGCAATCTAGTTTTGCGCTGGATTACTAAAGAAGCGTAGCGGCTGGGCGATTTTTTCCAGGCGCCTCGAAGTTTTCTACCGGAATTCTTTCGCGAATTTCATTTTCCCCGGCCATCTTCGTCGTGGCTTCTGTAAAAGTGGAAATTTTTGTAATGCAAACTTTTGTGGTCCGTGTGGGGATGCGTTCAGCCTGAATCGCCAGGTCACAACGGAATCGCAAATTTCTATCAATTCTGAGACGACTGACTTGTGGCGTTTCCCGAATTTCACCTGGGGGACCGCACCACGTGGGTTTTTGAAAAGTTCAAATTCGGATTTTTTATCTTTTAGGCACTTTCTCCCCTTTTAGGCACATCTTCGCTGGTTTAACCGCGCGTCTTCGATGCTTTAACTGCGAATGAACTCTACCCATCCCCAGGTTTCGTCGTACGTCCTGACGTGTCCCTTCAGATGGTAAAACCCCCAGAAAATCGAGGCTTTTGCGAAGACGGCACGGCGGAAGCGGAGGCGGCGGCGAAAAACGGGATTGTACGTTTTTCTGGTGTAGAACCGATAGCCCCGTCGAGCGGTGCCATTTTCGCGACTCAGGTTCGGACGCACCAGACCGAAACCTAAAATCACGAATTTTTTACCTTCGAGGCGCATTTTGTGTCGGATCTCGAAATTCTTCGCGGACACTTTAGCTGCCGTCGCGCCACGTTTTTAGAACCCTCACTCGCTGTCCTGCGCCGTCCCGTTCACCTGGTGCAAGAGAAAATGTAACTTTTCACTGCAATTTCAATGCAACAATCACTTTCACGGACGCCCTACACTTATTTAAAGGGCTCCAGGTAGCCGGTTAGGTTCGTTCTCTTTAGAACACTTGCCCGCAGTTATTCCTGGGGGATGGAAGTTGTTACGGGAGGCTTATGTCCAGCAGTGGACAAATATAGCTGGATTATGATGATGATATGCTGAGTGCTCGCCGAAGCGTTGCTGTATACATTCCATCTGAAGGTCTTGAGGCGTTTTGCGGTGGCACCTAGAACGTCCGAACCCATGGACGGATCTGTACTGGACCAGCGCCGTTCGATCGGGCATAGAACCTGTTAGTTTGTTTGGGAGTTTAATCCGGATTATATAGAAGATGGCGTCGCGACGTCATAAAAACGACGTTTTTGGGGCGTCCAAGTAAAAAAAAACAAATGTCGAAAGAAAAATGTCCATATTTTTGCAGCCCCCCAGTGAATATTCTGGATTTTTCGGTGGATTGTAGAACGGTATTATGGCTTTCCGCACCCATAATTAGTCGTTGCGGAATCGCGTAGCGATGCCCACTTATAACTGTTAATCACACCAGGCACCAGGATGTCGCGTTTCTGAAATTCCAAGTTGATCGGCACGTGGGCCCCGCCGAGCTGCGCATTTTGGTACTCTCGCCACGTCGCTGCAACCACGGAGTGACCACGGAGCGGTCGCCACAGTTCGAAGCGTATCGGCTCTCTTTCGTCTCAAGCTGAGGCCAGTCTGATCGTGGCAATTTCGTCGTTTCTGTGCGCAGCGACTCGAAAATACACACGTTCGATTCGGAACGGACACCCGCGCCTATGGTTTCGGGATCCGAGCCGTCCCCGTCGAGCTGCCGACGTTGGAAAATATCACTCTTTGTACCATTTTTTTACATTTACTCCCTCACCGCGCGGCCGAATCCAACTTTGGCAGGACGGGGCGATGCCGCCCGCCGAGACGCGAATTTCGGTATCACTCGCGGCTTCCTGCGTCGCTCCCTTCACCCGGTGCGTCCGAAGTGCCGAAGAAAAATCCGCATCCTCCTCTTTGGCCGGCAATTTGCGAGTTAGAAGGTCATCGGCGAAAATTTGGGTTCGCATCGCGCAGGACAGATGCGGGAATCTAAAAACCCGATCGGCACTTCCGCCAAGCCCCCCGATCCGGAAATATCTCCATAATGTGCACCGAGTTATGGAGGAGGAAAGGATTATAGAGGAGCGCTATTTTTCGCTATTGATCAATAGGCGTGAATCAATCAATCATCAATCAAAAATGTGAATCAATATAATGTGAAAGGGGTTGCATAACAACCGTATTTTTTGTAAATACTGGCGCTGTGTGTTGTTCCTTAAAATTGACACAGTGAAAGGGTTAAACTTGCTAGATAGGCTCAAAATCTAAAAAGTCATCCTGCTCCAGTCACTGTCAACAAATGGCGACAAATCGAGTTCTGGAATTCGACTTGGTACCATCATTCGGAGAGTAAATGATAGCGGCATGTTTTCTATGTCGTTTTTCAGACGGCAAGTGGGTATGGCCACTCACTAAAAAAATATGTGTAATAGATTTGACTTTTTTTTCCTTGTTCAGTTGAAGCCAGTCTAATTTAGGCCCGGACAGTTTGACCAGATTTTCTACATCATTTTTGTTATTGATAAATTTTAGCAACTCAGAAGCAACTTCGTTGGACCCACACTTGGCTTTATTCTCAGTCCATAAATACATGCACCCCTGCCCCACCGTGCAATCATGAACGCAACGGTTATATAACCAAATTTTTCGGCAGTAAAATGCCGGCCCAGAAGTTAATTTTGGAATAGGCATAGCCTGCTGCAAGTCGAAAGAAATAATACATTTTTTGGAATCATTCTTAGAGTGTTCAGTGTCAGGAGATTTTGCAGTGCCTTAGCTCTGCTCTTATTTAAATTTAATTGGTTGTCAATCTGTCCTGTTCTTAAACGTCGTTATTTCGTATAGCAGCATGTTAGTTTAGTTTAATGTTAGTTTCATCACATGTTTTGTCTGATACATACAATAATATGACATACAATAATATGACAAGCCACATTCATTATTTTCGCAAAAACATGATATGCCACGAAAATATAAAAAACGCGTAGCTTCTAGTTTTCCTAAAATTGGACATCATGACTTGGTACATAATATTTGTCTGGTGGTTAAGGGCTGACGGAAAAACACTCAAATAAGACCGGCTCAAATGGCAACCTCACCTGCACGCGGTAATCATCCATCCATCCATCCATCCATGGCTCTACAACACGGGATGGGTCTAGGCCGCCTCAACAATTGTTCTCCATTCTCTCCGATGCTCAGTGGCTTCTTCCCAGTTGAGCACCCCCAGGGTTTGAAGGTCCTTGCGGATATTATCTCGACATCGAAGCTTTGGGCGCGCCAGTGGTCTTTTGTTGTTAGGGGTTTCTTTCCAGACCATTTTAACTAGCCATGAGTCATTACTCCTCTGGACATGTCCCAGCCATCTTAATCTGTTTGACTTGATTTCTTGTACTATGCTTGGGCTATTATATAGTGCATATACCTCATTGTTCGTGCACATCCTATACCGCAACATTTGTTGATCCCAGACTGCTCCAAATATTTTCCTAAGAATTTTTCTTTCTAAACTATTGAGTAGTAACGTGTCTTGTACGGTCATGGTCCATGATATATATCCATTCATAGCACGCGGTACCCGGTTCTAGATAACTAACGAGGCTCTGGCGACCGAGTCATGGCGGTATAACCATTCCATCGAGAATAAAGGAAATGTAATACAACCCGAAATGGCCATCGTGGTAGGAGTATGGCTAAAATCCCCTAATGAATGAATACACCACGAAGACGGCCCTCAGTACAAATACCCCTGACTAAGCTAGCGGTTAGATTAGGCTAAGAGCAGAGGGTGCGAAGAATCCTGGAGTTAGATCAGGCTACCATATAAAACGAATACTGAAATTGATCACATACAACACAAAAACTTTAGCTACGGATGATAAAATATTTGAACTACAAGAAGAGTTGGAACACATACACTGAGATATTATAGGACTGGCAGAGTTAAGAAGAAGAGGAGAATCCAGATTAATCCTCAAGTCAAACAATCTGTTGTATTATAAAGGAGAAATGGTAACCTCCAACGGCGGAGTAGAAGAGTTAGAACACATACAATGGGACATTATAGGACGGGCAGAGGTAAGAAGAAGAGGAGAACCCAAATTAATCCTCAAGTCAAACAACCTGTTTTATTATAAAGGAGCAGAGGTAACCTCCAACGCCGGAGTAGGAACACAACAACGGCGGAAATAGGGAGTATAAGCTCCAGAGTGATCTATCTATAACTTGAAACCAGACATCACACCCAGCATGGGGTTACATAGACCTCACACGTGGGACTAGATAGACCTCAAACCCAGCGTGAGGTTACGTAGACCTCGCACGTGGGGATACATAGACCTCACACTCTCATCTGCGAAAAATAGGAAGTGGGAAACCGGAAACGGAAGTCTAAACCGGAAGTCGGAACCTGTCAGTGGAAAGTGTCAGGGTCAATGGAGGTGGAGGGCCTAGAAAAAACCTTCTTTCCCTATTTCGATGTAATCTAGATTTAATCTAAATTAGATTATGGTTAGGTTATGTTATATTAGAGCCAGATAAATCTAGACTGAGAGATTCTTGGTAATTTTAATTCAATTTTAATATACGTCAGCGAAATTTATTTTCGCTACGTCTATGTTTTTTGTTTAGTGACGCGACTTGTCATAGTAACAACAAATAGAAATCGTTTAATAATGAAACTCCATTTGATTTACATTGGACTTTTGCGCACGATTTGGATACGTTTACACGCGATTATAATAATGGCATCCTTCACATACAATAATGTGCTTATTTAATAATGTGTTTATTTTGGTGTGTGATTAGATAAAAATAATTTTGCAAAATTTTGCGCAGATAATTTGTAAAGCATTCAATTGTCTTTGAAGTGACGTTAATATAGCTTTTGTATGACTAGTTGAAATAAGGGAAAACTTGCTGTAAGATCAATAATCTAAGATTTTGAGTCGTCTTATCTTTGACAAGCTGTATCTTGGAAGCTGAGAAAAATTTTGCAAAATTTTGCGAATAAAATTTGTAGAGAATTCAATTGTCTTCGAAGTGACGTTAATGCAGTCTTGGTACAGCTAGTCTAACTAGGTAAAATTAGGGAAAAACTTGTGGGAGAATCGATGTTAGATTTTGAGTCGTCTTGTCTTTGACCAGATGTATCTTGGAAGCTAAGAAGTACTTTGCAAAATTTTGCGAATGAACTTTATAGAGAAGTCAATTGTCTTTAAAGTGATGTTAATGTAGTCTTTGTGCGACTAGTCTAACTAGGTGAAACTAGCAACAAAATTGCGAGAAGCTCTACGATGTAAGCTTTTGAGACATCTTGCCTATAAAGTAGATTTAATTAGTAAAATAGACTTAATAATCAAACAGAAACTTCTATATTCAAAACGCAATTGTTATTTATTTTCATACGTTACTATCTCGTTTACAATTCAATTGCGAATCTGTTTTCTATAAATCAAACCCCCCGGCGCCTCCACCAAACTTGCTCATTTGAAAATATATTAAATTACCACCATTACAAGAAACCGAACAGGAGAAGAACTCTTTAGCTCATTACATTTAATTTTAATTAATTCTCACGAGTAACTAAATACTAGCTAGTCACAATGCGTCAATAATAAGTGATTACTGAATACTGAAAGCAGTTCCTTGTTTTAAAACACTTTAATATTAACTAGGTATTAATGCATACAGAGCAACTGAAAACTCTCCGGGGTGCAAGGAGTAGGAGTGGGTAGTCTAGCCACCAAGGCCAGTGGTCTCACAACCTTCAGAGCAACTTGGAGCACTGGGGGCTGTACGTAAATGTATGTAACCTCTCTTAAAAAAAAGGTTAGACAGACTAGGCTACACTCATCTTGTCTAGGCAGGTTAATCTGAATAGACTATACTAAGCTAGACAGAATAGTTTCTGAGATAACAAGGTTTACGTTGGGAAGTTAAAGGTTTTCCTTTGCAAAATCAAGTTTTTGACTTTCAAAACAGTAAACTGTTCAATTAAAAATGATTTGTGGCAAAACCGGAACTCGCAAAAAAATGGCGAAACCAGTTTTGGATTCCCCATCAAATTCTCTTAACCATAGCCTTTGCCGTTTTGCAACTCCTTCATTTGTTTCTTTTTCCGCTTTTGGCTAAAACTTTAAAACGGAAACGCAATCCAACGCCATCTGCACTAAAACCGGAAATCGCACAGAAAAAAACAGAAGCAAATCTGGATTCATCGCGATATTTTTTATAAAATAGCCCTGGCGGTATTGCAAAACCTTCATTAGTTTCTGAGATAACAAGTTTTTCGTTGGGAAAGTTAAAGGTTTTCCTTTGCAAAATCAAGTTTTTACTTTCAAAACAGAAATCCGTTCAATTAAAAGTGATTTGTGGTAAAACCGGAAATCGCAGAAAAATGGCGAAACCAGTTTTGGATTCCCCATCAAATTCTCTTAACGATAGCCTTTGCCGTTTTGCAAATTCAATTGTTTCCGAATTATCAAGCATTCTGCTGTTGGCTGAAACTTTAAAACGGAAACGCATTCCACCGCCATTTGCACTAAAACCGGAAATCGAACCAAAAAAACAAAATCAAATCTGGATTCATTGCGAAATTATTTATAAAACTGCCTTCGCGGTTTTGCAAAACCTGCATTTGTTTCTGAGATAACAAGGTTTTTGTTGGGAAGTTAAAGGTTTTCCTTGGCAAAATCAAGTTTTTACTTTGAAAACAGAAAACCGTTCAATTAAAAGTGATTTGTGGCAAAACCAGAACTCCCAAAGAAATAGCGAAACCAGTTTTGGATTCCCCATCAAATTCTCTTAACGATAGCCTTTGCCGTTTTGCAAATCCTTCAATTGTTTCCGAATTATCAAGCATTCTGCTGTTGGCTCAAACTTTAAAAAGGAAACGCATTCCACCGCCATTTGCACTAAAACCGGAAATTGCACGGCAAAAACAAAAGCAAATCTAGATTCATCGCGAAATTCTTTATCAAACAGCCTTCGCGGTTTGCAAAACCTTCATTTGTTTCTAAACAAACAAGGGTTTCATTGGGAAGTTAAAGGTTTGCCTTTGCAAAATCATGTTTTTACTTTCAAAACAGTAAATCGTTCAATTAAAAGTGATTTGTGGCAAACTCGCAGCAAAAATGGCGAAACCAGTTTTGGATTCCTCGTCAAATTCCCTTAACGATAGCCTTTGCCGTTTTGCAAACCCTTCATTTGTTTCCGAATTATCAAGCTTTCTGCTGTTGGCTCAAACTTTAAAACGGACACGCATTCCGCCGCCATTTGCACTAAAACCGGAAATCGCAAGGAAAAAACAAAAGCAAATCTGAATTCACCGCGAAATTCTTTATAAAACAGCTTTGGCGGCTTTGCAAAACCTTCATTTTTTTCTGAGATAACAAGGTTCTTGTTGGAAAGTTAAAGGTTTCGTTTGCAAAATCAATTTTTTACTTTCAAAACATAAAACCGTTCAATTAAAAGTGATTTGTGGTAAAATCAGAACTCGCAGAAAAATGGCAAAACCAGTTTTGGATTCTCCATCAAATTCTCTTAATGATAGCTTTTGCCGTTTTTCAAACCCTTCATTTGTTTCCGAATTAACAAGCATTCCGCTGTTGGCTCAAACTTTAAAACGGATATGGATTCCATTGCCATTTGCACTAAAACCGGAAAACGCACGGAAAAAAACAGAAGCAAATCTGGATTCATAGTGAAATTCTTTATAAAACAGCCTTCGCGGCTTTGCAGAACCTTCATTTGTTTCTGAGATAACAAGGTTTTTGTTGGAAAGTTAAAGGTTTTCCTTGGCAAAATCAAGTTTTTACTTTCAAAACAGAAAAGCGTTCAATTAAAAGCGATTTATGGTAAAACCGGAACTCGCAGAAAAATGGCAAAACCAGTTTAGGATTCCCCATCAAATTATCTTAACTATAGCCTTTGCCGTTTTTGAAAATCCTTCAATTGTTTCCGAATTACCAAGCTTTCTGCTGTTGGCTCAAACTTTGAAACGGAAACGCATTACTACGCCATTTGCACTAAAACCGGAAATCGCACGGAAAAAACAAAAGGAAATCTGGATTCATCGCAAAATTCTTTATAGAATAGACTTCGCGACTTTGCAAATCCTTCATATGTTTCTGAGATAACAAGGTTTTTGTTTAGAAGTTAAAGGTTTTCCTTTGCAAAAACAACTTTTTACTTTTATAACAGAAAACCGTTCAATTAAAAGTGATTTGTGGTAAAATCGGAACTCGCAGAAAAATGGCGAAACCAGTTTTGGATTCCGCATCAAATTCTCTTAACGATAGCCTTTGCCGTTTTGCAAATCCTTCATTGGTTTCCGAATTATCACGCTTTCCGCCGTTGGCTCAAACTTTAAAACGGATACGCATTCCACCGCCATTTGCACTAAAACCGGAAATCGGACGGAAAAAACAAAAGCAAATCTGGATTAATCGCGAAATTCTTTATTAAATAGCCTTGGCGACTTTGCAAAACCTTCATTTGTTTCTGAGATAACAAGGTTCTTGTTGGAAAGTTAAAGGTTTTCCTTTGCAAAATCAAGTTTTTTCTTTCAAAACCGAAAACCGTTCAATTAAAAGTGATTTGTGGTTAAACCAGAACTCGCAGAAAAATGGCAAAACCAGTTTTGGATTCATCAAATTCTCTTAACGATAGCCTTTACCGTTTTGCAAATCCTTCAATTGTTCCCGAATTATCAAGCTTTCTGCTGTTGGCTCAAACTTTAAAACGGAAACGCATTCCACCGCCATTTGCACTAAAACCGGAAATCGCACGGAAAAAACAAAAGCAAATCTGGATTCATCGCGAAATTCTTTATCAAATAGCCCTGGCGACTTTGCAAAACCTTCATTTGTTTCTGAGATAACAAGGTTTACGTTGGGTTAGGTTTTTAAAGTTAATGGTTTGCCTTTGCAAAAGTTTTTACTGTCAAAACAGAAAACCGTTCAATTAAAAGTGATTTGTGGTAATACCGGAACTCGCAGGAAAATGGCGAAACCAGTTTTGGATTCCCCATCAAATTCTCTTAACGATAGCCTTTACCGTTTTGCAAATCCTTCATTTGTTTCCGAATTATCTGGCTTTCCGCTTTTGGCTCAAACTAAAACAACAACTACAGTTGTTATAACAACCTAATCTAAATTGGCTCAAATTTTTCTCAAAAACGATTTGCTAGTTCCCGCTTGACAACTAAATCAGCTTAGTCCAAGTTGAATTCAGATGGGTCTCAACAAAGCGAAAGTTTGAAGGTCTGCGACTTGGAAATCGCACTAGATAGAGTAGTCTAGTTTAAAGAATTACTAACTTGATTGAGTTAGTTACATATAGCTTCAAGATTTAATCTATTACCTAGTCTACTGACTGTGTTATCTAAGAAAATTCATAACTACTTCAATATTTAATTGTCTAGATTTATAAGGCTGAAACTCGGTTAGTTTACTACATTTGTTAATCTAACTCATATTACCTTCCATAGAATTTAATCTAATTTCAAAAACTACATGCGATTTTCTATCGACACAACTAAATTAGCTAAGTCCAAATTGAAACCAGACGAGTTTTAACAAAGGGAAAGTTTGAAGGTCTACAACTTAGAAAGCGCTCTAGATAGAATAGTCTAGTTTAAAGAATTAGTAACTTGATTGAGTTGGTTAAATCTTGCTTTAAGATTTAATCTATTAATTAGTCTACTAACTGAGTTATCTAAGACTATTCATAACTACGCCAATATCTAATTGTCTAGTTTTATAAGGCTGAAACTCGGTTAGTTTACTAAAGGTGCTAATCTAACTCATATTGCCTTTCAGAGAATTTAATTTGATTTCCAGAACTATATTTGACTTCATGCTAGAGGAAGGATTAAACCAGCTACAGGCGATTTTCATTCGAGAGATCTAAATTAGCCGAGTCCAAATTGAATCCAGACGAGTTTCAACAAAGCGAAAGTTTGAAGGTCTACAACTTGGAAAGCTATCTAGATATAGTAGTCTAGTTTGAAGAGTTAGTAACTTGGATAAGTTAGTTAAATCTGGCTTCATCGTTATTCTAATACTTAGTTTACTAACTGAGTTATCTAAGACAATTCATAACTACTTCAATTTTTAATTGTCTAGTTTTATAAGGCTGAAACTCGGTTAGTTTACTAAGCGTGCTAATCTAAATGATATTAGCTTTCAGAGAATTTAATCGGATTTCCAAAACTATATTTGATTTAATCCTAGAGTAAGTATAAAGTCAGCTACAGTCGATTTTCCATCGAGACAACTAAATAGCTTAGTTGAAATTGTATCCAGACGAGTTTCAACAAAGCTAAAGTTTCAAGGTCTACAACTTGGAAAGCTATCTAGATAGAGTAGTTTAGTTTGAATAATTAGTAACTTGAATAAGTTAGTTAAATCTGGCTTTAAGTTTTATTCTAATACTTAGTCCACTAACTGAGTTATCTAAGACAATTCATAACTTCTTCAATTTTTAATTGTCTAGCTTTATAAGGCTGGAACTCGGTTAGTTTACTAAACGTGGTAATCTAACTCATATTACCTTTCAGAGCATTTAATCTGATTTCCAAAACTATATTTGACTTAATGCTAGAGGAAGGATTAAGCTAACTACAGGCGATTTTCCATCGAGACAACTAAATTAACTACGTCCAAATTGAATTCAGACGAGTTTTAACAAAACGAAACTTTAAAGGTCTACTACTTGGAAAGCTATCTAGATAAAGTAGTCTAATTTGAAGAATTAGTAATATGATTTAGTTAGGTAAATCTAGCATGAAGATCTATTCTATTACTTAGTCTACTAACTGAGTTATCTACTATAATTCATAACTGTTTCAATATTTAAATGTTTAGCTTTATACGGCTAAAACGGGGTTAGTTTTCTAAATGTGCTAATCTAACTCCTATTACCTTTCAGAGAATATAATTGAATTTCCAAAACTATATTTGGCTTAATCCTAGAGTAAGTATTAAGTCAGATACAGGCCATTATCTGAGTTATGTAATACAACTGACAAGCATTTCAGTTGTATTAGACAAGCATTTCATTGTTGTGCGCGATAGAAAATGTTGTGTAGTAGGTTGTGAACGCGCCACATCGAGTAAGCCTGTCGCGCTGACTGTACTATGATTGGATCGAGTTTGCGGCGGTGAGTGTAGAAAATAGACATCGGGCGCGCGGCCCGTTAATCTGCGTTTCCCTGGTAACCGGGGATAGCTATCAACAATACCACACCGGCACGACTCCTTCACCGCTCATCATCACTTTCCATCCCGTTCTTCCCGGCTTCCAGACGGACGGACAGACGCGCGGGCCCCATTCCCGCGTTCCACCCCGGCCGCCGGATGCGGCGCGGCCCAGATAACGCTCCCATTTCCATAGAAATATTTCTGATTGAAATTTTTCTTCGCCGGGTCGCCTTTGTTGGCGGGTGATAAGCGAAGTTTTTTTCCTTTTGCTCAATATTGCGCTTTGTGTTCCCATTTTGCTGGTATTGATGTTCACGAGGGCACAAAAAAAATACAGACAAGACTACACAGTGAAGATTACATTTAGAAGACAAGACTAGATAAGAAACATTACACTAGGAAGACTACACAGACAGAACTATACAGACAGAAATAGACAGACATGAATAAATCGTTTTGGATCGGTTCAACTAATTTTGCAATGTCTTTGAAACTACTTGGATTACTCCAGATTAGTTTTTGTTGTCTTAAAGCTAAATAATTCCGCCATAAATTAAGACTAGTTGGGCTATACAAGCTAGTCTAGTTCTCATGTTATGACTAATTAATCTCAAATGTTTGAACGGGCTCAGACAAGTTTAATCTTTTTGGAGTCATTGCCGATATTCCTCGATTACAGACAAACTAGTAAATGTAGCCTAAATTAGTTTCTATTGTCTTAAAGCTAATTAATGCAGCAACAAATTAAGACTAGTTGAGCAGCTGTCGCTAGGTTAGTTTTCTAGTTGTGACTAATTAATCTCAAATTTTTGAAAGTGGTCAGTCCAGTTTAATTTTTCGGAGTCGTTGCTGAAATTCCTCGATTACAAACAAATTAGTTAATTTAGCCTAAATTAGTTTCTATAGTCTTAAAGCTAATTAATGCAGTTACAAATTGTGCCTAGTTGGGCAGCTCTCGCTAGTTTAGTTCTCCAGTTGTGACTAAATCTCAAATTTTTGAAAGCGCACAGTCCAGTTTAATATTTGAGTCGTTGCCGTAATTCCTCGATTACAGACAAACCAGTTAATTTAGCCTAAACTAGTTTTTATTGTCTTAAAGCTAATTAATGCAGAGACAAACTAAGACTAGTTGTGCAGCTGTCGCTAGTTCAGTTCTCCAGTTGTGACTAATTAATCTCAATTTTTTGAAACGGCTCAGCCCAGTTTAATATTCTTGGAGTCGTTGCCGAAATTCCTCGATTACAGACAAACTAGTTAATTTAGCCCAAATTAATTTCTATTGTCTTAAAGCTAATTATTGCAGCGACAAATTAAGACTTGTTGTGCAGCTGTCGCTAGTCTATTTCTCTAGTTGTGACTAATTAATTACAAATGCTTGAACGGACTCAGTCAAGTTTAATGTTTTTGGAGTCGTTGCCGAAATTCCTTGATCACAGGCAAACTAGTTAATTTAGCCAAAATTAGTTGTTATTGTCTTAAAGCTAATTAATGCTGCGACAAATTAAGACCAGTTGGGCAACTGTCGCTAGTTTAGTTGTGTAGTTGTGACTAATTAATCTCAAGTTTTTGAAAGGGCTCAGACAAATTTAATATTTTTGGAGTCGTTGCCGAAATTCCTCGATCACAGAAAACTAGTTGTTTTAGCCCAAATTAGTTTTTATTGTCTTAAATCTAATTAATGCAGCGACAAATTAAGACTAGCTGGGCAGCTGCCGCGATTACATGAACCTTGTTATAGACCCGATCGGGGAAAATTCCAGTTACCCGATTGTCGGGAGCTTGATGTGGTAACTGACCAGTGTAAAATACATTATCCAATTTCAATGAGACCTGTTAGCTGCCCGATTGGAAATAAATAAGGAACCCTGTTATCATTGGCCCAATCCGGAAACTGTTCGTACTTAAAAAAACTAATGAATTTTGACTTTTTTCATGACCAGAAATCCTAGTGAACCTAGGAACCTGATAGGGCGTGGTATGACTCTGCCTCAATAGTACCTTATTCAGGTACATTCGTAAAGCCCCTGTAGGGTACCCGACTAGAATGGAATGCTCTATTGAGAGCCTCTCTATTTTCCAGATTTTCGAGTTCTTTATCCACCCGGCTCTGCAATGCATATGGGACTTCTCTTTCTCTGTGGAAAACAGGTTTCGCCTTTTCCCGTAACTGAAAAAATGCCTTGAGTCCAGGGACGCAACCAATTTTCTCGTGAAACACGTTTGAATATAGAGTGAATTTGAATCTGTGTGTATCAATTTGAACTGTGTGTATTTGACAAATCGAGTTTGTGTTTTCTTTGTCAATGGTGTTCAGGTCGATTTTTAGGTTTCGGATTCCGGTTCTGCCCAGAATAGGCGAGAATCCCTCGGGTACAATGAATATTTGTTCCTCACAGGTTATTCCATTGAATTCCACATTGACTTTGATTTTTGCATCTATGAACTATACATACTCTTCGACATTGCAGATAACTGTGCACAAGCCTCAGTAGATAAGGGGGGAAGCATCTCATTGTTACTTCCTGCATGATATCCTCCCATGCCGCCGAGTTAAACGCATTTTTCACATCTAATGTGATTAAAATACCAATCTCTCTTGTCCTACGTGTCCCCTCTGTAGCTTCCTTTGCCAGTTCCAACGCTCTCATAATGGCATCAACTGTCGACCTACCTTCCCTGAACCCAAACTGCTTTTCTGACAGATTAAAGCCTCTTTTGAGTTCCGCCTTTATCCTCGCTAACAGGAGATGTTCCAGCAGCTTGCCAGCGGTATCGAGGAGGCATAGGGGCCTGTATGATGAGGGATCTTTCATTGACTTGTCCCCCTTCTTCAATAGTACTAGTTTTGGCCTCTTCCACACGTTTGGAAAGTTTCCGTCGATCATTATGTTGTTCATTACTTTTAGTATATGCTGTGGGCATCTGGACACTGCTATTTTTATGGCCTCAGGTGGTAGTCCATCAGGTCCAGGGGCTCTGTCATTACGCAGTCGGTTACTGGCTCAGGTGAGTTCTTCTGCCACGAATTCTTCAAACTCAGTTACTGGTGGTTGTTGCCATTTCATTTTCACGTGCTTGGGGAAGAGTACGTCCACCACCTCCAGTGCCTTCTCCATTGAGATGTGTTGATTTGGGAATCTTTGCTTGAGGTGCCGAGTGGCAATAGCGTAAGCATCCCCCCAGACATTATCATTTAGCTTCTGGCATTCCAGTGTGATTTCTTCGTGTCATTTATTTTCCTTCTTAGTTCTTTTTTTTTTCGTTTGTATGTGCCAATTTTAGGGTGGCTTCAATGTCTTTGTTTACATGTTTCTTACACATCCTCTGGCAGATGCGTCTTAAAGAAAGGCAGGACGTCCGCAGCCTCGCGATTTCGTCATTCCACCAGTAGTGTCGTTTTTGTCTGCTAATTATTTTCTTGGTAGGTAGAATTTCGTTACATGTCTGGGTGAGCGCAGCAACCATGTGCTCAGCTGTTTTGGGATTTTTGTTGTTAAACATTTTCTCCAGGGCATTTCCGAAGGTTTCCTGGTTTATCCTCCTCGTAGACCAACGCGTGTTGCATTTGCTGTAACGGGGGGGATCAGCTGGGGTTTGTATTAATCGATAAAACAAGTAATTGTGGTCACTCAGTGACTCTCCAAGACTTGCCACTCTTTCATCATTCCCGCGACTTTTTCAGAGGCAAACGTTACGTCCAGTATAGAACAGGCCTTTCCACGTTCAAAGGTTGGTTTATTACCCACATTGCATACCCGCAGGTCGAGTTCGGCTAACCAGTCCATAACCATATTGCCACGGTTGTCTATTTTTGGGCATCCTCAATATGGGGATTTCGCGTTAAAATCCCCTCCGACTAGTACTTCCTTTTTTTGTGACCTTATATGACAGCTAAGGTCAACCAGTGTTTTGTCCAGTTTCTCAATGTTTTCGTTTGGAGACAAGTAACAGCTGTAGATGACAATCTGTTGCATCTCGATCCATACAAAGCCCACACCATAGCCACTGTCTAGAACTATGGGGTTCTGGCTTAGGACTTTGATAGCGGTGTCTTTGTTCTTGTCAGCAAACCAGTCTACCTCTATTAGTCTTTTGTTTGGTTCACTCACCAGTACGACGTCTATTTGGAGATCTGCAGTTGTCACATTTAAGAGGTCATGCGCAGCACGGCACCTCATCGCATTTAGCTGTATTATTCTAAGCTTTTTCTCGATTGTTGATTGCGCCTCGCCTCCGTCGGCGCCTTCCGGAATGCTGGACACGCTCCAGTATCTGCCCTATGTCCATGCTGTTGACAGATGGGGCAGTAGGGTTCCTGGTTGCAGTCTTTCGCTACATGCCCTTCTTGTCCACATCTTTCTGTCAGCGCCTTCCGGAATGCTGGACACGCTCCAGTATCTGCCCTATGTCCATGCTGTTGACAGATGGGGCAGTAGGGTTCCTGGTTGCAATCTTTCGCTACATGCCCTTCTTGTCCACATATTTGGAGTCTTTGGTGTAGGACTGAAATTCGACGGTAACCGGTAATAAGGGAATGCTAAGTTTTAATCGAGAAAAAATATCCCTTGGTAAGAAGGTGAAGCCCGAGCCCGTGTCAACTTCAAATGTTACTGGGTGTCCCTCGATCTTCGCGGTGGCTTCGAAGCGCTCGTTGCTCCTTTTCTTGCTGTTTCCATCGTCGATTTGATTAACGCCATATTCTCGCACGTGCGTGATTTGATATGTGGATGTGTTATCATGTTTCTTCTGCTCGAGTAGCGATTTTATACACACGTTTGCTACGTGGCCTTGTTTTTGACACGAAGTGCATTTTAAACGATCACGATTTGTGCGACAGTCTTTGGTGAGATGATTGTCACGTCCACATCGAAGACAGACGCCATCTAGGCCCAGTTGAACATAGTCGAGTTTTGGTGCATTATGTTTCGTGATCTTGAATTGATTCGATGTAGATTGTAGCGTAGGTTGAGTTTTCTTTCGTTGCTCCTTCTTCTTGTTGGATCCGTGTATTTTGTTGATCTCTGTTGTTGTAGCTGATACCAGTGTCTTCTGAGCCAGTTCATTTGAATCAGTTTTTACTGCTTCCAGAGCAATGGACTTTTCCACAATGGTTTGAAAAATTATCGTCCCAGACTTCCACAGGTTCTTGTTCTTAGCATAATAACGTGGATTCGGAAAGATTCTATCTTTGAATCAAAATTATCGAAATTTGGTAACAAAAGCTCTGACCTTACTGCTGGGTTTCTTTTCTGAAGATTTCGTGTGTGCCGCGATGATTGATTGTTGTTGTTGAAGTATCGCCTGTATTCCCTCGGTATGCATCTTTATAAATTGAGCGAATTGTGTCGCGTCCATGGCTGTTTTTTCGCCGTTGAATTTTTTTTTCTTTTTAGGTTAGGAAACGATCGATATCTCTCGTAACTGTTTAAATTGTTATTTTCGAAACAGTTGAAATTTTTCACACTCGTCGCCAATTTGTTGTAACCTTGAAGTTTGATTGGGAGTGGTTTCGGCTTATTGAAGGGTTGATTATAATAAACTTTGTCTTTTAAGAATAGGATGGTTGCGACTTTGGTTTGTCTTTTAATACTTTTATTTCCTAACTCTGTCACATACACATACTATATTATACTATATAGGTGACCCACATCGCATATTATATGTACATAAATATTCGTAAAGGTACGCTTACACTATATCCATAAATACTCGTAAAGGTACGTTTACACTATAACACTCGGTTAGTATTTTCCCGTTTTCATCTCTATACACGCGATGGTTCTAGGTTGAAAAGCCGTTGTTTGCTGTTATACTGCCTTATAAAATTCCCTGCTTTGTTTCTTTACGTTGTATTGTTCTAGTTCTTCCACTTGTTTATTTAACATTATTTTCTTTTTTGCTTTGCAAAGTTTTGAAGCTGTTCTCCTGAGGTGCTCGTAGTTAGCTCTGTTGACTCGGGTTCCACTTTCTAGTACCTTTTTCCGTGCTTCATTTTTAACGAGTAGGGCTGCCCAGCATTCGCTGTCAAACCATGAGTTTCTGACTTTTATCTGTTTTTCTATTGCAATATCTGCAGCTTCAAGTATACTCGTCTTTATATATTGCTATTCTTGTTGGTGGGTAAGGGGTGACGGCAAAAATCACCAAGTAAGTCCGACCCAAATGTCAACCTCTCCTGCACGCGGTGCCCGCTGCTAGATAACGAACGAGGCTCTGGCGACCGAGTCATGGCGGTATAACCATTCCAACGAGAATAAAGGAAATGTATTCTCACAACAGCTCCAGAACGGCGGACCGTGCTACCGGGATAAGTAGCAAGCATTAACTAGCCAACAGCTATGGGTGGAAGAGCTAGAAAATGTTAGAGCACTCTTTTGTCCAAGAGTTGAGAAACCAATTCTGAAGGCGGATGAACTGCTGAAGCGGTCAACGGCATAAGAATGCAAAAAGCAAGGAGAAACTATTGCATTAAAGATCCTCGTGGATATCTCTAGAATCACCATTATGACGATGAAATTCACAGCAAATTATTCCGGAGTAAAAAGTCTCCCAATCGGATCTCCGGGGGAGGCGGTTTTGAATGAGGTCGTGGAAAAAAGAGTGTCATTGAGATCAGGACACGTTAAGAGTAGGCACATGGAATGCAAGAAGTCTATACTCGCCAGGAAGATTAGACAACATAGTACTTGAGATGGAAAGACTAAAAGTGGACTTACTTGGGGTAAGCGATGTAAGATGGGCAGGAATAGGCTCGATAAATACAGATAATGGAATGCTATACTACTCAGGAAACAATGACCCAAAACATCAGTACGGAGTAGGAATAATCCTAAACAAAAAGTTAAACAGGTCAGTTACAAACTTTACTCCCTATTCAGATAGAGTAGTAATGATACAATTAAAGATAAATACTGGAATTATGAACGTGATCCAAATATACGCACCAACTACAGATAAAGAAGATGAGGGAGTTGAAGAATTCTATACACAACTAAATGCAGTACTAAGAAGTATAAATCGTTGCGAAGTGACCATAGTGATGGGCGATTTTAACGCCAAGGTAGGAAAAACAAAGGTAATTGGCTGCACTGGTGAATTTGGCCTCGGGGATCGGAACGAGCGCGGTGACCGTCTGATTCAGTTCTGTCAAGATGAGAATTTTATAATCACCAACACACTCTTTCAGCTCCCTAAAAGAAGGCTGTATACCTGGACATCTCCAGCCCATACAAAGGAGAAAATCATACGAAATCAAATAGATTATGTGCTCATCAGAAATAGATATAAAAATGCCGTAAAAGCAGTGAGAACTTACCCTGGAGCTGACATCCACTCAGATCACAATCCTGTAATAGCAAAGGTACAAGTTAAACTAAAGAAGATCATAAGAAACAGAACAACAACATAGATATTCAACTTCTTAAGGATAAAAAGATACACGAAGTTGTAGTTGACCAGATAAAGCAAAATGTAACAACAGCAATGAAAGAAAATGAACTACATCAAAATGTCGACATAAGATGGAATCGAGCTCAAACAGTTCTGACAGCAGTAGTGAAAGAAAACCTAACTAGGAAAGCAACAAAAAGGAAATATTGGACGACTGAGAAAATCATAGAGCTCATGGATGAATGCCGGACCCATAAGCACCAAAATGAAAAACAGTATAAAATTACATAAAACGATTCAAACAGAAATAAAAAAGGCAAAATCAGAGTGGATCTCTAAACAATGTGAAGAAATAGAAATGCACGAAAGAAACTACGACAGCTTTCATATGCACAAAAAAATCAAAGAGATGACAGGAGCTAGAAAAACATTCCAAGCTAACCATGTGATCAAGAGCGCGGATGGCCGCATAATAACAGATGTGAAAGAAAAAGTAACGAGATGGGAAACCTACGTGCGGGAACTCTTTAATGATGAAAGACCAACACAAGTACCAATAAGAGTAGAAGACGAAGAACCTAAAATAATGAAACATGAACTCGAATATGCCCTCAACAGTATGAAGCCAAGAAAGGCTACGGGGCCGGATCAAATACCAGCTGAGATATTAAAATTATTCGATGAACACCTAATAGATAGTCTCCTAGACCTGTTTAACACAATATATGACACAGGCATCATACCGAAACAATGGCTTTTATCGACATTTGTATTGATCCCTAAAAAAGCAAATGCTAGAGAGTGCACAGATTATAGGACTATTGCACTTATGAGCCATGCACTAAAAATCTTTCTAAAAATCATCCATAAAAGAATTTATCGAAAACTAGAAGAGGACATAAGTGATAGCCAATTTGGATTTAGAGAAGGGCTTGGAACAAGAGAAGCACTCTTCGGAATATATATTCTTTTTCAAAGATGCCTAGACATAAATCAAGACCTGTTTGTGTGCTTCATCGATTTCCAAAAGGCTTTCGATAAAGTTCAGCATGACAAATTACAACAACTAATACTTAGAAAGAATTTAGACCGGAAAGACGTCTGGATAATTACCAACCTATATTGGGGACAAAGTGCAGTTGTAAAAATCGAAAATGAACTGACAGACGAAATAGAAATACGCCGCGGAGTTAGACAAGGCTGCATCCTATCCCCGCTATTATTCAACATATACAGTGAAGCTATATTTGAAGAAGCTTTGTTGGTAGCGAAGCAGAACTACAACACATACTCGAAAGAGTAAACCACCAATGTGAAGCTTATGGACTTCAAATGAATCTTTTAAAAACTAAGTGTATGGTAGTTTCTAAGGCACATAACAAACAAGTGCAACTAAATATCAACAATATCATAATTGAAAGAGTAGATTCCTACAAATATCTTGGAACCGTGCTAGACAAAACAAGCGACCAGGCAGGTGAGATACGAAGAAGGGTGGAGATAGCAAGATCAGCGTTTATGAAAATGAAAAAGTTTATTTGTAACAGAGACACTAATATAGAATTACGAATTAGAATACTACGCTGTTATGTGTTCTCTACCCTGCTATACGGAGTTGAAGCCTGGACCCTAAAGAAACCTGAACTAAAACGGTTGGAAGCGTTCGAGATGTGGTGTTATCGCAGAATGTTTAGAATATCCTGGAAAGATAAAGTCACCAACAAGCAGGTACTTGAAAAGGTAAAAAAGGAATGCGAAGTCGTGCGGACCATTAAGAAAAGGAAACTGGAGTATCTAGGCCATGTCATGATAGGCCCCAAATATAGTCTTCTAAAACTTATTATGCAGGGAAAAATTAAAGGAACCAGGAGTATTGGTAGGCGTAGAGTATCCTGGCTGAAGAACCTGCGCGAGTGGTTCAGCTGTAGCAGCACGGAACTGTTCAGAGCAGCGGTGAACAGGATAAGAATAGTCATGATGGTGTCCAACCTCCGGTAGGAGCAGGACTGCAAGAAGAAGATTCGTGTTCAACACCAGTGTTTGCATTATTTACTAATAATCTTCTCGCAATATATTATTTTGTTTTAATTCCTTTCTAAGAGCATCCGTATTCCATTTGTTTGTTTTGGTATTGGTTTTCAGTGCGTTGGAGGTTTTCTGTTTGATTAGGACTCTTAGTAGAAAGTGATCTGAGTCACAGTTGGCTCCTCGAAGCATTCTGACATCCGCGACCATGGAGGCTCTGCGTTTGTTAAGCAGGACGTGGTCTATTTGTTTCACTGCTCTGCCATCGGGCATTGTTCACGTCCCCATATGTATTTTTTGTGTGGAAAACACGTACTGCTAATTCTCAAATTGGTGCTCGTTGCAAGATGAAATAGTCTTTCTCCATTGCTACTTGTGGTTTGGTGTAGTGAGTATTTTCCGGCTAAGTTGGAAAATTGTTGTTCTTTACCTATTTTAGCATTAAAATCTCCCAGTAGTATTAATGCATCGTGTTCAGACGTACTTTCGCATATGTTTAAAAGCTGATCGTAGAAAAGCTCTTTAACTTCATCCATCACCATCTTCTGTTGGAGCGTATGCACAAATAAGAGAAAGGTTGCGAAATTTTCTTCTAAGGCGTAATTTGCATATTTTGTCGTTGATTGCTTCGAATCCTAGTACAGCATGTTTAGTTGCTTTATTTATTAAGAATCCAACTTCTTTTTCTCCTTGTTTCTTGTCGTTGCCGGTGTAATATAGGCGATACTTTGCTTTGTCTATGCTACCTTCATCCTTCCATCTGATTTCTTGTTGTGCCGTTACGTCTAAATGGTATTTATCGAGCTCCTCTGCTATTTCCTGCATCTTTCTTGGCTGCAACATGGTACGTACATTCCATGTGCCGATTTTGAGTTCCGTTTTCAAGTCCTTGTTTCTTTTCTTAGTCCGTTGTATGTTAATCAATCCATTCCGAGGCTGTTGTAAGTCTTTCGTAACTTGAAAATTTATGCGAGGTGAGGTAGTTAGCCTCACGCCCAAAACCCCTTTTCGGAGGGCCATTTCTCCGTTAGCCCCGACCCACCATCCATACGGGTTGGTTACCGCATCTCAGGCGAGGTTGCTCGGGTTATCAGGGTTCACCACGTGGAGGTGAGAGTCGGAATTGGGTAGGAGAGGCTATGTGGCAATCTCTTCCTGTGCGATTGCCATGCGGTACGCAAGCACTACCCCATTTGAACCCCTAATTAAGTTTATATTGTCTTAAAGCTAATTAATGCACCGACATATTAAGACTAGTTGGGCAGCTGTCACTAGTTTAGTTCTCCAGTTGTGACTAATTAATCTCAAATTTTTGAACGGGCTCCGTTAAGTTTAATGTTTTTGGAGTCGTTGCCGAAATTCCTCGATTACAGACAAAATAGTTAATTTAGCCTAAATTAGTTTTTATTGTCTTCAAGATAATTAATTCAGCGACAAATTAAGACTAGTTGGGCAGTTGTCGCTACTTTAGTTCTAAACTTATGAATTAATTTCTACATTTAGTCAGTTTTTGAAGTAGTTTTGCACTAATTATCTAATTACAATCTGACTAGTTGAGTTAGTGTGGATTAGTTTCCTTTGTATTAGCGCTGGATAAAGCAGCAATAAATTAAGGGTAGTTTAATTATTGTTACTAGTCTAATTATCAATCGGTGGCTAATTAATCTCCACTATATACCCTGTTTTGTTTGCTTATTATTTTATATTTAATCGCTTAAAACTCCCAAAAGGGCTGAAAATATTGAATGGAACCAGTAATAACAGTAATAATCAAAATATGGACAGTTGTATTAGCCATTACGAGCCCCTAGAAGAATTATCAATTCCGTGGCCAAATGTCGCCAATTTATTCGCCACACACAACAAAAAAAAAAACAAATCGTGACTGTAATTGCCTCCCACCCACCGATAATTGCTAATTATGCGCAATTGCACAAGAAGTTAAATTACCGCCCCAAAAACTACCAATAAATAATGCAAAACGCGCGAATCGATAAACACTTGTTCAATGGCCCTTGCACAAACTCGACATTACTCTATATATATTATATCCGCGTGTGTGTGATGGAAAGCGAGGCAGCGGGAGCGAGCGAGAAGGTATTTTTGCACCCTCGGCCCCGGAGGGTTGTAATATCAGCGGGGCGCAATTGTATTAGGGCTTCTACATTGTGTAAATAATTGGTAACACTGGTCATGCACTGCGGGCGTACCTGATAACAGGGCTGGAGGGAAAGCCCTTTAAATCATATCGCCGTTCCCATTGTTCGCTGAATTTATAAAAGGATTTATTTGAAATTACTTGATGGAAAAATATATAATTTGACTAGAAATATTTCAGGCAGACAAATGAAGATAAAACAAGACTTTGCATTACAAGTATATAACAAGACAAACTTCCTTTCAGTCAGCATACATTAATTTCAACACCTAGACCTGACCATTTAAGACAGATTATCATATACGCGACAATCAGCTACGCGACGTCACGCGACATCGCCTGTCAAATAATTATTACATTGTTTTAAATGGGCACGTTCTCACTATGGCTACGCGACGTGCCCATTTAAAACAATCTAAAGGCCGATTCTCTTATGCGCGACACTCAGCTACGGGACGTCGTTTGACATCGCCTGTCAAATAACGATTACATAGTTTTAAATGGGCACGTTCTCACTATGGCTACGCGACAGCTACGCGACGTGCCCATTTAAAACAATGTAAAGGCCAATTCTCCTACGCGCGACACTGAGCTACGCGACGTCACGCGACATCGCCTGTCAAATAATTATTACCTTGTTTTAAATGGGCACGTTCTCACTATGGCTACGCGACGTGCCCATTTAAAACAATGTAAAGGCCGATTCTCTTATGTCCGACACTCAGCTGCGCGACGTCGCACGACATCGCCTGTCAAATAATGATTACATTGTTTTAAATGGGCACGTTCTCACTATGGCTACGCGACAGCTACGCGACGTGCCTATTTAAAACAATGTAAAGGCCGATTCTCTTATGCGCGACACTGAGCTACGCGACGTCACGCGACATCGCCTGTCAAATAATTATTACCTTGTTTTAAATGGGCACGTTCTCACTATGGCTATGCGACGTGCCCATTTAAAACAATGTAAAGGCCGATTCTCTTATGTCCGACACTCAGCTACGCGACGTCACACAACATCGCCTGTCAAATAATGATTACATTGTTTCAAATGGATACGTTCTCACTATGGCTACGCGACAGCTACGCGACGTGCCCATTTAAAACAATGTAAAGGCCGATTCTCTTATGCGCGACACTCAGCTACGCGACGTCACGCGACATCGCCTGTCAAATAATGATTACATTGTTTTAAATGGGCACGTTTTCACTATGGCTACGCGGCGTGCTCATTTAAAACAATGTAATCATTATTTGACAAGCGATATCACACGACGTCGCGTAGCTGAGCGTCGCGCATATGGGAATCGACCTTTATACTCATAAATTGAGAAACGAAATTCAAAGAAGGAAATTGCAAAAAATTGGCATTTCATTTTTTTACTTTTGTGGCTAAACCGAATGATTTAACTAAATTTGCAAATTATACTTTTTTGTAGACACCGACGTCTTACATACGGCGATCCGTGTTGCAATTATATATTTTGAAACGCAGACGAGATATTTGCAAAAAAACGTTTGAAGCAAAAATATTTCCCCACGCCGCCCCATTGGAGGCGGAGCGTGTAAATGTGGTCAAAGGGTACTTCTTGCGGATACCTACATTCAGTAAAAAATTCATTGAAATCCTTCTAAGGTTAATAAATTTTCTCGCTATTTTTTTTGAAATTTTCCTGTTCGGAATTCGTGATGTTGAACCTGGCCGGGTCTAGGTGTTGAAACTAATGTACGCTCTTTCCTTCCATTCTCGAACAAGCAAGGTTTGTTGAACAGCTGCAGTAAAGGGCGCGTTAGGTATAGGTATCACAATATTGTTGTTTTTTAGTCCGCTTTATAAAGGAGTTATCCATGTGTAGAAATACGGTGTGGATAATCCCCGCATTGAAACGGGATCAGCCTAAGAAATGTTTGTCGACACTTCTACCGTGGTCCAACGCACACACAAACAAACATTCCACATACCCAAATCATTTACATCACAATGAAATCAAAAAAAGAACATTTTCTAACGCTGTGGTTACTTTGACCGATTCCCGTCCGCGAGATTCGTCTAGAAAAAAGGACGAAACAAACTTGTCGCAGTTATGTATTTATTTATGCGGTTATTTGGAATTTACGAGCAAAAACATAAATTACTTTAAATAAAATCACCGGTTGAAATATGGGGCTTAGGGTGGCGTCCGCGTGTTTTGTGAATCGTTAACGGTGACCGACGGTCAGTCGGCTATCCATAAACAGTTCGGTTTTAAATCGGCGCCCGTTTCAACGAGGATTATTCCGAGGATTAATCCGTTCAACTCAACGATTAAACAAACTCGACTACGCGGACAAGCCTAAACATGAAGATAACTTCAATTCTTGTTTGTGTGCTCTGGTCAGTCTAGTCTTGTCTATCCAGTTTAGTTTGATCTATGTCTTGTTCAATTCTTGTTTCTTTGCTCAGGTCAATATTGTCTTGTGAGTATCTGTCAACAAAACTGTTGCTAAATACTTGAAGTGTATGTGAAACGAAAATGCGTTTAACATAAAAATAATCTCCAAACAAAACGCATCCCAGTAGGAGATTAAAATTGAGATCCGTTCGTTTCGGTATCGACAAAACATACTTTGCGTACGAGCTATTGTTGTCGTCGTTGCCCCCGTGTTGTTGACGTGTTCCGTGCATGCGGCACAAAAAGACCAATTTTCTGACTAATAATGAACCGCAATGTGTGGTCCGAGCAGGTATTGTGCCGGGGTGCCAAAAAATATTCGCGCTCCGATGATCGCCGGCCTTTTCCACCCCATGCGGACTAATAGGATTTCGGAAAACTACCAAACCGCATGCAGTTCTACGGTGGTTTGTTTCTCTTTTGCTGCCTCGACAGGATTCACTCAAACAAGGAAGGTTCAGGGAATTAATACTTTAAGGCAAATTAGACGCATGAGAAAATACTAGATAGACAAGGCTAGGTAAACAAGATTAGTCAGACAAGATTAAACAGAGAAGACTGGACAGACAAAACTAGACAGACAAGACTAGACAGACAAGACTAGACAGACAAGACTAGACAGACAAGACTAGACAGACAAGACTAGACAGACAAGACTAGACAGACAAGACTAGACAGACAAGACTAGACAGACAAGACTAGACAGACAAGACTAGACAGACAAGAATAGACAGACAAGACTAGACAGACAAGACTAGACAGACAAGACTAGACAGACAAGACTAGACAGACAAGACTAGACAGACAAGACTAGACAGACAAGACTAGACAGACAAGACTAGACAGACAAGACTAGACAGACAAGACTAGACAGACAAGACTAGACAGACAAGACTAGACAGACAAGACTAGACAGACAAGACTAGACAGACAAGACTAGACAGACAAGACTAGACAGACAAGACTAGACAGACAAGACTAGACAGACAAGACTAGACAGACAAGACTAGACAGACAAGACTAGACAGACAAGACTAGACAGACAAGACTAGACAGACAAGACTAGACAGACAAGACTAGACAGACAAGACTAGACAGACAAGACTAGACAGACAAGACTAGACAGACAAGACTAGACAGACAAGACTAGACAGACAAGACTAGACAGACAAGACTAGACAGACAAGACTAGACAGACAAGACTAGACAGACAAGACTAGACAGACAAGACTAGACAGACAAGACTAGACAGACAAGACTAGACAGACAAGACTAAACAGACAAGACTAGACAGACAAGACTAGACAGACAAGACTAGACAGACAAGACTAGACAGACAAGACTAGACAGACAAGACTAGACAGACAAGACTAGACAGACAAGACTAGACAGACAAGACTAGACAGACAAGACTAGACAGACAAGACTAGACAGACAAGACTAGACAGACAAGACTAGACAGACAAGACTAGACAGACAAGACTAGACAGACAAGACTAGACAGACAAGACTAGACAGACAAGACTAGACAGACAAGACTAGACAGACAAGACTAGACAGACAAGACTAGACAGACAAGACTAGACAGACAAGACTAGACAGACAAGACTAGACAGACAAGACTAGACAGACAAGACTAGACAGACAAGACTAGACAGACAAGACTAGACAGACAAGACTAGACAGACAAGACTAGACAGACAAGACTAGACAGACAAGACTAGACAGACAAGACTAGACAGACAAGACTAGACAGACAAGACTAGACAGACAAGACTAGACAGACAAGACTAGACAGACAAGACTAGACAGACAAGACTAGACAGACAAGACTAGACAGACAAGACTAGACAGACAAGACTAGACAGACAAGACTAGACAGACAAGACTAGACAGACAAGACTAGACAGACAAGACTAGACAGACAAGACTAGACAGACAAGACTAGACAGACAAGACTAGACAGACAAGACTAGACAGACAAGACTAGACAGACAAGACTAGACAGACAAGACTAGACAGACAAGACTAGACAGACAAGACTAGACAGACAAGACTAGACAGACAAGACTAGACAGACAAGACTAGACAGACAAGACTAGACAGACAAGACTAGACAGACAAGACTAGACAGACAAGACTAGACAGACAAGACTAGACAGACAAGACTAGACAGACAAGACTAGACAGACAAGACTAGACAGACAAGACTAGACAGACAAGACTAGACAGACAAGACTAGACAGACAAGACTAGACAGACAAGACTAGACAGACAAGACTAGACAGACAAGACTAGACAGACAAGACTAGACAGACAAGACTAGACAGACAAGACTAGACAGACAAGACTAGACAGACAAGACTAGACAGACAAGACTAGACAGACAAGACTAGACAGACAAGACTAGACAGACAAGACTAGACAGACAAGACTAGACAGACAAGACTAGACAGACAAGACTAGACAGACAAGACTAGACAGACAAGACTAGACAGACAAGACTAGACAGACAAGACTAGACAGACAAGACTAGACAGACAAGACTAGACAGACAAGACTAGACAGACAAGACTAGACAGACAAGACTAGACAGACAAGACTAGACAGACAAGACTAGACAGACAAGACTAGACAGACAAGACTAGACAGACAAGACTAGACAGACAAGACTAGACAGACAAGACTAGACAGACAAGACTAGACAGACAAGACTAGACAGACAAGACTAGACAGACAAGACTAGACAGACAAGACTAGACAGACAAGACTAGACAGACAAGACTAGACAGACAAGACTAGACAGACAAGACTAGACAGACAAGACTAGACAGACAAGACTAGACTGACAAGACTAGACAGACAAGACTAGACAGACAAGACTAGACAGACAAGACTAGACAGACAAAACTAGACAGACAAGACTAGAAAGACAAGACTAGACAGACAAGACTAGACAGACAAGACTAGACAGACAAGACTAGACAGACAAGACTAGACAGACAAGACTAGACAGACAAGACTAGACAGACAAGACTAGACAGACAAGACTAGACAGACAAGACTAGACAGACAAGACTAGACAGACAAGTCTAGACAGACAAGACTAGACAGACAAGACTAGACAGACAAGACTAGACAGACAAGACTAGACAGACAAGACTAGACAGAGAAGACTAGACAGACAAGACTAGACAGACAAGACTAGACAGACAAGACTAGACAGACAAGACTAGACAGACAAGACTAGACACACAAGACTAGACAGACAAGACTAGACAGACAAGACTAGACAGACAAGACTAGACAGACAAGACTAGACAGACAAGACTAGACAGACAAGACTAGACAGACAAGACTAGACAGACAAGACTAGACAGACAAGACTAGACAGACAAGACTAGAGAGACAAGACAAGACAGACAAGACTAGACAGACAAGACTAGACAGACAAGACTTGACAGACAAGACTAGACAGACAAGACTAGACAGACAAGACTAGACAGACAAGACTAG
This sequence comes from Phosphuga atrata, assembly GCA_944588485.1. NCBI lineage: Eukaryota > Metazoa > Arthropoda > Insecta > Coleoptera > Silphidae > Phosphuga > Phosphuga atrata. The sequence continues at coordinate 8,882,472 of OX155904.1, read as the reverse complement.
ACAGACAAGACTAGACAGACAAGACTAGACAGACAAGACTAGACAGACAAGACTAGACAGACAAGACTAGACAGACAAGACTAGACAGACAAGACTAGACAGACAACACTAGACAGACAACACTAGACAGACAAGACTATACAGACAAGACTAGACAGACAAGACTAGACAGACAACACTAGACAGACAAGACTATACAGACAAGACTAGACAGACAAGACTAGACAGACAAGACTAGACAGACAAGACTAGACAGACAAGACTAGACAGACAAGACTAGACAGACAAGACTAGACAGACAAGACTAGAGAGACAAGACTAGACAGACAAGACTAGACAGACAAGACTAGACAGACAAGACTAGACAGACAAGACTAGACAGACAAGACTAGACAGACAAGACTAGACAGACAAGACTAGACAGACAAGACTAGACAGACAAGACTAGACAGACAAGACTAGACAGACAAGACTAGACAGACAAGACTAGACAGACAAGACTAGACAGACAAGACTAGACAGACAAGACTAGACAGACAAGACTAGACAGACAAGACTAGACAGACAAGACTAGACAGACAAGACTAGACAGACAAGACTAGACAGACAAGACTAGACAGACAAGACTAGACAGACAAGACTAGACAGACAAGACTAGACAGACAAGACTAGACAGACAAGACTAGACAGACAAGACTAGACAGACAAGACTAGACAGACAAGACTAGACAGACAAGACTAGACAGACAAGACTAGACAGACAAGACTAGACAGACAAGACTAGACAGACAAGACTAGACAGACAAGACTAGACAGACAAGACTAGACAGACAAGACTAGACAGACAAGACTAGACAGACAAGACTAGACAGACAAGACTAGACAGACAAGACTAGACAGACAAGACTAGACAGACAAGACTAGACAGACAAGACTAGACAGACAAGACTAGACAGACAAGACTAGACAGACAAGACTAGACAGACAAGACTAGACAGACAAGACTAGACAGACAAGACTAGACAGACAAGACTAGACAGACAAGACTAGACAGACAAGACTAGACAGACAAGACTAGACAGACAAGACTAGACAGACAAGTCTAGACAGACAAGACTAGACAGACAAGACTAGACAGACAAGACTAGACAGACAAGACTAGACAGACAAGACTAGACAGACAAGACTAGACAGACAAGACTTGACAGACAAGACTAGACAGACAAGACTAGACAGACAAGACTAGACAGACAAGACTAGACAGACAAGAGTAGACAGACAAGACTAGACAGACAAGACTAGACAGACAAGACTAGACAGACAAGAGTAGACAGACAAGACTAGACACACAAGACTAGACAGACAAGACTAGACAGACAAGACTAGACAGACAAGACTAGACAGACAAGACTAGACAGACAAGACTAGACAGACAAGACTAGACAGACAAGACTAGACAGACAAGACTAGACAGACAAGACTAGACAGACAAGACTAGACAGACAAGACTAGACAGACAAGACTAGACAGACAAGACTAGACAGACTAGACTAGACAGGCAAGACTAGACAGACAAGACTAGACAGACAAGACTAGACAGACAAGACTAGACAGACAAGACTAGACAGACAAGACTAGACAGACAAGACTAGACAGACAAGACAAGACAGACAAGACTAGACAGACAAGACTAGACAGACAAGACTAGACAGACAAGACTAGACAGACAAGACTAGACAGACAAGACTAGACAGACAAGACTAGACAGACAAGACTAGACAGACAAGACTAGACAGACAAGACTCGACAGACAAGACTAGACAGACAAGACTAGACAGACAAGACTAGACAGACAATACTAGACAAACAAGACTAGACAGACAAGACTAGACAGACAAGACTAGACAGACAAGACTAGACAGACAAGACTAGACAGACAAGACTAGACAGACAAGACTAGACAGACAAGACTAGACAGACAAGACTAGACAGACAAGACTAGACAGACAAGACTAGACAGACAAGACTAGACAGACAAGACTAGACAGACAAGACTAGACAGACAAGACTAGACAGACAAGACTAGACATACAAGACTAGACAGACAAGACTAGACAGACAAGACTAGACAGACAAGACTAGACAGACGAGACTAGACAGACCAGACTAGAGAGACAAGACTAGACAGACAAGACTAGACAGACAAGACTAGACAGACAAGACTAGACAGACAAGACTAGACAGACAAGACTAGACAGACAAGACTAGACAGACAAAACTAGACAGACAAGACTAGACAGACAAGACTAGACAGACAAGACTAGACAGACAAGACTAGACAGACAAGACTAGACAGACAAGACTAGACAGACAAGACTAGACAGACAAGACTAGACAGACAAGACTAGACAGACAAGACTAGACAGACAAGACTAGACAGACAAGACTAGACAGACAAGACTAGACAGACAAGACTAGACAGACAAGACTAGACAGACAAGACTAGACAGACAAGACTAGACAGACAAGACTAGACAGACAAGACTAGACAGACAAGACTAGACAGACAAGACTAGACAGACAAGACTAGACAGACAAGACTAGACAGACAAGACTAGACAGACAAGACTAGACAGACAAGACTAGACAGACAAGACTAGACAGACAAGACTAGACAGACAAGACTAGACAGACAAGACTAGACAGACAAGACTAGACAGACAAGACTAGACAGACAAGACTAGACAGACAAGACTAGACAGACAAGACTAGACAGACAAGACTAGACAGACAAGACTAGACAGACAAGACTAGACAGACAAGACTAGACAGACAAGACTAGACAGACAAGACTAGACTGACAAGACTAGACTGACAAGACTAGACAGACAAGACTAGACAGACAAGACTAGACAGACAAGACTAGACAGACAAGACTAGACAGACAAGACTAGACAGACAAGACTAGACAGACAAGACTAGACAGACAAGACTAGACAGACAAGACTAGACAGACAAGACTAGACAGACAAGACTAGACAGACAAGACTAGACAGACAAGACTAGACAGACAAGACTAGACAGACAAGACTAGACAGACAAGACTAGACAGACAAGACTAGACAGACAAGACTAGAAGACAAGACTAGACAGACAAGACTAGACAGACAAGACTAGACAGACAAGACTGGACAGACAAGACTAGACAGACAGGACTAGACAGACAAGACTAGACAGACAAGACTAGACAGACAAGACTAGACAGACAAGACTAGACAGACAAGACTAGACAGACAAGACTAGACAGACAAGACTAGACAGACAAGACTAGACAGACAAGACTAGACAGACAAAACTAGACAGACAAGGCTAGACAGACAAGACTAGACAGACAAGACTAGACAGACAAGACTAGACAGACAAGACTAGACAGACAAGACTAGACAGACAAGACTAGACAGACAAGACTAGACAGACAAGATTAGACAGACAAGACTAGACAGACAAGTCTAGACAGACAAGACTAGACAGACAAGACTAGACAGACAAGACTAGACAGACAAGACTAGACAGGCAAGACTAGACAGACAAGACTAGACAGACAAGACTAGACAGACAAGACTGGACAGACAAGACTAGACAGACAGGACCCGACAGACAAGGCTAGACAGTCAAGACTAGACAGACAAGACTAGACGGACAAGACTAGACAGACAAGACTAGACAGACAAGACTAGACAGACAAGACTAGACAGACAAGACTAGACAGACAAGACTAGACAGACAAGACTAGACAGACAAGTCTGGGCTAGATAAACAAGACAAGACGTGCAAACCTGAAGCAGCAAAATTGTTCTGTTATTTGAGAAGGTAGAAACAAACTAATACCAAGGGGTGTCATCCAAAGATGAAAGAGAGAGATCACCAACCACAAAAGCAAAAAACACATTTCTCCCCTTATTACGTAATAGGTATTGTAACGACTTTTTTATGTTCACGTCGTTATTGGTTTCGCGCTGCTTTTGTAGACACCGCTATTTTCATTATTATTATCATTACTTTCGCGTCTCCCTTAGTCCATTATTTATTGTGAGATTTCGCCATGTGAATATAATACTATTTATGTCTAGTCTAGTCTTGTCATACTGATGGAGACTAACTTGAATTATCGGAAATAAGGGAATTTCACGGCGTCTTTTCAATCAACTGTAAACGTTTCTCTTACAGAATCTGGCCGACTAAACGTTAACATATTCAACTTTTCTTAAGATAAGCAGTAAATGCTTGATCAGGTGTTGTTTCGAACACGTGTTGGAGAATTGAGTGGAAAAAACGAAATCAAATCCCCAGCTACCGTAAGTCTGGATGCTCAGCCGGTCAGCGAAATATTGTCCGGAAGAACATTCCGGCACTCGGAGCAATCGTCCTGGCCGACTCGCGTTATCTCCCTCTAATCTCGAAGCAGCTTGGAGAAACTAGGTGCAGCGCGTTGACTGCCCAAAGACTCCCGTATATCAATGACAGCATTTACATACATTATGTAGAGCAGCGGATAGGATAATTGCGATCATATACGCCTTCTGGTTCTTATTTAATTTCATTTCTGGAAATATTGCGTCTCGAGATCGGGATCAGGAGCCGAGACCCAACAATGGGTATTTTAAAACCACCTGTGTGTAGGACTTTGGCTGTCGATGGCGTTAAGATAACTCACAGCGGGCTCGATTTCCATCGATTGTTACCATTTCCTCTATTTAATGGTTACATATAAATTATGAGATTTCCATTTTTTTCTTCTCGGCATTCCCGTGGTAAGATCTACGTAGCTCGAATGGACGGATCGCTATCTTAATGTTCAATTCTATTATTTCCTCTAATGATTTGCATTCGATCTCTAACGCACGGGAATTCTTCACAGCGGAGCGATTTCCTAAATTTATCTCGGTTTATCTTAATCGCTGGTTTTATGGCCCGAAATATATCTTTTGGACGTCTCTAAACTATGTTTTCAAAATTCAATAAAGACTTATTATTCAGAAAACAAGATAATTCAAGAAAATTGTTGAATTGATGAGAGCAGACTGAAGATGAGTCCCTTATCAGCCGTACATATCTGATGAGATGGAGTCATCAAGACGCCTCATATTTTATTGATAAGGCAACAGATTGAACCGAATGCAGATCTCGTGCGAAATCTCCCAAACAGAGATGTTGATCTTGGGCGGTGCGCCCGCCGCCCTACACGCACGCATGTGTGTCGCGATACGCACGGCACGTGTCGTCTGGCGGCAAACTGCGGAACTAACTCGGCTAATCTGAAGGGACGCGTGCGACTAACGTCACCGCCACTATCTGCATTTGACACTCTCCGAACGTTACGTTACGTCGGGGCCGGCCTAATCGGGGGTGGCTCGCCCTCCGATCGCGCTCGCCTCTCGCACACACACACGAGATTACGCACGCCAGACGACGGACGGACGGAAAACGAAAGATTCCTATCGCGCCAAAAAAATACTCGACGCACGTACACAATAGCTCGTTTATTGTTATTTGTTGCTTCGCTCTGGATTATGAAACAATGATGCAGCTCTCAACCTTATCTACATTTCATTGTGTTATTATGATAGGCAAGACAGATTAAACTGTCGAGAATAAACATAGAAGATCACAAAATGTTCTTGATGCTAAAAATATATGTTTTTTAGTCTTGTCTATCTAGTTTTGTCTGTCTAGTTTTGTTTGTTTAGTCTCCTCTATCTATTTTACATTTTTAGCTCAATTCTCTAGTTTGTCGAAACCTGTCACGTCATTCCATTCCGTCCATGAAGAAGGTGTCGTGGCTGACATAGAAGATCACAAAATCCTCTTGATGCTAAAAATATATATTTAGTCTTATTTATCTAGTTTTGTCTGTCTAGTCTTGTCTGTTTAGTCTCCTCTATCTAGTTCACCTTTCTAGTTCAATTCTCTAGTTTGTCGAAACCTGTCACGTCATTCCATTCCTTCCATGAAGAAGGTTTGGTGGCTGTCGACGGATCCGTCGTATTTACAATTCTCACTACAATATTAATGACATTTCATGGAACATGTTCTCGAAGAGCGGTAGTTGTTCGGCGGTCCCGAGGGAGGAGGCCGGGCCGGGTTGAGTTCGTCGTGTTGAAACATCACTGTACACAATCTGTGCGCTGTTTGGGGCCCGGAGGTGTGTGTATGTGTGCGTCTGGGGACTGGAACGGGATTCAGTAATCTCTACCCTATCCCGATTCCTCCCTACACATAATTCCTCATTTATATCAGTTCAATGAGCCGCACTATAACTTTTATACTTATTTGTGTGTGTGTGTGTGCGAGTCCCGTTTAGATTACGCGGCGTTTGTTTATTCCCTCTCTTTCTCTCCCTTTTATCAACGAAGTTTGCAAGATAAGGACATTTTTAGCTTTCTTACGATTTTCGCCATTTATTTATGCAATTTTGCGAATTTCACGACAAGCAAAAATCATGTAAATTAGATTCTGCAAAATATAGGTATAAATATACTGTAATCCAAATCCAATTCCAAAGACTCAATTTTGCGGCTCCCCCTCGGCTTAGCGGTGGTGCAATGACAAACACGATCAAAGTTTGCAATTCGTTTTTTTTCTTCTCGTCGTTGGGATTCTGGTGTAAGGTTTCCGCAAATAATCCCACCCCGTCACCCCAATTTAAATATTTAATGGGTTTCTCCAATTACTATTGTGACATGCACGGGACGAAGGACGTCGCGACGCTCTGTTTACATTTGTTACACGCACGTGGCGTCGAGATTTGAGCCAGCGCACGTGCATTTTTAAGCTGTAAATGTTCGATAGAAAGCAGCAAATTCCGAATTTAATGCAAGAAACTTCATGTTTTCCCAAAACAATAACAAATATTTGAAAATCGGGAAGAAGGGCCTTGTGGTCGATAGCCCTTTGTATAATGCATAAAGTATACAATACATATATTCTCTCTCTCTCTCTCTCTATTTAAAAATCTTGTAGAAAGTTGGTGAAATTTGAGTTTGAAAAATTTTGAAAAAACTAGTATTGTGAGTTTTCCGAGTGGAATTTTCCGAAATGTTTTGCGGTTTTAGAAAGACTGAAATCTTGTTTTTATTATGATTTTAGAAAATTTGGAAAAATCCGACTGGCACAAAAGGAAATTAAGCTTCTACGAAATGTCAAGAATTAAAATTGTTGAAAAAATCGAACTGTGGAAATTTTGCAATTTTTGAGTTTCCCGATTGATTTTCCTAAAACATTCCAATTGTTGCATAAACCAGAAACTTCAGGTTTTCCGAAAACAATAACAAATATTCAAAAATCTTGTGGAAAGTTGGTGAAATTTAAGTTTGAAAAATTTTGAAGAAACTCGTATTGTGAGTTTTCCGAGTAGAATTTTCCGAAAAATGTTACGGTTTTAGAAAGATCGAAGTCTTTTCTTCATTATAATCCTAGAAAATTTGGAAAAATCCGAGTGGAACAAATGGAAATTAAGCTTCTAGGAAATGTCAAGCAAACAAAATTGTTGAAAAACATCGATATGTGGATTCATCAATTTTTGAGATTTCCAATTAATTTTCCTAAGACGTTCCAATTGCTGCATAAACTAGAAACTTTATATTTTCGAAAACCAATAACAAAAATTCAAAAATTCTGTGGAAAGTGGGTGAAATTTAAGTATGAAAATTTTTTAAGAAACTCGTATTGTGAGTTTTCCGAGTGGAATTTTCCGAAAAAATTTACGGTTTTGGAAAGACTGAAGTCTTGTTTTTATTATAACTCTAGAAAATTTGGAAAAATCCGACTGGAACAAACGGAAATTAAGCTTCTAGGAAATGTCAAGAAACAAAATTGTTGAAAAAATCGATCTGTGGAAAATTTGCAATTTTTGAGTTTCCCGATTGATTTTCCTAAAACATTGCAATTGTTTCATGAACTAGAAACTTCAGGTTTTCCGAATACAATAACAAATATCCAAAAAAACCTGTGGAAAATTAGTGAAATTTAAGTTTGAAAAATTTAGAAGAAATTCGTATTGCGAGTTTTCCGAGAAGAATTTTCCGAAAAATTTTGCGGTTTTAGAAAGGTTGAAGTTTTCTTTTTATTATTATTAAAAAAAATGAAGATATTCTACTGGGACACACGGAAATTAATCTTCTAAGAAATGTCAAGAAACAAAACTGTTAAAAAAACCGAACTGTGGAAAATTTGCAATTTTTGAGTTTTCCGATTGATTTTCCCAAAACCTTAAAATTGTTGCATAAGCTGGAAACTTCAGGTTTTCCCGACACAATAATAAAAATTCAAAAATGTTATGGAAAGGTGGTGAAATTTAAGTTTGAAAAATTTAGAAGAAACTCGTATTGTGAGATTTCTGAGTGGAATTTTCCGGAAAATTTTACGGTTTTAGAAAGATTGAAGTCTTGTATTTATTATGGTTTTAGAGAATTTGGAAAAACCCGAGTGGAACAAATGAAAATTAAGCGTCAAGGAACAAAATTGTTTAAAAAACCGAACTGTGGAAAATTTGCAATTTTTGAGTTTCCCGATTGATTTTCCTAAAACATTCCATTTGTTTCATAAACTAGAAACTTCAGGTTTTCAAAAAACAATAACAAATATTCAAAAATCTTGTGGAAAGTTGGTGAAATTTAAATTTGAAAAATTTAGAAGAAATATGTATTACGAGTTTTCCGAGTAGAATTTTCTGAAAAAAATTGCGGTTTTAGAAAGCTTGAAGTTTAGTTTTTATAATAATTTCAAAAAAATTGGAGAAATCCGACTGGAACAAACGGAAATTAATCTTGTAGGAAATGTCAAGAAACAAAACTGTTAAAAAAACCGAACTGTAGAAAATTTGGAATTTTTGAGTTTTCCGATTGATTTTCCCAAAACGTTACAATTGTTGCATAAACTAGAAACTTCATGTTTTCCTAAAACAATCTTGTGGAAAGTTTGTGAAATTTAAGTTTGAAAAATTTAGAAGAAACTCATATTGTGAGATTTCTGAGTGGAATTTTCCGAAAAATTTTACGGTTTTAGGAAGATTGAAGTCTTGTTTTTATTATGATTTTAGGTAATTTGGAAAAACCCGAGTGGAACAAATGAAAATTAAGCTTCAAGGAATCGTCAAGGAACAAAATTGTTTAAAAAACCGAACTGTGGAAAATTTGCAATTTTTGAGTTTCCCGATTGATTTTCCTAAAACATTCCAATTGTTGCATAAACTAGAAACTTCAGATTTTCAAAAAACAATAACAAACATTCAAAAATCTTGTGGAAATTTGGTGAAATTTAAGTTTGAAACATTTAGAAGAAACTCGCATTGTGAGTTTCCTTAGGGGAATTTTCCGGAAAATTTTACGGTTTTAGAAAGATTGATGTCTTGTTTTTGTAACAATTCCAGAAAATTTGGAAAAATCCGACTGCAACAAATGGAAATTAACCTTTTAGGAAATGTCAAGAAACAAAATTGTTAAAAAAATCGTACTGAGGAAAATTTGCAATTTTTGAGTTTTCCAATTGATTTTCCAAAAACGTTCCAATTGCTGCATAAACTAGAAACTTTAGTTTTTCAAAAAACCATAACAAAAATTCAAAAATTCTGTGGAAAGTTGGTGAAATTAAAGTTTGAAAAATTTAGAAGAAACTCGTATTGTGAGTTTTCCGAGTGGAATTTTCCGAAAAGTTTTACAGTTTTAGAAAGATTGAAGTCTTGTTTTTATTATAATTCCAGAAAATTTGGAAAAATCCGTCTGTAACAAACGGAAATTAAGCTTCTAGGAAATGTCAAGAAACAAAATTGTTGAAAAAATCGATCTGTGGAAAATTTGCAATTTTTGAGTTTCCCGATTGATTTTTCCAAACCGTTCCTATTATTGCATAAACTAGAAATTTCATGTTTTCACAAAACAATAAGAGATATACAAAAATCTTTTGGAAAATTGGTGAAATTTAAGTTTGAAAAATTTGGAAGAAACTAGTATTGTGAGTTTTCCGAGTGGAATTTTCCGGCAAATCTTACAGTTTTAGTAAGATAGAAGTCTTTTCTTCATTATAATTTGGAAAAATCCGACTGGAACAGATGGAAATTAATCTTCTACGAAATGTCAAGAATTAAAATTGTTGAAAAAAATCGATCTGTGGAAAATTTGCAATTTTTGAGTTTCCCGATTGATTTTCCTAAAACATTCTAAATGTTGCATAAACTAGAAACTTCAGGTTTTCCGAAAACAATAACTAATATTCTTAATTTAGTGGAAAGTTGGTGAAATTTAAGTTTGAAAAATTTTGAAGAAACTCGTATTGTGAGTTTTCCGAGTAGTATTTTCGGAAAAACTTTACGGTTTTAGAAAGATTGAAGTCTTTTCTTCATTATCATTTTAGAAAATTTGGAAAAATCCGAGCGGAACAAATGGACATTAAGCTTCTAGGAAATGTCAAAAAACAAAATTGTTGAAAAAATCGATCTGTAGAAAATTTGAAATTTTTGAGTTTTCCGATTGATTTTCTTAAAACGTTACACTTACTGCATAAACTAGAAACTTTGTATTTTCAAAAAACAATAATAAAAATTGAAAAATCTTGTGGAAAGTGGGTGAAATTTAAGTTTGAATAATTTAGAAGAAACTAGTACTGTGTGTTTTCCGAGTGGAATTTTCCGGAAAATTTTACGGTTTTAGAAACACTGAAGTCTTGTTATTTTTATAATTGCAGAAAAATTGGAAAAATCCGACTGGAACAAATGGAAATTAAGCTTCTAGGAAATGTAAAGAATTAAAATTGTTGAAAAAATCCAACTGTGGAAAATTTGCAATTTTTGAGTTTCCCAATTGATTTTTCTTAAACATTCGTATTATTACATAAACCAAAAACTTCATGTTTTCCGAATAACAAATATTCAAAAATCTTGTGGAAAGTTGGTAAAATTTAAGTTTAAAAAACCGAACTGGGGAAAATTTGGAACTTTTAAGTTTTCAGATTGATTTTTCCAAAACGTTACAATTGTTGTATAAACTGGAAGCTTCATGTTTTCCCAAGACAATAACCAAAATTCAAAAATATTGTGGAAAGTTGTTGAAATTCAAGTTTGAAAAATTTAGAAGAAACTCGCATTGTTTGTCGCATTTGTCGCATTTTCCGAGTTTGATTTTCCGAAAAAATTTTCGGTTGTAGAAAGATTAAAGTCCTGTTTTTCTTGTAATTCTAGAAAATTTGGAAAAATCTGACTGAAACAAATGGAAATTAAGCTCCTAGGAAATGTCAAGAAACAAGTTGTTTAAAAAACAGAATTGTGGAAAATTGGCAATTTTTGAGTTTTCCGATTGATTTTCCCAAACCGTTCTAATTGTTGCATAAATAAAAAATTTCATGTTTTCACAAAACGATAAGAGATATACAAAAATCTTGTGGAAAGTTGGTGAAAATTAAGTTCGAAAAATTTGGAAGAAACTAGTATTGTGAGTTTCCCGAGTGGAATTTTTCGGAAAATTTTACGGTTTTAGAAAGCTTGAGGTCTTGCTTTTATTATAACTCTAGAAAATTTGGAAAAATCCGACTGGCACAAACGGAAATTAAGCTTCAAGGAAATGTCAAGAAACAAAATTGTTAGAAAACCCGAACTGTGAAAAATTTGGGATTTTTGAGTTTTCCGATTAATTTTCCCAAAACGTTACAATTGTTGTATAAACTAGAAACTACATGTTTTCAGAAAACAATAAACAAAAATTCAAAAATCTGGTGGAAAGTTGCTGAAATTTAAGTTTTAAACATTTAGAAGAAACTCGCATTGTGAGTTTTCCGAGAAAATTGAGGTCTTGTTTTCATTATAATTCTAGCAAATTTGGAAAACTCCGACTGCAAAAAATGGAAATTAACCTTTGAGGAAATGTCAAGAAACAAAATTGTTAAAAAAATCGTACTGTGGAAAATTTTAAATTTTTGAGTTTCCCGATTGATTTTCACAAAACGTTCCAATTGTTGCATAATCTAAAAACATTATGTTTACCAAAAACACTAACAAATATTCAAGAACCCTGTGGAAAGATGGTGAAATTCAAGTTTGAAAAATTTAGAAGAAAGTATTATTGTGGGTTTTCCGAGTATAATTTTTCGTAAAATTTTCTGGTTTTAGAAAGATTGAAGTCTTGTTTTCATTATAATTCCAGAAAATTTGGAAAAATCCGGCTGGAACAAATGGAAATTAAGCTTCTAGGAAATGTCAAGAAACAATATTATAAAAAAAACCAATCTGTGGAAAATTTTCAATTTTTGATTTTCCCGATTGATTTTACAAAAAGGGCCAAATTGTAGGATAAGCTAGAAACTTCATGTTTTCCCAATACAATAACACATATTTAAAAATCTTGTGAAAAGTGGGTGAAATTTAAGTTTGAAAAATTTATAAGAAACTAGTATTGTGAGTTTTCCGAGTGAAATTTTCCGGAAAATTTTCTGGTTTTAGAAAGCTCGAAGTCTTGTTTTTATCACACTTCTAGAAAATTTGGAAAAATCTGACTGGAACAAATAGAAATTAAGCTTCTAAGAAATGTCAAGAAACAACATTTTCAAAACAATGCAACTGTGGAAACTTTAAAATTTTTCAGTTTCTTGAATGATTATCCCAAAACGTTCCAATTGGTGCATAAACTAGACACTGCATATTTTCTAAAAACTATAACAAATATTCAAAAATCTTGTGGAAAGTTGGTGAAATTTAAGTTTGAAAATTTTAAAAGAAACTTGAATTGTGAGTTTTTCTCTAGGTGTTTTCGAAAATATTTCTCGCTTTTATAAAGTTTAGAATTCTCCCTTTGTAATAACATTTAAAAATTGAAATAAATCCGACTAGGACGAGTTGAAATTAAGTTTTTAAAAAAATTCAAACAAAATTATTTGTGAAAAAAATCGTGTTGTGGAAAACTTAAGTTTTTTAGTTTTCCGATTGGTTTCTCAAAAATGTTCCAACTGCCACATAAACTAGAAACTTCACGCTTTCTGAAAAAAAAAACAAAAAAATCTAAAATCTTGTGGAAAATTGATGAAATATAGGTTTGGTATTCTTAAAAAAAAACTTAAATTGGTTTTCTGAGAAAAATTTTCCGGAAAATTTTACGGTTTTATAAACTTTGTCTAGTTTTGTCTCTCGAGTCTATTTAATCTAATCTGCTATGTTAAATTAAAGTGGAGTTTTGATCTAGTGCACTGGGAACCAGAGCAAGTGTTAAAACCATTAATCAAAATCGACTGGAATTCCTCGGAACTGGAAAGTTGGATTGATTTAGTGCCGTAGTAAGACTACCCCAATGGCCCCGAAACAATCGCGTTAATGAACCCACCGTTGACTCGATTAACACGTGCGCCCGTTCCGAAAACCTTCCTCTTTATTTTGCAAAATTAAAATTCAGTTGCCACGAAACTTAGTACACTCATCCACGTCCACGGCATAATGCAGCTCCCCGACATGTGATCTAGATATTCCGCCTAATCTCCGGCACGCGTGCTCCATTGTGGAAGCCTCCCCGCTTTTACAACATTATCATATAAATATGTCGAAAAATTTTGCTGGTGGAGTCCTTCGCCCGCGACTTACGCACGCATTAGGGACGCCCGCTGCATCACTAATTTTATTAATCGACGTTTAATTGGAACCAACTGGATACATCTCTATAACAGCTACCCCTCCGACCACAAATAACAACTCAGAATCGGTTTATGAAAATGTTTTGATAGAGAAATTGATGACTAGCTGATAAACTATTGAGACTAGGTTAAACAGAGAGATATAAAGCTTTCCTGCGTTTGTGGTAGACGGTTGGTTCTGTTTTCGTTTTGTTTGAATATAAAGTTTGTATAATGAGAGAGGCTGGACGGAAAAGGTGAACACCTTGGTGGTTCGCGACCAATGGGTGAGACGTAGCCCATCTTACAGATTGCACGGCAGCTGTGATTCAATTACGTTGGGATTGGTACCAACGTGCATGGTAGAGGAAACATCGAGGGAATTTAGAATAAGGCAGATGGATTATATTGTAAAATCGGCGCTAACTTTTAATAGGTTTAAATGGCTTCATGTCTCAAGATTCAGACTAGATATCTTTAATATTGGATTCGCTAATTTAAGACATTTCAAGTCTAGATAGTTCGAGATGCAAATTTGATATCTCTATATGGATTCGTGTCTCAAGATTCATACTAGATATCTAAATGTTTTGTTTAGGTAATTTAACATTAGGACGAGACATTTCAAGTCTGGATAGTTCGAGATTCAAACTTGATATCTCTATTTGGCTTCGTGTCTCAACATTCAGACAAGATATCTCAAAGTTTTCTTTAGGTAATTTAACATTGGGACGAGACATTTCAAGTCTGGATAGTTCGAGATTCAAACTTGATATCTCTATTTGGCTTCGTGTCTCAACATTCAGACAAGATATCTCAAAGTTTTCTTTAGGTAATTTAACATTGAGACGAGACATTTCAAGTCTGGATAGTTCGAGATTCAAACTTGATATCTCTATTTGGATTCGTGTCTCAAGATTCAGACTAGATATCTCAAAGTTTGGTTTAGGTTATTTAACATTGAGACGAGACATTTCAAGTCTGGATAGTTCGAGATTCAAACTTGATATCTCTATTTGGATTCGTGTCTCAAGATTCAAACAAGATATCTCAAAGTTTTCTTTAGGTAATTTAACATTTGAACGAGACATTTCAAGTCTGGATAGTTCGAGATTCAAACTTGATATCTCTATTTGGATTCATGCCTCAAGATTTAGACTAGATATCTCCAAGTTGTCTTTAGGTAATTTAACAGTGGGACGAGACCTTTCAAGTCGGGATAGTTCGAGATTCAAACTTGATATCTCTATTTGGATTCATGCCTCAAGATTTAGACTAGATATCTCCAAGTTTTCTTTAGGTAATTTAACATTGGGACGAGACATTTCAAGTCTGGATAGTTCGAGATTCAAACTTGATATCTCTATTTGGATTCGTGTCTCAAGATTCAGACTAGATATCTCAAAGTTTGGTTTAGGTTATTTAACATTGGGACGAGACATTTCAAGTCTGGATAGTTTGAGATTCAAAGTTGATATCTCTTTTTTGGATTCGCGTCTCAAGATTCAGACTAGTTATCTCCAAGTTTTGTTTTGGTTATTTAACTTTGGGACGAGACATTTCAAGTCTGGATAGTTCGAGATTCAAACTTGATATCTGTATTTAGTTTCATGTCTCAAGATTCAGACAAGATATCTCAAAGTTTTGTTTAGGTAATTTAACATTGCGACGAGACATTTCAGGTTTGGATAGCTCGAGATTCAAACTTGATATCCCTATTTGGATTCATGTCTTAACATTCAGACAAGATATCTCAAAGTTTAGTTTAGGTAATTTAACATTGGGACGAGACATTTCAAGTCTGGATAGTTCGAGACTCAAACTTGATATCTCTATTTGGATTCATGTCTCAAGATTCAGACTAGATATCTCAAAGTTTTGTTTAGGTTATTTAACATTGGGACGAGACATTTCAAGTCTGGATAGTTTACATTCAAACTTGATATCTTTTTTTGGATTCGCGTCTCAAGATTCAGACTAGATATCTCCAAGTTTTGTTTTGGTTATTTAACTTTGGGACGAGACATTTCAAGTCTGGATAGTTCGAGATTCAAACTTGATATCTCTATTTGGATTCGTGTCTCAAGATTCAGACTAGATATCTCAAAGTTTTGTTTAGGAAGTTTAACATTGGGACGAGACATTTCAAGTCTGGATAGTTTACATTCAAACTTGATATCTTTTTTTGGATTCGCGTCTCAAGATTCAGACTAGTTATCTCCAAGTTTTGTTTTGGTTATTTAACTTTGGGACGAGACATTTCAAGTCTGGATAGTTCGAGATTCAAACTTGATATCTCTATTTGGAATCATGTCTCAAGATTCAGACTAGATATCACCAAGTTTTGTTTAGGTTATTGAACATTGTGACGAGACATTTCAAGTCTGGATAGTTCGAGATTCAAACTTGATATCTCTATTTGGATTCATGACTCAAGATTCAGACTAGATATCTCAAAGTTTGGTTTGGGTAATTTAACATTGAGACTAGACATTTCAAGTCTGGATAGTTCGAGATTCAAACTTGATATCTCTATTTCGATTCGTGTCTCAGGATTCAGACTAGATATCTCAAAGTTTAGTTTAGGTAATTTAACATTGGGACGAGACATTTCAAGTCTGGATAGTTCGAGATTCAAACTTGATATCTCTATTTAGTTTAATGTCTCAAGAATCAGAAAAGATATCTCAAAGTTTTGTTTAGGTAATTTAACATTTGGACGAGACATTTCAAGTCTGGATAGTTCGAGATTCAAACTTGATATCTCTATTTCGATTCATGTCTCAGGATTCAGACTAGATATCTCAAAGTTTAGTTTAGGTAATTTAACATTGGGACGAGACATTTCATGTCTGGATAGATCGAGATTCAAACTTGATATCTCTATTTGGATTCGTGTCTCAAGATTCAGACTAGATATCTCAAAGTTTAGTTTAGGTAATTTAACATTGGGACGAGACATTTCAAGTCTGGATGGTTCGAGATTCAAACTTGATATCTCAATTTGGATTCGTGTCTCAAGATTCAGGCTAGACATCTCAAAGTTTGGTTTAGGTAATTTAACATTGCGACGAGACATTTCAAGTCTGGATAGTTTGAGATTCAAACTTGATATCTCTTTTTTGGATTCGCGTCTCAAGATTCAGACTAGTTATCTGCAAGTTTTGTTTTGGTTATTTAACTTTGGGACGAGACATTTCAAGTCTGGATAGTTCAAGATTCAAACTTGATATCTCTATTTGGATTCATGCCTCAAGATTCAGACTAGATATCTCCAAGTTTTCTTTAGGTAAATTAACATTGGGACGATACATTCCAAGTCTGGATAGTTCGAGATTCAAACTTGATATCTCTATTTGGATTCTTGTCTCAAGGTTCAGACTAGATATCTCCCAGTTTTGTTTAGGTAATTTAACATTGGGACGAGACATTTCAAGTCTGGATAGTTCAAGATTCAAAACTTGATATCTCTATTTGAATTCATGTCTTAACATTCAGACAAGATATCTCAAAGTTTAGTTTAGGTAATTTAACATTTGGACGAGACATTTCAAGTCTGGATAGTTCGAGATTCAAACTTGATATCTCTATTTGGCTTCGTGTCTCAACATTCAGACAAGATATCTCAAAGTTTTCTTTAGGTAATTTAACATTGGGACGAGACATTTCAAGTCTGGATAGTTCGAGATTCAAACTTGATATCTCTATTTGGATTCATGTCTCAAGTTTCAGACTGGATATCTCCGAGTTTTGTTTAGGTAATTTAACATTGGGACGAGTCATTTCAAGTCTGGATAGTTCGAGATTCAAACTTGATATCTCTGTTTGGATTCGTGTCTCAAGATTTAGACTAGATATCTCCAAGCCTTGTTTAGGTAATTTAACATTGCGACGAGACATTTCAGGTTTGGATAGCTCGAGATTCAAACTTGATGTTTCTATTTGGATTCATGTCCCAAGATTCAGACTAGATATCTCCAAGTTTTGTTTAGGTAATTTAACGTTGCGACGAGACATTTCAAGTCTGGATAGTTTGAGATTCAAAGTTGATATCTCTTTTTTGGATTCGCGTCTCAAGATTCAGACTAGTTATCTCCAAGTTTTGTTTTGGTTATTTAACTTTGGGACGAGACATTTCAAGTCTGGATAGTTCGAGATTCAAACTTGATATCTGTATTTAGTTTCATGTCTCAAGATTCAGACAAGATATCTCAAAGTTTTGTTTAGGTAATTTAACATTGCGACGAGACATTTCAGGTTTGGATAGCTCGAGATTCAAACTTGATATCCCTATTTGGATTCATGTCTTAACATTCAGACAAGATATCTCAAAGTTTAGTTTAGGTAATTTAACATTGGGACGAGACATTTCAAGTCTGGATAGTTCGAGACTCAAACTTGATATCTCTATTTGGATTCATGTCTCAAGATTCAGACTAGATATCTCAAAGTTTTGTTTAGGTTATTTAACATTGGGACGAGACATTTCAAGTCTGGATAGTTTACATTCAAACTTGATATCTTTTTTTGGATTCGCGTCTCAAGATTCAGACTAGATATCTCCAAGTTTTGTTTTGGTTATTTAACTTTGGGACGAGACATTTCAAGTCTGGATAGTTCGAGATTCAAACTTGATATCTCTATTTGGATTCGTGTCTCAAGATTCAGACTAGATATCTCAAAGTTTTGTTTAGGAAGTTTAACATTGGGACGAGACATTTCAAGTCTGGATAGTTTACATTCAAACTTGATATCTTTTTTTGGATTCGCGTCTCAAGATTCAGACTAGTTATCTCCAAGTTTTGTTTTGGTTATTTAACTTTGGGACGAGACATTTCAAGTCTGGATAGTTCGAGATTCAAACTTGATATCTCTATTTGGATTCATGTCTCAAGATTCAGACTAGATATCACCAAGTTTTGTTTAGGTTATTGAACATTGTGACGAGACATTTCAAGTCTGGATAGTTCGAGATTCAAACTTGATATCTCTATTTGGATTCATGACTCAAGATTCAGACTAGATATCTCAAAGTTTGGTTTGGGTAATTTAACATTGAGACTAGACATTTCAAGTCTGGATAGTTCGAGATTCAAACTTGATATCTCTATTTCGATTCGTGTCTCAGGATTCAGACTAGATATCTCAAAGTTTAGTTTAGGTAATTTAACATTGGGACGAGACATTTCAAGTCTGGATAGTTCGAGATTCAAACTTGATATCCCTATTTAGTTTAATGTCTCAAGAATCAGAAAAGATATCTCAAAGTTTTGTTTAGGTAATTTAACATTTGGACGAGACATTTCAAGTCTGGATAGTTCGAGATTCAAACTTGATATCTCTATTTCGATTCATGTCTCAGGATTCAGACTAGATATCTCAAAGTTTAGTTTAGGTAATTTAACATTGGGACGAGACATTTCATGTCTGGATAGATCGAGATTCAAACTTGATATCTCTATTTGGATTCGTGTCTCAAGATTCAGACTAGATATCTCAAAGTTTAGTTTAGGTAATTTAACATTGGGACGAGACATTTCAAGTCTGGATGGTTCGAGATTCAAACTTGATATCTCAATTTGGATTCGTGTCTCAAGATTCAGGCTAGACATCTCAAAGTTTGGTTTAGGTAATGTAACATTGCGACGAGACATTTCAAGTCTGGATAGTTTGAGATTCAAACTTGATATCTCTTTTTTGGATTCGCGTCTCAAGATTCAGACTAGTTATCTGCAAGTTTTGTTTTGGTTATTTAACTTTGGGACGAGACATTTCAAGTCTGGATAGTTCAAGATGCAAACTTGATATCTCTATTTGGATTCATGCCTCAAGATTCAGACTAGATATCTCCAAGTTTTCTTTAGGTAAATTAACATTGGGACGATACATTCCAAGTCTGGATAGTTCGAGATTCAAACTTGATATCTCTATTTGGATTCTTGTCTCAAGGTTCAGACTAGATATCTCCCAGTTTTGTTTAGGTAATTTAACATTGGGACGAGACATTTCAAGTCTGGATAGTTCGAGATTCAAAACTTGATATCTCTATTTGAATTCATGTCTTAACATTCAGACAAGATATCTCAAAGTTTAGTTTAGGTAATTTAACATTTGGACGAGACATTTCAAGTCTGGATAGTTCGAGATTCAAACTTGATATCTCTATTTGGCTTCGTGTCTCAACATTCAGACAAGATATCTCAAAGTTTTCTTTAGGTAATTTAACATTGGGACGAGACATTTCAAGTCTGGATAGTTCGAGATTCAAACTTGATATCTCTATTTGGATTCATGTCTCAAGTTTCAGACTGGATATCTCCGAGTTTTGTTTAGGTAATTTAACATTGGGACGAGTCATTTCAAGTCTGGATAGTTCGAGATTCAAACTTGATATCTCTGTTTGGATTCGTGTCTCAAGATTTAGACTAGATATCTCCAAGCCTTGTTTAGGTAATTTAACATTGCGACGAGACATTTCAGGTTTGGATAGCTCGAGATTCAAACTTGATGTTTCTATTTGGATTCATGTCCCAAGATTCAGACTAGATATCTCCAAGTTTTGTTTAGGTAATTTAACGTTGCGACGAGACATTTCAAGTCTGGATAGTTTGAGATTCAAACTTGATATCTCTTTTTTGGATTCGCGTCTCAAGATTCAGACTAGTTATCTCCAAGTTTTGTTTAGGTTATTTAACTTTGGGACGAGACATTTCAAGTCTGGATAGTTCAAGATTCAAACTTGATATCTCTATTTGGATTCATGCCTCAAGATTCAGACTAGATATCTCCAAGTTTTGTTTAGGTAATTTAACATTGCGACGATACATTCCAAGTCTGGATAGTTCGAGATTCAAACTTGATATCTCTATTTGGATTCGTGTCTCAAGATTCAGACTAGATATCTCCAAGTTTGGTTTAGGTATTTTAACATTGGGACGAGACATTTCAAGTCTGGATAGTTCGAGATTCAAAACATGATATCTCTATTTGGATTCATGTCTTAACATTCAGACAAGATATCTCAATGTTTAATTTAGGTAATTTAACATTTGGACGAGACATTTCAAGTCTGGATAGTTCGAGAGTTAAACTTGATATCTCTACTTGGATTCATGTCTCAAGATTCAAACTAGATATCTCCAAGTTTTGTTTAGGTAATTTAACGTTGCGACGAGACATTTCAAGTCTGGATAGTTTGAGATTCAAACTTGATATCTCTTTTTTGGATTCGCGTCTCAAGATTCAGACTAGTTATCTCCAAGTTTTGTTTAGGTAATTTAACATTGCGACGATACATTTCAAGTCTGGATAGTTCAAGATTCAAACTTGATATCTCTATTTGGATTCATGCCTCAAGATTCAGACTAGATATCTCAAAGTTTTCTTTAGGTGATTTAACAGTACGACGAGACATTTCAAGTCTGGATAGTTCGAGATTCAAAATTGATATCTTTATTTGGCTTGAAATATCAATATCTAAACATTTTTGTTCGAACAACATTCAAGATTGAGACTTGGTCCACGTGAAGCAACTTCGAATCCGTGACAGTTTTCAAAGCGGGACAAACAACTAGCGGTTTCGGGACGTCACACAGCAACCAATCACGAATTAGTTTCGTCGAGTGAACGCGGTAGTAATAAGCCGGATGAAAAATAGTTTTTCGCAACCTGACAAGAAAGGAGTTGGAAACGTGGGGGACAAGAGACGATCGTGTGAAATGTGAACGTGGCGCCGACAGCCGATTGCGGTCATGAGACGAATTAGTTACGCGTCATGCCAAACTTAATATACATTGCACACACGCATTCGACATTCTCACCGCGGCAATAATAATAACAATAACTTTTTTCTCCTCTCCGTAATAATAATAATAACGACATTGATGGAGTCTCGAGGCGGAGACGGCGCGAAATCGGGTTTACAATCGGTCGCGTCGGCGAAATTGCAAATTGCCTTTGCGGAGATAAATTTGTTTGGATTAAGATCATCGACTACTATTTATTCGCACTGCTAATAAGCTGTCTCTTTTCGCAACTTGGCTTCCTTTTTTCCCCGATCTTAATTCCGCCGCCGTTCAAACTTTAATCATCTTCTTTGGGTAATAATCACTCGCTTTAATTATTAATCGCTCGTTAATTAATATTTAATCCGCACTAAAAACCTAAACACTGCTACACTTAAGTGGATGATAAAAGCCTTGCTAATTAAGTTAATTATAAAAGAATTTCTTCCGAATAATCTAAATTTCTATAACAAAATTTTATTCAAACCAAGAAGGCAATTACTTTCGATCACTGCACGCAATAACTGAATATGTAATAACTAATTTATTTAACATCTGCAAGATTTTTAGAAATACACTAAGATACAGACACTAGAATTTTTAGAAATACACAAAGGAATATGATGGGCATGTACATCGTATTCCTTTGGACGGAAGAGTTGTTCTGGATGGAATAGTTGAATAGGGTGGAAAATTTGGTGAGGGTTGTAGAGGTTGATGAGGTTAAAACGATTGTTGTAGATGGAATAGATGTAATAGTGGAATAGTATGTAGAATCTTGAAGTGCCTGTCACATGTTGTATGCTATGTCAAAGTTGTATGCAAACACCAACAATCCTTGCCACATTATCCTATATTTCATCTAGAGTATAAGCTGTACGAAACTTGAAGAATTTTGGATTAGTCCAAGAAAAAGTCCAAGTTTCCAAGCCATAGTAATTTGAATATCTTACCTTGTGTGCCGCTTTAAGTTTGAGGGGCGGCGGCCGCCGCCAGATAATATATTTTGCAAAACTCACGAGGGGACTTGAAAGAATGATCCTTTCTCTACATGTTTGTAAAATTTTATTCTTTCACGTAGTGTAAAACTTATTAAAATATTTTTTTTAACAAATCCAGACAGGTCAATTTCAAAATATTCAAAAATTTACAAAATATGTACTAACCCTTCAAGGATTTCAATAAAACTTTTACTGAATGCAGGTGGCTACATGAGTATCCGCTGGTCAAATTTAAACGCTCCGCCTCTAATGGGGGCGGCGTGGAGAATCATTTTTGCTAAAGAGGGTTTTTTCAAATATCTCGTCAAAGCTTCAAAACAGAAAATTATTACCGGAATCTCCGCATGTAGGACAAACATGTCTTTAACACTATTCGATTGAGAGGATTTCCATCTAAAAAGTCTGTCATTTTCATCGTTCCAAAACGAACCGTTTTTGCGGAGAATTTTTTTTTGCAAATCTTTAACCGATTTCTCCATTTAAACCCAAGTAAATTGTAAAACGAAAGTAAATTGTAAAACGAATCTTAGTAAATTTCACACCACGTGCAACAATACAATTTGACACATTTCAATCTATGATGTCCCTCAGCTAGTTTTTCAAAATATTTTATCTGGAGGCGGTCGCTGCCTCTCAAAGTCAAGACAACACAGAAGCTATAAACACTATATTTTGAAAATTGCGACAGATCTATTCAAAACTACTTTTGTTCTAGATAGCGCATATATTTATCTATTGAAATTGACATTTTGGAATCTTCGTGGCTGATAGCCTTGACAGAGGATTTTTTTTAATTCAGAAATTTGTGTTGAAATTCTTTAATTCTTTTTTCTGTCCACCTTTTCGAACTCTCCCAAACATGTCTTTAACACTATTCGATAGAAAGGATTTTCATCTAAAAAGTCTGTCATTTTCATCTTACCAAAACGAACCGTTTTTGCGAAGAATTTTTTTTGCAAATCTTCAACCGCGTTCTCCATTTAAATCCATGTAAATTGAAAAACGATATTCAGAGAGAAAATTATAATTTTATATTTTTTATCTCCAACCGCGTTCTCCATTTAAACCCATGTAAATTGAAAATCGAAATTCAGAAACAAAATTTGCGTTTTATATTTTTTACTTTTGTGACTAAACCGAACAATTTTACAAAATTTGCAAATACTTTCTTGTAGACACTGCTCTATAAAGGATACTTTTTGTAAAGAATACTTTTTTGTAGACACTGGTCTACAAAAAAGTATTCTTTGCAAATTTTGTAAAATCGTTCGGTTTAGTCATAAAAGTAAAAAATATAAAACGCAAATTTTGTTTCTGAATTTCGATTTTCAATTTACATGGGTTTAAATGGAGAACGCGGTTGGAAATTTGCAAAAAAAATCTTCCGGAAAAACGGTTCGTTTTAGAAAGATGAAAATGACAGACGTTTTAGATGAAAATCCTCTCTATCGAATAGTGTTAAAGACATATTTGGGAGAGTTCGGGAAGGTGGACATAAAAAAGACTTGAAGAATTTCAACACAAATTTCTGAATTAAAAAAAATCCTGTGTCAAGGCTATAGGCCACGAAGATTCCAAAATGTCAATTTCAATAGATAAATATATGCGCTATCTAGAACTGAAAAAGTTTTGAATATATGTCACAGTTTTCAAAATATAGTTACTTGAAAGTGTTACCTTCTGTGTTGCCTTGACTTTGAGAGGCGGCGACCGCCTCCAGATAAAATATTTTGTAAAACTAACTGAGGGACATCATAGACTGACTAATTCTCTACAAATGCGTCAAATTGTATTGTTCCACGTGGAGTGAAACTTACTAAGATTTTTTTTAACAAATTCAGACTCGTCAAACACGAATTCCAACCAAAACACAAAAATATTCAAAAATCGCGAAAAAATGTATTAAACCTTGAAGGATTTCAATGAAAGTTTTACTGAATGTGGGCATCGACAGGACGTACCCTTTGGCCAAATTAGAAGGCTTTGCCTCTAATGGGAGCGGCGTGGGGAATAATTTTTGTTTGAAATGTTTTTTGCAAATTCCTCCTCAGCGCTTCAAAATAGAAAATTGTAACCCAGATCTCCTTATGTCAAACGTCGATATCAAAAAATCAATTCTTTGAAAATTTAGTTAAACCATTCCGTTTAGCCACAAAAGTAAAAAATATAAATGCAATTTTTTTTTAATGGGTACCCCTTCTCTGAATTTCGTTTTTCAATTTGCATGGGTACAGATCAGCAACCTGATGCAAATAAGATCTCGACAACAAGGTGATAGAGCAGGTGATGTGCTTCACCTACCTTGGAGTGGAGATCTCAAGCGACAGAGACCTCAAACTAGAGGTACGAGCAGCAACGAACAAGTTTCGACGAATATCTGGCGCATTAAATAGCATCATCTGAAGAAACAAGCACATATCACAAGAAGGTAAAATCCGAATATACAAGACAGTTCATATACAAGACAATTCTTCCAGTCTTAAGCCTCTAGCATCCAGGCTGTTCTCTTGATATCATCATTCCACCTTGTGGGAGGTCTTCCGCTGTTTCGCCTTTCTGTTCTTGGTTCCCACTCCAGGAGTCTCTTGGCCCATCTCCCAACTGATATTCGGCCCTGATTCCCGTTGCCCCGGTTTAGTTCCATTTTAACCTTGCAATGCGTACTACCACATCTGTGTCTCCTGTGTATCGGCGTAGATCTTCGTTTTTGATATGGCGTCAATAAAGAAGCTTCACAAAGCCGTAAACCTTTGTAATATTTTATTTTTGAGTCATCATCAGCATCATACAGGCCTCTGCGTTCACTGCTGGACATAGGCCTCTATCAATTCTAGCAATTTCATCCACTCTTAGGCCTCTGGCTTCCAGGCTGTTCTCTTGATATCATCAGTCCACCTTGTGGGAGGTCTTTCGCTGTTTCGCCTTTCTGTTCTTGGTCTCTACTCCAGGAGTCTCTTGACCCATTTCCCATCTGATATTCGGGCCTGATTCCCGGTGCCCCGGTTCGGCATATGTGAGTATTGGCCTTACGCAGTAAGGCCAATACTCACATATGTGGCTATCACATATACTGCGTAAGGCCAATACTCACACATGCGGCTGAAACAAGGGCCGACACATCACCCACAAAACAAGCGCTGAGAACGACCGAAATGCGGACCCTGAGAGCAATAAGAGAAGTCACATTAAGAGACCATGTCAGGAGCTCTAAGATCAGAGCTGACCTACAAATCCAGAACATCGTGCGCTGGGCAAGAGCCCGTTGAAGATACTGGCGGGATCACGTGGAACTCATGGTGCCACACCGAATCGCTAACTGGGCCATGACACAAAAACCCAACAGAACCAGACCCCTTGGAAGACCACCGAAGAGATAGAGTGACTTCTGGACTTCCAAATCGGAGCCGAAGGACTAAGGAGAAACTTACAGAAATTTACATGGGTTTAAATGGAGAATACGGTAAGAGGTTTCCAAATAAATTTATTCTGAAAAAACGGTTTGCTTTGGAAAGATGAAAATGACAAACTGTTCAGATGAAAATCTGCTCTTTCGAATAGTGTTAAAGACATGTTTGGTAGAATTCGGAAAGATGGACAGAAAAAGTCTTAAAGAATTTAAATACAAATTTCTGAAATTAAAAAAATCCTGTGTCAAGGCTATTGTCCACGAAGATACCAAAACGTCAATTTCAATAGAAAAACGTATAATCTATATAGATCGGAAAGTAATTTAAATATATCTGTTGCAGTTTTCAATTTATTGTTATTTGTATTTGTTACTTTCTGTTAAAGTTTGAGTTTGAGAGGCGGCGACCGCCGCCAGATAGAATATTTTTACAAATGAACACAAGGATATCATAGACTGATTAATTTTCTACAAATATGTGCAATATTATTGTTCCACATTCTGTGAAACTTACTAAAATAATTTTTTAAATAAATCGAACCCGAATTCATTTCGAAATGAAAACCGAAAATTTCAAAATATTCAAAAATTGCGAAAAAACGTATTAACCCTTAATGGATATCAATTAAACTTATACTCAATGTGGAAGCCACAAGAAGTACTTGGTGGCCAAATTTCAACGCTGCGCCTCCAACTGGGGTGGTGTGGCGAATTATTTTTGCTTCCAAGGTTTTTTGCAAATATCTCGTCAACGCGTCAAAATATAAAATTACAACCGAGAATTTCGCATGTAAGACGTCGCTGTCTACAAAAAAGTATTCTTAGTAAATTTTGCAAACTGGATCGGTTTAGTTACAAAAGTAAAAAATATGAAATGCAAAAATACGGCCGCTCGGCGGCCAAGGAACAAAAATTTCGTTTTCTCGCCACAGACCCGCCACAATATCTCAAAGATTTGTCAATTGTCTGGTGTTTTCTAAACATCCGGTTTCATTCTCCAAACCCGATTTGACGTATTTTTCCCGCATCCTCCCAGAAAAGCGTACGATACTATTTCAGAATATGTAAATTAGGGTGCGCCAAAACAGATAGTGCAGTTTTGAGGTGCTATTAACAACAAACAGCGCAAGACACAGAAACACGGTTTATTTTATTTCATTCGGTACATCATGCCGTTTCATGTATCAACTTTTGAAGACGACATCAGAAAGATGATGGCCCCCAGCAGCGAAACATTCATGAAGTCAAGATTTCAGCCGCATTTTGGCTCATCCTGACGGGTATGGCGGCGATTTCTTCTCGAATGCGAGCCTTGAGTTCTTCCAAGGTGTGAGGCTGACGTATAAACACATTTACCTTCAGGTAGCCCTACAGGAAGAAAAATCGCATATGCTTAAATCAGGTGAGCGTGCACAACAACCGCTTCACCACTCAGAGAAACATCTCTCGCAGTTTGTCCATTGAAATTCAAACTGTGTGAGACGTAAGACCGTCCTGTTCAAACCAAATTGCTCCCAGATCGGTTTCCTCCGTTAGTTCTTCCAATGGTGGTCTTAATTTTTTTTTCCAACGTGGAACATAACATTTAGCGGTAACCGTCACAGTCCGTCCATTCCCCTCAACAAAATAAGGTCCATTCACCACAAATTTTTAAATTGCACACCACATGGTAACTTTTGGAAGGGAAGAGGTTTCTCAAGAAGTTGCCTCGGGTTATTTTCAGCCCAGCACCGAACATTTGGTTTATACACCGCTCCACAGAGATGGAAATTGCCCTCGTAACTACTGAAAGAAGTTGATTGCAGATTCAACATTTTTTGGCAGCGATTAATGCGGTTTTCATCTTCAATTCTGAGGCAAACATAATCTTGTAGGAGTGGAATGATGGATCATGTTGCAAAATCATCCTTAGTAAGCAATCAGAAATG
Organism: Phosphuga atrata; assembly: GCA_944588485.1. NCBI lineage: Eukaryota > Metazoa > Arthropoda > Insecta > Coleoptera > Silphidae > Phosphuga > Phosphuga atrata. The sequence goes on along the minus strand of OX155904.1, from coordinate 8,854,712 downwards.
TCTAATGTGGTTTATTCGTCGCCTATGCTTCCGGGCAGAGTGCATAGGCGACTGTTGGATATCTTCTATCGCTCTCAGCGCATTTTCGGGTGTTCTTGTCTTTTTGGGCTTCCCAGATAGGGGTTTCTGGTAACGATTGAAAACGGCACGATCCTCTCGTCACAATGAGACCTGTCCCAGGTTCCTATCCCTACTACACGGGATGTACCGGCACGTCAAAACTGAACTATTTCTTTTGGCGCACCCTATATAAGCATAAATCTACTAAATGACCCATCTTAGTTCAATGATGCCCCAAGAACATAATATAGGATATAAGATCTACCATCAGTTTATACTATTTTATCTCGTATTACTATTACTATAAAATATATACGCTTCTGTCACTTCCAGTTTTCAAACTAGGGCTTCACGCGAGAACGTTATTTTTCTCGACTCGTCTCGTCTCGATTTTACGAGATTTGTAGTTTTTCAGTTTTTCATAGATTAAGCGAGTTTAAACAGGAAGCTTCTGCGGTTACCGGTTTTCAAATTATAGCCTTCAAACTGGAAGTCTATCAACAAAAAAATATTTAGTTTAAAATCTTGTTTACTTATAAATATGTTTTAACCAAACCGCACCAGCTACGATAACGAGTTAAACTAGTTTTTGTAGCTTGCAATCTGTAGAATCCAAAAATAGAAACCGGAAGTATCTGCCGCTTCCGGTTATCTAGATATTAATTTTAGAATCAAACTCTTTCCTAACTTAATCTAACTAAACTATTAAGACAACAACGAAATCTCTTTATACCCTGTGTTCTGTGCCTTAAGAAAATGTAAACCGGAAGCTTCTGTCACTTCCGATTTTCAAAATAATAGCTTTTAACAAAAAGACTACAAAAACAGTTTGCACTTTATTTAACAACCCACACTAACTAAACCATCAAGACTACAATGATGTGCTAAATATATCTTCATAGTACTCTCTGCTTGAAGAAAATATAAACCGGAAGCTTATATCACTTCCGGTTTTAAAAATAGATAAAATTTTTTTATTTTTATTATTATTATTTTTACTTCATATTAACTGATTCATTTCCCAATTTCCTTAAGATTAGCGCTAGTCGCTAGACGAGGACAGAGAGGCAAGACTAGACAGACCGGCATCCCCGATGTAGGACGTCGGTGTCTACAAAAAAGTATTCCTTGCTAATTCTGTAAAATCGTTCGGTTTAGTCACAAAAATCAAAAATATAAAACGAATTTTTTTTTCGATTTCGATTTTCAATATACATGAGTTTAAATGGAGAAAGCGGTTGGAGGTTTGCAAAAACAAATCAAAAGCGCAAAAACGGTTCGTTTTAGAAAGATGAAATTAACAGACTTTTTAGATGAAAATCCTCTCGATCGAATAGTGTTAAAGACATGTTTGAGAAAGTTCGGAAAGGTGGACATAAAAAAGACTTGAAGAATTTCAACACAAATTTCTGAATTTAAAAAAATACTGTGTCAAGGCTATCGGCCACGAAGATTCCAAAATGTCAATTTCAATAGATAAATATATGCGCTATCTAGAACTGAAAGAGTTTTGAATATATCTGTCACAGTTTTCAAAATATAGTTACTTGAAAGTGTTACCTTCTGTGTTGTCTTGACTTTGAGAGGCAGCGACCGCCTCCAGATCACATATTTTGTAAAACTAACTGAGGGACATCATAAATTGACTAATTCTCTACAAATGTGTCAAATTGTATTGTTCCACGTAGTGTGAAACTTACTAAGATATTTTTTAACAAATTCAGACTCGTCACACACGAATTCCAACTAAAACACAAAAATTTAAAAACATTAAAAACCGCGAAAAATTGATTAAAATGTCCTTGAAAAATTTCAATGAAAGCTTTACTGAATGTGGGTATCCACAAGAAGTACCCTCTGGCCAAATTTGAAGGCTCCTCCAATGGGGGCGTCGTGGAGAATTATTTTTGTTTTAAAAGTTTTTTTTTACAAATTCCTCGATCAAAATAGAAAATTGTAACCCAGATCTCCGTATGTCAGACGTCGATGTCAGTCTGTCGACGTCTTTGAAAATTTTGTTAAACCGTTTAGCCACAAATTGCAAAGTAAAAAAACACCATTATGCCAAGTGAAAAAAATGAAATGCAATTTTTTTTTCAAGGGGTAACCTACCGCTTCTCTACATTTCGTTTTTATTTTACATGCGTTTAAATGGAGAATGCGGTAAGAGGTTTGCAATTAAATTTATTCTGAAAAAACGGTTCGCATCGGAAAGATGAAAATGACAATTTTTTTAGATAAAAATCTGCTCTATCGAATAGTGTTAAAGACATGTTTGGTAGAACTCGGAAAGATGGACAGAAAAAGTCTTGAAGAATTTAAATACACATTTCTGAAATTAAAAAAAAATCCTGTGTCAAGGCTATTGTCCACGGAGATACCAAAACGTCAATTTCAATAGTAAAACGTATAATCTATATAGATCTGAAAGTAATTTAAATATATCTGTTACAGTTTTCAATTTATAGTTACTTGTATTTATTACTTTCTGTTAAAGTTTGAGTTTGAGGGGCGGCGACTGCCGCCAGATAAAATATTTTTACAAATTAACACTGGGATATCATAGACTGATTAATTCTCTATAAATGTGTGTAATATGATTGTTCCACGTGCTGTGAAACTTACTAAAATATTTTTTTTAATAAATCGAACAAGAATTCATTTCGAAATGAAATCCGAAAATTTCAAAATATTAAAGAATTGCGAAAAAACGTATTAACTCTTCATAGATTTAAATTAAACTTATACTGAATGAGGGAGCCACAAGAAGTACTTGCTGGCCAAATTTCAACGCTGCGCCTCCAAGTGGGGTGGCGTGGCGAATTATTTTTGCTTCAAAGGTTTTTTGCAAATATCTCGTCAACGCCTCAAATTATAAAATTATAACCGGGATCTTCGTATGTAGGACGTCGCTGTCTACAAAAAAGTATTCTTAGTAAATTTTGTAAAATCGGTCGGTTTAGTTACAAAAGTAAAAAATATAAAATGCAAAATACGACCGCTCGGCGGCCAAGAAATATAAATTTCGTTTTCTCGCTGCAAACCCGCCGCCTACGGCGGCACCACAATATCTCAACGATTTGTCAATTGTCTGGTGTTTTCTAAACATTTTACCATTTTTGCCCGGCAAATTTTTTTCGAAAATCACTCAAAACGTTCGTTTTCATTCTCCAAACCCGATTTGACGTATTTTTCCGGCCCCATCTCAGAAAGGCGTACGATACTACTTTATTATATGTAATTTAAGGTGCGCCAAAATAGATAGTGCAGTTTTGAGGTGCTATTAACAACACACAGCGCAAGACACAGAAACGGGGTTTATTTTATTTCATTCGGTACATCATGCCGTTTCATGTATCAACTTTTGAAGACGACATCAGAAAGATGATGGCCCCCCCAACAGCGATACATTAATGAAGTCAAGTTTTCAGCCGCATTTTGGCACATCCCGGTGGGTATGGGGACGATTTCTTTCCGAATGCGAGCCTTGAGTTCTTCCGGGGTTTGAGGTCGACGTATCCTTCAGGTAGCCCCACAGGAAGAAAAATCGCAAATGCTTAAATCAGGTGAGCGTGCACAACAACCGCTTCACCACCCAGAGAAACATCTGTCGCAGTTTCTCCATTGAAATTTGAACCGTATGGGACGTATCACCGTCCTGTTCAAACCATATTTCTCCCAGATTGGTTTCCTTCGTTAGTTCTTCCAATGGAGGTCTTAAAAATATTGTCGAACATGGAACATAACGTTTAGCCCTTCTCTGAATTTCGTTTTTTAATTTACATGGGTTTAAGAATGCAGAATTCTTAAAGAATTTGACAAGTGTTTTTATGGCGTTATGACGCCATCTTCGACGCAATCGGAATTAAACTCACAAACAAACTAAAAGGTTCTATGGCCGATCGAACGGTACCGGTCCGCTTCCGATCAGTCAATTGCTTCGGACGCCCTAGGGATCCCCGCAAAACGCCTGTGGTTTTTCTCACTATTTGCTGCTCAAACTGCCGCAGATTCGCAAAAAGTCGTCGCAGTTTAAAAATCTTGCGGGAACGGCTGCGGGCGAGTGTTCTGAAGAGAACGAACCCAACTGGCGACCTGGAGCCCATCTAATAAGTCCTGGGCGTCCGTGGAAATGATTGCAAAATCGTAAAAAAAAAATATTTGCTCTTGCACCAGGTGAACGGGACGTCGCAGGACGGCGAGCGAGGGCTCTAAAAACGTGGCGCAGCGGCGGCTAGAGGATCGTCGTTCAACAAGATGGACGCGTACAATTTGGCGGTCGTGATGGGGCCGACGCTGTTGCTGGCGGAGGAGAAGCTGCCGCCGAATCCGACGCAGCGGCTGACTAAGACCTGCGAGTTGTTCAAGGTTCGGCAATTGTTTCCCACTGATTGCTGTCGGTTTTTGGTTCGTTTTCTTGCTTTAACTTTTGAACGGTTCGTCGGGTCGACTTGCGGTTTTCACCATTAGATTCGTCGTTGCCAAATTAGTCGAAAACGATACCAAGTTTCACTAAATCAGATCAGACCTCAACTGCCCCAAAGATATCAATATATAAATCTGTTATTAATTTCAAGCGATTTAGTGGAACTTGGTATGGTTTTCGACTAATTTGGCAACGACGAATCTAATGGTGAAAACCGAAAGTCGACCCGACGAAGTGTTCAAAAGTTAACGCAAGAAAACGAGCCAAAAACCGACAGCAATCAGTGAGAAACAATTGCCAAACCTAGCTTATCCTCCGCCGGCAACAGCGTCGGCCGCATCACGACCGCCAAATTGTACGCGTCCATCTTGTTGAGCGGCATGTATTCCGACACTCTATGCAAAAATTGCTACCTACACTTTGCTCCCTCTATCTCAAAAACAGATCGACGTATAAAAAAAGGTTTCAGATGAAATTTGTAAAGAATTTTATTCTCTACAACTTTTATAATAAATGCAAATACGACAGGAGGTAGAGAAAACGAGATATTTAAAAAAAACTGATTTTTGCGACCTTTGACCTTGAATATCTAAGGACGCTCACAATTTGACATATGTAACTTTTGAGTCAACATTTGTTAAAATAAAGGTCTATATAATAATTCAGCTTGTTCCGTTAGATTCCGAGGTTGATTTACGATTTCGATTGATTTCCGAGGTTGATCCCTTTATTTGACTAAGATGCGTGGACTACCAAGTTGAGGTCTGCTAAAAGAGTTCTTGTGAGCGACGCGAAATCAACTGGCTTAGATTCTCCTGCACACTCTCACGGACAGCGGCGATGTTTTCGGCAGATCTTGCGTTTTGTCGTCGTACTGGTCTTGGTTTATTGTTTACTGAACTAAAATTTATCCACCACACTGCGAATGGTCCTCTCGGTAGGACGGTTATGGCGACCGTAAAATGTGCGCAGCGCGCGGTACAGAACACCCATTTTGATAACACAATTTTATCATGTGCACGTGTTGTTGAACGCTATATCGTTCCACGGTGATTTGGCAAAACAGACTAAATATATGACATCCAATTCGACAACTGTAGCTTCAACATTATGACCGCTACCGACTGTCAAAGTTCGAAAGTCCCTATTGGAAAACCCTTTATCTCGCATTTGCAGCCCATTTAAAATCCTTCATTATTTGGCAGCGTGATCCACAGTATCTGCAATCGGCAGAACGAAACAAAATAATTTAGAAACTCCCGGAAAAGATATCCGAAATTAGACGTCTCGTGCTGCTGGAGCTTCCGCAATATTGCCCCCATTTCGTGGAATAATAACACCGCTTCGTGTTTTTTTTTGTTTCATCCACGCAACACGTGCCCATTCCATCCCGTAATTATTCTAATTGCAAATTGCACGACAAAAGTGAGTTTAAAAAGCAGATTGAAACGTTCACATGCAGCTGGGGATCATCTTAATTTGCGATCGCGTGTCTTCCGAAGCACGACAACACGATTGTCCCAAAGAACGCGACATTAAACAAAGCTTCACTGTCTAAGATCTACTTAACTTTCAAATATCATAAACAATTTGTCTGACAGAAAACCTTTGTGTCAATCCCAAGCGTATTTATCAAAAAACCGTTAATGATTCCACACACTGTAACTTCTAACACAATCCAAGTTTTAAAATCTGATGAAGCGATTTTGATTGATTGATACCTATTTGGTGTAGTGGATGGCTCGCTTCGGGGGGGCACACGAATCCCTACAGTTAGAACAAGAGAGTTTGACCCCAACACACGGACGCACAGCAACGGTCCGTTCGATATTTCTTCATAAGCTTGCGTTTCCTAGAGAAAGTTCTTGTGCAACGGCACATAATCGGAAGATTCTGGGGATAGGACTAGACTAGGGGCGGCGAACCTTTTTAGGGCAGCGTGAGACTTTTTTTTAAATCTTGACATTTTCGAACTTTTGCAATTAATGAGAAAAAAATTTCTGATTTTATTACAAAATTTTATTACAAATTGCTTTTATTACCAGCATTTACAAGTTTTCTCTGTCAATTCTTCTCCGTTTCTCATGCGTGCCAATATTTTTTTTCTACGTGCAAGCTGTAATACGCGTGCCATAGCATCGCCACCGCTAGACTGTCGAGTAATAAAGGTCGATTCCCATATGCGCGACACTCAGCTACGCGACGTCGTGCGTCATCGACTGTCAAATAATGATTACATTGTTTTAAATTGGCACATCGCGTAGCCATAGTAAGAACGTGCCCATTTAAAACAATGTAATCATTATTTGACAGGCGATGATGCGTGTCGATTCCAATATGCGCGACACTCAGCTAAGCGACGTCGTGCGACATCGACTGTCAAATAATGATTACAATGTTTTTAATTGGCACGCCGCGTAGCCATATTATGAACGTGCCCATTTAAAACAATGTAATCATTATTTGACAGGCGATGTCGCGTGACGTCGCGTAGCTAAGTGTCGCGTATATGAGAATCGAACATTAAATGGGCACGTCGCGTAGCCATAGTGAGAACGTGCCCATTTAAAACAATGTAATCATTATTTGACAGGCGATGTCGCGTGTCGATTCCCATATGCTCGACACTCAGCTAAGCGACGTCGTGCGACATCGCCTGTCAAATAATGATAACAATGTTTTAAAGTGGCACGCCGCGTAGCCATATTGAGAACGTGCCCATTTAAAACAATGTAATCATTTTTTGACAAGCGATGTCGCGTGACGTCGCGGATTTGAGAATCGTCCATTAAATGGGCACGTCGCGTAGCCATAGTGAGAACGTGCCCATTTAAAACAATACAATCATTATTTGACAGGCGATGTCGCGTGACGTCGTGTAGCTGAGTGTCGCGTATATGAGAATCGGTCTTAATAATGTTAGACGCGCAATGAAAGTTCTGTGGGCTATGAATATTTGCTAGATTCCAGTTTGGAAAATATATTTGTGCATTGACATTTCCGCGCAAGAATTAATTAACATTCCGTTTTTAATGTCTGACGCGGATGGCTGTAACAGTCTGCCCATTAAAAAGGTAATGGCAAAAAGGCCATATGCATATAGAGTCACAAAGCGAAATGACATCTACAAAACGTAACAACAAATCCCGCTAAATAATTACAAACTTGTCTAGACAGATAGATTATATAGGGAACTATTAAGTGCACCTTGCCTCTCTTGTCTGACTAGTCTTATCTCTCTAGTCTTGCCTGTTTAATCTTGTCTTGACTCGTATTACTTAGTCTTGTCTAACTAAAACCTCAAAAACTAATTACGATCGACTCATGAAATCACGTTCTATTTCGAGAACTAGCTTAAATCGCAAGAGAATTCAGAAAAGATTTGGGAATTATTTCGAGAATTAGCGCTAATCTTAAGAAAATTGGGAAATTAATCAGTTAATATGAAGTATTAGACAAGTCACACTTTTTGGCAAGCGCTAGCTTAAAGATAACTCGGGCAATAACACAACTTACTTCCTTGAAGGTTTAATACATTTTATCGCGATTTTTGAATATTTTGAAATTTTCGTGTTGAAATTGGAATTCGTGTCTGAATTTGTTAAAAAAATATCTTAGTAAGTTTCACACTACGTAGAACAATACAAGTTGACACGTTTGTAGAGAATTAGTCAATCTATGATGTCCCTTAAATAGTTTTACAAAATATTTTATCTGGAGGCGGTGGCTGCCTCTCAAAGTCAAGGCAACCCAGAAGGTAACACTTTCAAGTAACTATATGTTGAAAACTGCGACAGATATATTCAAATATCTTTCAGTTCTAGATAGCGCATATATTTATCTATTGAAATTGACATTTTGGAATCTTCGTGGCTGATAGCCTTGACACAGGATTTTTTTAAATTCAGAAATTTGTGTTGAAATCCTTCAAGTCCTTTTTCTGTCCACCTTTCGGAACTCTTCCAAACATGTCTTTAACACTATTCGATAGAGAGGATTTTCATCTAAAAAGTCTGTCATTTTCAACTTTCTAAAACGAACAGTTTTTGCGAAAGATTTTTTTTGCGAACCTCCAACCGCGTTCTCCATTTAAACTCATGTATATTGAAAATCGAAATTGAAAAAAAATTGCATTTTTTTTTCTTTTGTGACTAAACCGAACGATTTTATAAAATTTGCAAAGAATACTTTTTTTGTAGACACCGACTTCCTATATCGGGGATGCCGACTGTCCAGTCTTGTCTATCTGTCCTCGTCTAGCGACTAGCGCTAATCTTAAGGAAATTGGGAAATGAATCAGTTCATGAAGTATTAGTTGACAAATCACACTTTCTGGCAAGCGCTGGTTTAAAGATAACTCGGAGAATAACGCAACTTACGTGTTTATCTTAAGGATTATGATTAGCTAGGTTGAATTCAGTAACTGCGCATGGTGATATTACATGTTACAAGCGGGGATTTGCGGGGATCAGGATTTTTTTTAATTCAGAAATTTGTGTTGAAATTCTTTTTTATGTCTATCTTCCCGAACTCTCCCAAACATGTCTTTAACACTATTCGATAGAGAGGATTTTCAAGTAAAAAGTATGTCATTTTCATCTTTCTAAAACGAACAGTTTTTGCGGAGGATTTTTTTTTTGCAAACCTCCAAACGCGTTCTCCATTTAAACTCATGTATATTGAAAATCGAAATCGAAAAAAAATTTGCATTTAAATTTTTGACTTTTGTGACTAAACCGAACGATTTTACAAAATTTGCAAGGAATACTTTTTTGTAGACACCGACGTTCTGCATCGGGGATACTCTTCTACTCTTGTCTGTCTGTCCTCGTCTAGCGACTAGCGCTAATCTTAAGGAAATTGGGAAATGAATCAGTTAATATGAAGTATTAGTTAGACAAATCACACTTTTTGGTAAGCGCTAGTTTAAAGATAACTCGGGCAATAACGCAACATATTTATCTTAAGGATTATGATTAGCTAAGTTGAATTCAATAACTGCGCATGGTGATATTACATATGTTACAATCGTAATTCAACAATTATATAATACTTTCTACAAAGTCGGCCTTCTCTATAAAGGGGTCGGTGCGCAAGAAACCATTTGGGGCCCTAAATTAGAATTAGTTTGATAATTCAAAGATCTATGATAATGGGAAGGAAGGATTTTTTCTCTAGTGTTGACGATATTTTTCGACGCATCTTGCAATTGTCCAGCAATTTGGCGCCGCTGGAAAATGAAACTGTTGTCGAAACCACCTCCGCGTTTGAATAACGGAGTTCGTTCTAATAAAATACTCCACACAAGTTCTTTGTCCAATCGGCCACCGCTCCATTTTCAAAAAAAAAACTTGGAGGTTCCCCGAGTATTAGGCCGTTAAAATTCCGGCTAATAAGTCATTTCTTCTTTAGGTTTTTATTAAGTCAAAATAGGACACTCTTAATTTATCACCCTATGTATAAATTATAATGTGGTTATTATTATGAATGGATTGTTTGCAATTTGCAAATTCAGCCTGATTTATGCACCAAATTCATTGAAAATTAGACATTTCGGACCAAGCGAAGCCGCGACGGACATTTGCAGGATGTTATATTCCATAAATAATGGCATCGATAGTTTAAAGATAGAAAGCGTTTAATGAAAAACTGTAAATGTTACAGATGTGAAAATTGAACTAACCTAACCCTCACATAATTTGAATTTGTTTCGTTCTGGTCACCTTAATATAAATCCTTAACCCCTTAACATACAATGACGTGACTGACTGTCTGAATGACTCTAAGACGTCATGTATATGTCATAAGATCACATGTATAATAGACACGTCAACGCGCATTTTATTCGTATGTCAAGGCGTTAAAAACGGAACTAGGCTTGTCTTGTCTAGTGTCTAGTTTTTGGTGGATCAATTTGCTTCCGTTATTCGGTGGAAGAATCTGAAATAATCGCGTGTTGTACCGTCTGTGTTTGTGTGTTTGGTGCTGCGGACGTCAAACAAATCGGTAACCGGTGAAAATCATGTCACGATTAGATACTTTACGTCAACGAGCATGTGATGTGGCGTGCGTTCTACACGGAATCCCGTGCATCCAGCGCACACACGCGCCGCCGCTCGCCCGTCAAATTATTTTGTCAAAAACACAGAATGGAAAGCCGAGCCGACGCGCACAGCCCGCCGGGAAACGAACCCCCGCTGCAGCACGACACACAATGGGCGTCGTAATAACCAGGTTTTCTAACAACGTCCACGCATGTTGACTACAGCACAAGCAGATTAAATTTCAGACTAGAATAGATAAACATGCAAGACAAAATTATAGGCAGTTCTTTGCGTTTTATAAAAAAAGAAATTTAAATAATACATTAATTTCAACACCTAGACCCGGCCAGTTAAAAATCACGAATTCCGACCAAAATCGAACAGGAAAATATTAAAAAATACGAGAAAATGTATTAAACTTAGAAGGATTTCAATGAAACTTTTACTGAATGTGGGTATCCACAAGAAGTACCTCTAGTCCAAATTTGAACGCTCCGCCTCCAATGGGAGCGGCGTGGGGAATTGTTTTTGCTTAAAATGTTTTTTGCAAATATCTCGTCAACGCTTTAAAATATAAAATTGTAACCCAGATCACCGCATGTAAGACGTCGGTGTCTACAAAAAAGTATTCTTTGCAAAATTAGTTAAATCATTCGGTTTAGCCACAAAAATAAAAAAATCAAATGCCAATTTTTTTTTTAATTTCATTTCTCATTTTACACGAGTATAAATGGCCAGGTCTAGATGTTGAAATTAATGTATGTTGTCTGTGTTACCCTTACCGGAAGTAGGGTCCCTGCGACGCGTGAAAATACTTCGACCAGCAAACGTTCCCATCAGACTAAAACTAATTATCGGCCGGGCCGAAACCCGAAATAAAAAAGGCCCCAACCTAACGGCCTCCGTGTGATTACGGCCTCCTAGGCGATGCGAGATCTACGCGCGCGGAATACGTTATTAAATTTATTTAATGGATCCGAGCGATAGTTTACTAGATCCTCCCACTCGCCGTGGAACCCATTCATGGGCCACTCCGAGATCCAATAACTCTGGATGTAATCTAATAACAGGCGCAGGCAGATAAATACGTACACTGTTATTATGGGTTAGCTATGAAACCGTCTATTATATAGGAGCAGAGGCCGGACTGGCCGTTACGTACTCTCCGACTCGGCCTTTTCTTTTTTATAAACGACGCGAAACTTCTTCGAACCTTCCCACCAACGATATCACAATTCCGTTGGATTTGATTAATTTATAGATGATTTGTATTGATCTCTACAATCATTAGACTAGCTAGAAACACGCAGTTTTCAGCAATTAATGAAAATTAAACATTAAGCTATAACTTCATTAACCTCTTGAGGTTAAGAACTAGAGAAAGAATAGACAGACAAGACTAGACAGACAAGACTAGACAAACAAGACTAGACAGACAAGACTAGACAGACAAGACTAGACAGACAAGACTAGACAGACAAGACTAGACAGACAAGACTAGACAGACAAGACTAGACAGACAAGACTAGACAGACAAGACTAGACAGACAAGACTAGACAGACAAGACTAGACAGACAAGACTAGACAGACAAGACTAGACAGACAAGACTAGACAGACAAGACTAGACAGACAAGACTAGACAGACAAGACTAGACAGACAAGACTAGACAGACAAGACTAGACAGACAAGACTAGACAGACAAGACTAGACAGACAAGACTAGACAGACAAGACTAGACAGACAAGACTAGACAGACAAGACTAGACAGACAAGACTAGACAGACAAGACTAGACAGACAAGACTAGACAGACAAGACTAGACAGACAAGACTAGACAGACAAGACTAGACAGACAAGACTAGACAGACAAGACTAGACAGACAAGACTAGACAGACAAGACTAGACAGACAAGACTAGACAGACAAGACTAGACAGACAAGACTAGACAGACAAGACTAGACAGACAAGACTAGACAGACAAGACTAGACAGACAAGACTAGACAGACAAGACTAGACAGACAAGACTAGACAGACAAGACTAGACAGACAAGACTAGACAGACAAGACTAGACAGACAAGACTAGACAGACAAGACTAGACAGACAAGACTAGACAGACAAGACTAGACAGACAAGACTAGACAGACAAGACTAGACAGACAAGACTAGACAGACAAGACTAGACAGACAAGACTAGACAGACAAGACTAGACAGACAAGACTAGACAGACAAGACTAGACAGACAAGACTAGACAGACAAGACTAGACAGACAAGACTAGACAGACAAGACTAGACAGACAAGACTAGACAGACAAGACTAGACAGACAAGACTAGACAGACAAGACTAGACAGACAAGACTAGACAGACAAGACTAGACAGACAAGACTAGACAGACAAGACTAGACAGACAAGACTAGACAGACAAGACTAGACAGACAAGACTAGACAGACAAGACTAGACAGACAAGACTAGACAGACAAGACTAGACAGACAAGACTAGACAGACAAGACTAGACAGACAAGACTAGACAGACAAGACTAGACAGACAAGACTAGACAGACAAGACTAGACAGACAAGACTAGACAGACAAGACTAGACAGACAAGACTAGACAGACAAGACTAGACAGACAAGACTAGACAGACAAGACTAGACAGACAAGACTAGACAGACAAGACTAGACAGACAAGACTAGACAGACAAGACTAGACAGACAAGACTAGACAGACAAGACTAGACAGACAAGACTAGACAGACAAGACTAGACAGACAAGACTAGACAGACAAGACTAGACAGACAAGACTAGACAGACAAGACTAGACAGACAAGACTAGACAGACAAGACTAGACAGACAAGACTAGACAGACAAGACTAGACAGACAAGACTAGACAGACAAGACTAGACAGACAAGACTAGACAGACAAGACTAGACAGACAAGACTAGACAGACAAGACTAGACAGACAAGACTAGACAGACAAGACTAGACAGACAAGACTAGACAGACAAGACTAGACAGACAAGACTAGACAGACAAGACTAGACAGACAAGACTAGACAGACAAGACTAGACAGACAAGACTAGACAGACAAGACTAGACAGACAAGACTAGACAGACAAGACTAGACAGACAAGACTAGACAGACAAGACTAGACAGACAAGACTAGACAGACAAGACTAGACAGACAAGACTAGACAGACAAGACTAGACAGACAAGACTAGACAGACAAGACTAGACAGACAAGACTAGACAGACAAGACTAGACAGACAAGACTAGACAGACAAGACTAGACAGACAAGACTAGACAGACAAGACTAGACAGACAAGACTAGACAGACAAGACTAGACAGACAAGACTAGACAGACAAGACTAGACAGACAAGACTAGACAGACAAGACTAGACAGACAAGACTAGACAGACAAGACTAGACAGACAAGACTAGACAGACAAGACTAGACAGACAAGACTAGACAGACAAGACTAGACAGACAAGACTAGACAGACAAGACTAGACAGACAAGACTAGACAGACAAGACTAGACAGACAAGACTAGACAGACAAGACTAGACAGACAAGACTAGACAGACAAGACTAGACAGACAAGACTAGACAGACAAGACTAGACAGACAAGACTAGACAGACAAGACTAGACAGACAAGACTAGACAGACAAGACTAGACAGACAAGACTAGACAGACAAGACTAGACAGACAAGACTAGACAGACAAGACTAGACAGACAAGACTAGACAGACAAGACTAGACAGACAAGACTAGACAGACAAGACTAGACAGACAAGACTAGACAGACAAGACTAGACAGACAAGACTAGACAGACAAGACTAGACAGACAAGACTAGACAGACAAGACTAGACAGACAAGACTAGACAGACAAGACTAGACAGACAAGACTAGACAGACAAGACTAGACAGACAAGACTAGACAGACAAGACTAGACAGACAAGACTAGACAGACAAGACTAGACAGACAAGACTAGACAGACAAGACTAGACAGACAAGACTAGACAGACAAGACTAGACAGACAAGACTAGACAGACAAGACTAGACAGACAAGACTAGACAGACAAGACTAGACAGACAAGACTAGACAGACAAGACTAGACAGACAAGACTAGACAGACAAGACTAGACAGACAAGACTAGACAGACAAGACTAGACAGACAAGACTAGACAGACAAGACTAGACAGACAAGACTAGACAGACAAGACTAGACAGACAAGACTAGACAGACAAGACTAGACAGACAAGACTAGACAGACAAGACTAGACAGACAAGACTAGACAGACAAGACTAGACAGACAAGACTAGACAGACAAGACTAGACAGACAAGACTAGACAGACAAGACTAGACAGACAAGACTAGACAGACAAGACTAGACAGACAAGACTAGACAGACAAGACTAGACAGACAAGACTAGACAGACAAGACTAGACAGACAAGACTAGACAGACAAGACTAGACAGACAAGACTAGACAGACAAGACTAGACAGACAAGACTAGACAGACAAGACTAGACAGACAAGACTAGACAGACAAGACTAGACAGACAAGACTAGGCAAACAAGACTAGACAGACAAGACTAGACAGACTAGACTAGACAGACTAGACAGACAAGACTAGACAGACAAGTCTAGACAGACAAGACTAGACAGACAAGACTAGACAGACTAGACAGACAAGACTAGACAGACAAGTCTAGACAGACAAGACTAGACAGACAAGACTAGACAGACAAGACTAGACAGACAAGAATAGACAGGCAAGACTAGACAGACAAGACTAGACAGACAAGACTAGACAGACAAGACTAGACAGACAAGACTAGACAGACAAGACTAGACAGACAAGACTAGACAGACAAGACTAGACAGACAAGACTAGACAGACAAGACTAGACAGACAAGACTAGACAGACAAGACTAGACAGACAAGATTAGACAGACAAGACTAGGCAGGCAAGACTAGACAGACAAGACTAGACAGACAAGACTGGACAGACAAGACTAGACAGGCAAGACTAGACAGACAAGACTAGACAGACAAGTCTAGACAGACATGACTAGACAGACAAGACTAGACAGACAAGACTAGACAGATAAGACTAGACAGGCAAGACTAGACAGACAAGACTAGACAGACAAAACTAGACAGACAAGACTAGACAGACAAGACTAGACAGACAAGACTAGACAGACTAGACTAGACAGACTAGACAGACAAGGCTAAACAGACAAGTCTAGACAGACAAGACTAGACAGACAAGACTAGACAGACAAGACTGGACAGACAAGACTAGACAGGCAAGACTAGACAGACAAGACTAGACAGACAAGACTGGACAGACAAGACTAGACAGGCAAGACTAGACAGACAAGACTAGACAGACAAGTCTAGACAGACAAGACTAGACAGACAAGACTAGACAGACAAGACTAGACAGATAAGACTAGACAGACAAGACTGGGCAGACAAGACTAGACAGACAAGTCTAGACAGACAAGACTAGACAGACAAGACTTGACAGACAAGACTAGACAGACAAGACTAGAGAGAAGACTAGACAAACATGACTAGACAGACAAGACTACACAAACATGTGTAGACAGACAAGACTAGTCTTGGTTTGCAGTAAACACCAGCGTCTATTCCGACTAAGCTATGATTACTAGAGCTGAATCGTCTATAATGCCTACTTGTTGGGAGTTGGTTCCATAACCGTTCCCTGTGGAGCACCACTACTATCTACTATTTCCTCTGTTACGTCAGACTAGACAAGACTAGGCAGACTAGATTAGACAGACAAGGTTAGACAGACAAGTCTAGAGAGGTAAAACTAGACTACAAGTAAGACTAGACTAGATTGGAATAGATATGTTTGAACTATAAACTCCAAGTTGTTTCAAAATATTAATTCGCAAATAATAGAGCGTTTTGATATTAATTTCCCCGCGAAATTCTTTCAATTTCTGTGGTGTCGTCGTCTCGCTTCTTCCCGTCCGAACGCGTCATCGGTCTCCGTCATGGATGGGCTGCGCAGCCCCGAACTTAATTAGATGATCCCCTAAGGCGCGCGGCTGTTGAGGGAGATTTCCCGAATTCTCTCGTGTATTTTTTAACTAATTTCTGTCATATTTGGCCTCCACTCATTATTCATAGTCTTAAATAATCGCTGTGGGACCGCTCTTGAATCTCAAATAATACGTTTTTTCGCTTCTTGCCTCTGTAATCGCGCTTGGCGTGTTATGAAAATTTTATTGAAAGCCTTTAGGGAAGGGCAGGTTTTTAAAGCTGTTAGTGTTAATTTCGATGGAAAATAAGACTTGAGGAACCATTCTGAACAAGCAAAGCTGGATTGGTTTTGCTTTTCTAGCTAACATTTTGAGTTAAACTGCTGGAATGTGTAAGTCGGTTGAGTCAAGAACAAGCTTAAACCCCGGCTAAAATCATTCGGGCGTGAAAGCTTCTTTTCCAAATTTTTGCCTAGCTAATACCCCAAAAGCTAATAATGATCATCGACTCATGAAATGACTTTCTAGCTTAAATCTTCAGAAAATTGAGAATTATATTAGGAATTATTTCTAGAACTAGCTTTAATTAGGGCTTTCAATACGAGAACGATATTTTTCTCATCTCGTCTCGCCTCGTAAAAGCGAGACGAACTCTTGTCTCGTCTTGTCTCGTGTGAGGCCTAGAGGGCTAAATACGAGAACGATATTTATCTCGTCTCGTCTCATCTCGTCTTGTAAAAGCGAGACGAACTCTTGTCTTACCTCGTATGCAGCCTAGAGGGCTAAACACGATAACGATATTTTTCTTGTCTCGTCTCGCCTCGTAAAAGTGAGACGAACTCTTGTCTCGTCTTGTCTTGTGTGAGGCCTAGAGGGCTAAATACGAGAACGATATTTATCTCGTCTTGTCTCATCTCGTCTTGTAAAAGCGAGACGAACTCTTCTCTCACCTCGTGTGAAGCCTATAGAACTAAACACGATAACGATATTTTTCTCGTCTCGTCTAGCCTCGTAAAAGCAAGACGAACTCTCGTCTCGTCTTGTCTCGTTTGAGGCCTAGAGGTCTAAATACGAGAACGATATTTATCTCGTCTCTTCTCATCTCGTCTCGTAAAAGCGGGACGAACTCTCGTCTCGTGTGAAGCCATAGCTTTAATTTTAAGGAAATTCGGAAATGAATCAATATGAATAATTAGTTGCATATAAGTCAAATCAAACTTTCGGACAAGCGCTAGTTAAAAGATAACTTGCGCAATAACGCAACTTACTTGTTTTTCTTAATACTTAGGATTAGCTAGGTTGTATTCAATAACTGGGCTTGGTGATATTACATATGTTACAAGCGCAATTCAACAGTTACATAATCCTTTTTAGCAAAGCAGGCCTTTTCTATAAAGGGGTGCAAGAAACCATTTGGGGCTCTAAATTAGAATTAGTTTGAAAATTGTCGAAATTCAGAGATCTACAACAATAATTTTTAAAATGTGCTTTTTATTACTCAGGCGCGAAAAGGACCTTTTGACGCACGTTTTTTAATACGAGAAATGCCACTTCTCGTTGTATTTCCACATAACCTAGGTAATGCACGTAAATATTCATTATCGCTAGGTATCATTAAAAAAAACAAATAAATAAATATAATAAACACAATCAAGAGCTCAATATTAAAAAAGTGACGTGAAAGTGTCAAAATTACAAAATAGTAATAAAAATTTAAGAAAACGTTTTAAAATGAGTGTAAATTCTATGGTGATACCGGTGACTAAGGAAAGTTCTTATGACGAATCCACACCACCGAAGACAATTGAAAACGTAAATTCTCCATTTTTGATTCCAGTTTTTGGATGGCCCCGGGATTCAGAAGTTGTAAGATGCATCCCCTCGCATGAGCGATAAAAAATATTGTTTGTAACACGGGCGGTATTGTCAATTTTCCTGTCGAGCGAATGCGCGCACTCACTTCTCCCAATTTTGCTCTCGCGTCAAATTCACAACTTACCGCCCTAATTACAAAATATACTATTTCGTCATATTGACAGCGACCGGAATATTTTCAAATTTTCGCGTGCAAGAGTATATTATTCTTTAAGCTCCTGGTCATTTTCGCTCTCGCGTCAAATTCACAATTTACCGCCCTAGTTACAAAATATACTATTTCGTCATATTGACAGCGACCGGAATATTTTCAAATTTTCGCGTTCAAGAGTACATTATTCTTTAAGCTCCTGGTCATGTTATGCCCCCCTCAATGGCGAGCCCCAGTGCTTAGCATCCGCCGCATGCCCCAGATGGCCCAGCTTTTTTGTGGTGCCAGTAAGGTTTCCATAGCCGAAGGAAACATTTCTTTGGACACTGTAGTGTCCAAATAGTTTCCTCCAGATACTTAAATAGTTTCCTGTAGCTACATTAGACTTACATAAAATTCACATTTATTGTTATTATTTACGTGACTAAACAATGGGCGAAGATTTAACGCACGAAGCCTGAACCCAACATCTCCACCCTAACGTTTTTCCAAAGAAAGATTTAAGAGAATTAAAATTACCATACATAATAACTCCATTGACTCCGTTCGGTGGACACAATGCGCCTCAGATAATCTTCGATGATCGGTGCCGTTTATCTGCGCCCCCGAATCTCCAACCTTAAACCGATTACGGAGCCACCCTTCCTCGGAGGCGGCTTACAACCTGCTTGTTGCCTTCGCGGAAGGTGAAATCGACACCGGACCGGCTACTGCCCTTCACTAATTCCATACGAACACGTGTAAGTTAACAGAATTACACGCAAAATAAACGGATTTTACTTTTCTTGGAAAATATATACACAGGTTATCTTTCTTATCCTATTTAATCATTAAGATTTAGAAACGGTCAGATTTAAACCTGCTGAACAGACAAGAGTAAACAGACAAGACTAGACAAACAAGATTATACAGACAAGACTAGAGAGAAAAGAGTAGAGAGACAAGACTAGACAGGCAAGACTAGACAGACGAGACTAGAAAGACAAGACTAGAGAGACAAGACTAGACAGGCAAGACTAGACAGGCAAGACTAGACAGACAAGACTAGACAGACAAGACTAGACAGACAAGACTAGACAGACAAGACTAGACAGACAAGACTAGACAGACAAGACTAGACAGACAAGACTAGACAGACAAGACTAGACAGACAAGACTAGACAGACAAGACTAGACAGACAAGACTAGACAGACAAGACTAGACAGACAAGACTAGACAGACAAGACTAGACAGACAAGACTAGACAGACAAGACTAGACAGACAAGACTAGACAGACAAGACTAGACAGACAAGACTAGACAGACAAGACTAGACAGACAAGACTAGACAGACAAGACTAGACAGACAAGACTAGACAGACAAGACTAGACAGACAAGACTAGACAGACAAGACTAGACACACAAGACTAGACAGACAAGACTAGACGGACAAGACTAGACAGACAAGACTAGACAGACAAGACTAGACAGACAAGACTAGACAGACAAGACTAGACAGACAAGACTAGACAGACAAGACTAGACAGACAAGACTAGACAGACAAGACTAGACAGACAAGACTAGACAGACAAGACTAGACAGACAAGACTAGACAGACAAGACTAGACAGACAAGACTAGACAGACAAGACTAGACAGACAAGACTAGACAGACAAGACTAGACAGACAAGACTAGACAGACAAGACTAGACAGACAAGACTAGACAGACAAGACTAGACAGACAAGACTAGACAGACAAGACTAGACTGACAAGACTAGACAGAAAAGACTAGACAGACAAGACTAGACAGACAAGACTAGACAGACAAGACTAGACAGACAAGACTAGACAGACAAGACTAGACAGACAAGACTAGACAGACAAGACTAGACAGACAAGACTAGACAGACAAGACTAGACAGACAAGACTAGACAGACAAGACTAGACAGACAAGACTAGACAGACAAGACTAGACAGACAAGACTAGACAGACAAGACTAGACAGACAAGACTAGACAGACAAGACTAGACAGACAAGACTATACAGACAAGACTAGACAGACAAGACTAGACAGCCAAGACTAGACAGACAAGACTAGACGGACAAGACTAGACAGACACGACTAGACAGACAAGACTAGACAGACAAGACTAGACAGACAAGAATAGACAGACAAGACTAGACAGACAAGAGTAGAGAGACAAGACTAGACAGACAAGACTAGACAGACAAGACTAGACAGACAAGACTAGACAGACAAGACTAGACAGACAAGACTAGACAGACAAGACTAGACAGACAAGACTAGACGACAAGACTAGACAGACAAGACTAGACAGACAAGACTAGACAGACAAGACTAGACAGACAAGACTAGACAGACAAGACTAGACAGACAAGACTAGACAGACAAGACTAGACAGACAAGACTAGACAGACAAGACTAGACAGACAAGACTAGACAGACAAGACTAGACAGACAAGACTAGACAGACAAGACTAGACAGACAAGACTAGACAGACAAGACTAGACAGACAAGACTAGACAGACAAGACTAGACAGACAAGACTAGACAGACAAGACTAGACAGACAAGACTAGACAGACAAGACTAGACAGACAAGACTAGACAGACAAGACTAGACAGACAAGACTAGACAGACAAGACTAGACAGACAAGACTAGACAGACAAGACTAGACAGACAAGACTAGACAGACAAGACTAGACAGACAAGACTAGACAGACAAGACTAGACAGACAAGACTAGACAGACAAGACTAGACAGACAAGACTAGACAGACAAGACTAGACAGACAAGACTAGACAGACAAGACTAGACAGACAAGACTAGACAGACAAGACTAGACAGACAAGACTAGACAGACAAGACTAGACAGACAAGACTAGACAGACAAGACTAGACAGACAAGACTAGACAGACAAGACTAGACAGACAAGACTAGACAGACAAGACTAGACAGACAAGACTAGACAGACAAGACTAGACAGACAAGACTAGACAGACAAGACTAGACAGACAAGACTAGACAGACAAGACTAGACAGACTAGACTAGACAGACAAGACTAGACAGACAAGACTAGACAGACAAGACTAGACAGACAAGACTAGACAGACAAGACTAGACAGACAAGACTAGACAGACAAGACTAGACAGACAAGACTAGACAGACAAGACTAGACAGACAAGACTAGACAGACAAGACTAGACAGACAAGACTAGACAGACAAGACTAGACAGACAAGACTAGACAGACAAGACTAGACAGACAAGACTAGACAGACAAGACTAGACAGACAAGACTAGACAGACAAGACTAGACAGACAAGACTAGACAGACAAGACTAGACAGACAAGACTAGACAGACAAGACTAGACAGACAAGACTATACAGACAAGACTAGACAGACAAGACTAGACAGCCAAGACTAGACAGACAAGACTAGACGGACAAGACTAGACAGACACGACTAGACAGACAAGACTAGACAGACAAGACTAGACAGACAAGAATAGACAGACAAGACTAGACAGACAAGAGTAGACAGACAAGACTAGACAGACAAGACTAGACAGACAAGACTAGACAGACAAGACTAGACAGACAAGACTAGACAGACAAGACTAGACAGACAAGACTAGACAGACAAGACTAGACAGACAAGACTAGACAGACAAGACTAGACAGACAAGACTAGACAGACAAGACTAGACAGACAAGACTAGACAGACAAGACTAGACAGACAAGACTAGACAGACAAGACTAGACAGACAAGACTAGACAGACAAGACTAGACAGACAAGACTAGACAGACAAGACTAGACAGACAAGACTAGACAGACAAGACTAGACAGACAAGACTAGACAGACAAGACTAGACAGACAAGACTAGACAGACAAGACTAGACAGACAAGACTAGACAGACAAGACTAGACAGACAAGACTAGACAGACAAGACTAGACAGACAAGACTAGACAGACAAGACTAGACAGACAAGACTAGATAGACAAGACTAGACAGACAAGACTAGACAGACAAGACTAGACAGACAAGACTAGACAGACAAGACTAGACAGACAAGACTAGACAGACAAGACTAGACAGACAAGACTAGACAGACAAGACTAGACAGACAAGACTAGACAGACAAGACTAGACAGACAAGACTAGACAGACAAGACTAGACAGACAAGACTAGACAGACAAGACTAGACAGACAAGACTAGACAGACAAGACTAGACAGACAAGACTAGACAGACAAGACTAGACAGACAAGACTAGACAGACAAGACTAGACAGACAAGACTAGACAGACAAGACTAGACAGACAAGACTAGACAGACAAGACTAGACAGACAAGACTAGACAGACAAGACTAGACAGACAAGACTAGACAGACAAGACTAGACAGACAAGACTAGACAGACAAGACTAGACAGACAAGACTAGACAGACAAGACTAGACAGACAAGACTAGACAGACAAGACTAGACAGACTAGACTAGACAGACAAGACTAGACAGACAAGACTAGACAGACAAGACTAGACAGACAAGACTAGACAGACAAGACTAGACAGACAAGACTAGACAGACAAGACTAGACAGACAAGACTAGACAGACAAGACTAGACAGACAAGACTAGACAGACAAGACTAGACAGACAAGACTAGACAGACAAGACTAGACAGACAAGACTAGACAGACAAGACTAGACAGACAAGACTAGACAGACAAGACTAGACAGACAAGACTAGACTAGACAGACAAGACTGGACAGACAAGACTAGACTAGTCCTTCCCAATTCGCAAGGATAAGCCTGCTGGTGACGGCGTCAGGCGAACTATAGTTCCATCAGTGGCCCGACGAAGGTTTCAAGGAGCCCTACTCCATCGGCATCACCGTCAGTATCCTCTCGCTCTCCTGCAGCAACGACAACTTCTACCTGCTCTTCCTCCAGTACAACGACCGCCCTGAAATCATCAATATCAAAGACCTCTCCAACATCACACCCGCCCACGTTATCACAGCCATTGACAATGTCGCGATCTTCCAGAGGAACGAGAGAAAGTGCGTGGTACTGAAGCGGCAACAGCGGCTACTACTGCTGTGGCGATCGCCACTGCAGCGGCTATAGTAGCGTTATATAACACCAAGGCGAAGAGACAGTCAGATTTGGAAGTTGTTAACAGTTGCGGCACAGGTGATTTAATCGTTGAAGATGAGTATTTGGTCGTGGTTTGTAACGTCTGGGCGGTTTATTTGTTCAACATTTTCGAGGAGAGTGGAGCAGGGATATTCCACTAGGAAGCTTGTCCTATAACTATTAAGCTCCATCAAACGGAAAGGTGGTACAACAGTTGATGGATAAGTAGCTGAGATCGACATGCCGAAACTTCTCCAATGTACCTAGCTAAAACTCTGGTATAGTTAACAATTTGGTCTGTTCCCCCAAAGATACTTTGGTTTCCGTCGGGGAAGACAACAAATTGTGCGTGCATTATCTCAAGCAGAAAATCTGCGTCTTCTCCAGACATCTTTATGAACATCCGTTCATCCATTTCCCCTCAAAGATACTTTGGAAGACAACAAGTTGTGCGTGCACGAACTCATGCAGAATACGTGCGTCTTCACCGTACATCCTCATCTACAGCACTTGATGGACAAGTAACTGCAATCGAGATCCACGAGGCTTCTCCAAAGTACCTAGCTAAACCTCACGTTGAGAAAGTGAACGATTTGCTCTTATCCCTCAAAGATACTTTGGTTTCCGTCGGGGAAAACAACAAGTTCTGCCCGCATGATCTCAAGCAGAAGGCGTATGTCTTCACCGGACATCTTCAACATCCGTTGACTTGCGTTGATATAACTCCAAAATTGAAGTGGTTGCTCTTTTCTTTCAAAGATACTTTGGTTTCCATCGGGGAAAACAACAAGTTGTGTGTGTACGAACTCAGAAAACGTGCGTCTTCACCGGGCATCCTCATCTACAGCACTTGATGGACAAGTAGCTGTGATTCACATCCACGCAAGGAAGAATGAAAGATATCCATCTAAAGTACCTATCTAAACCTCACGTTGGGAAAGTAAACGGTTAGGTCTTATCCATCCAAGATAATTTGGTTTCTGTCGAGGAAGACAATAGGTTCTGCGTGCACGATCTCAAGCAGAGGACGTGCGTCTACACCGGACAACCTCATCCACAGCACTTGATGGACAAGTAGTTGTGATCGACATCCACAAGACTTATCCAGAGTACCCAGCTGAAACTCACGTTGGGAAAGTGAACAGTTTGGTCTTATCCCTCAAAGATACTTTGGTTTACGTCGGGGAAGACAACAGGTTCTGTGAGCACGATCTCAAGTAGGAGACGTGCGTCTTCACCAGACATCTTCAGCATTCGTTGACTTGCGTTGATATAATTCCAAATTGGAAGTGTCTGCGTTTATGAAACGAGGAGCTCTTTAACACTGCTGCTTCAATTCCACCCCCATTGCAAACGCATGACCAGTATCTGATTCTCCGATAAGTTCAACTCGGAGGATCATTCCAAACCATAGGTCATCGGTCTTGTATCAACCACAGCAAGATCAGTATCTTGGCCAAAGTCGAGAAAGAAAGGTTGACGACATCGTGGCGGATCTTCAAAAGGGCTTCAAAAGAGCTGCACATGCAGATGAGGATACACATGTCGAGCCTGCAGGGGTTTAGCAAGAAAGAGTTTGGGAAGATGGCAGTGCAGATGCATGATAAGTGTGATTTGTTGGATATGATGTCGGGAAATTGCAAGGTTTCGCCGGATCTGTCCGGACAGACAAGATTAGGCAGACAAGACCAGACATATAAGACTAGCTGTGTGACCGCGTTGTATAGTTCAACTATACGAAGCGGTCACACAGGTATAGACAAACTATAGCAAAACTATACGCTAGTTTTCTATACCGTGTTTACGTAACTTTAGTTTCATCAACATTTCGTGAATCCGTCTGTCCGTAATCACAAAACGTGTTTTTTTTTTTAATTTACCATATCGTTTTTACAAAGCTGTAGTTTTGAAATCCAGGAATAGTTTGGTTTTTAAGATTCCCTGACTTATTGTACACTAAATTGCATAAAGATTTATATTGACAAAATCTGTGCAAAATTTTGTGTCTTTTGATAAACGTTGCAAAATGCGTACATTTTCCGGTAAAACAACATATAGGAAACTGAATTCATAGCCGGATTTAAACTCACATTTACTTCTAAAATTGTTAAATCAGTCCATTTACCGATTTTTTACTTTCACCGTAACGCATATAAAGCGAAATCACGTCAAAATAATTTTGATTTATGTCGCTCCACTCGTTTTTTACACTAATTTGTATTGTTTTCGGGTCCGGGGCCCAGGTACAGACAACAAAGCGCACACCAAAAGGGTTCCCCACTACCTGCGCCCCAACTAACCACAATATTTTACTTCTATTTTTCATTTTAATTATCCCCATTAAAAATAATACAACATTTAGCATGAGAAACCTCCACTACCTGGAATCCACACACGTTTATTAATTTCCTTCTCGATCTCGATCAATGATTATCGGAAGCCAATTTACCCCAAACATTTTCCACATCAAATTGTCATCAATTTGTTTGATACAAGCGTTTAAACAAGTTCGAAACAAATCATTGATCGACTTGTTCAACATGTATCTTTGACTGTCAAGTCTTGTCTGCCTACCATTGTCTGTCTAGTCTTGTCTGTCTAGTCTTGTCTGTCTAGTCTTGTCTGTCTAGTCTTGTCTGTCTAGTCTTGTCTGTCTAGTCTTGTCTGTCTAGTCTTGTCTGTCTAGTCTTGTCTGTCTAGTCTTGTCTGTCTAGTCTTGTCTGTCTAGTCTTGTCTGTCTAGTCTTGTCTGTCTAGTCTTGTCTGTCTAGTCTTGTCTGTCTAGTCTTGTCTGTCTAGTCTTGTCTGTCTAGTCTTGTCTGTCTAGTCTTGTCTGTCTAGTCTTGTCTGTCTAGTCTTGTCTGTCTAGTCTCGTCTGTTTAGTCTTGCCTGTCTAGCCTTGCCTGCCTAGTCTTGTCTATTTAGTCTTGTCTGTCTAGTCTCGTCTGTCTAGTCTTGTCTGTCTAGTCTCGTCTGTCTAGTCTTGTCTGTCTATTCTTGCCTGTCCAGTTTTGTCTGTTTAGTCTTGTCTGTCTAGTCTCGTCTGTCTACTCTTGTCTGTCTATTCTTGCCTGTCTAGTCTTGTCTGTTAAGTCTTGTCTGTCTAGTCTCGTCTGTCTATAGTCTTGTCTGTCTAGTCTTGCCTGTCTAGTCTGGTCTGTTTAGTCTTCTCTGTCTAGTCTCGTCTGTCTAGTTTTGTCTGTCTAGTCTTGCCTGTCTATTCTTGTCTGTTTAGTCTTGTCTGTCTAGTCTCGTCTGTCTAGTTTTGTCTGTCTAGTCTTGTCTGTCTAGTCTTGCCTGTCTAGTCTGGTCTGTTTATTCCTCTCTGTCTAGTCTCGTCTGTCTAGTTTTGTCTGTCTAGTCTTGCCTGTCTATTCTTGTCTGTTTAGTCTTGTCTGTCTAGTGTCGTCTGTCTAATTTTGTCTGTCTAGTCTTGTCTGTTTAGTCTTGCCTGTCTAGTCTGGTCTGTTTAGTCTTCTCTGTCTAGTCTCGTCTGTCTAGTTTTGTCTGTGTAGTCTTGCGTGTCTAGTCTTGTCTTTTTAGTCTTGTCTGTCTAGTCTCGACTGTCTAGTCTCGTCTGTCTAGTCTTGTCTGTCTAGTCTTGCCTGTCTAGTCTTGTCTGTTTAGTCTTATCTGTTTAGTCTTATCTGTGTAGTCATGTCTGTCTAGTCTTGTGTGTCTAGTCCTGTCAGTCTAGTCTTGTCTGCTTAGTATACTATAGCAGGACTATACGCTAACTTTTTATATCGTGTGTACATAGCTAGCTTTAGTACAACTTGACACTCTTTTAAGGTGAACTGTATTTTAAAACTGTAGGTTGGAAAAAAATGGAATTTTTTAATGTTTTGCAATACCGAACTGATGTGTACCTGAACTAATTTTCATCAAAATACGTCGATCTATTTTGATGAAACTTAATTCAGGTACACACTCTTACAAGAGCAACTAAACTCCCAAATTTCGAAACCGTAGCTTTGTAAATACGGCATTAGGAAATTTTTGAAGTTTATAAATTTTTGTGCGCGTTTTGCAATTACTAAACCAGTGATGCGCAAACCGTGCGTCGCTACCTCCAGAGGGGTCGATAGAGAATTTTTCTGGGTCCTCAAATTCATAAGAAAATTGAAGGTTTTTCGTGTGTAACAGGTAGCACAAAATAATGAAATATCAATATAAACAATATTTGTCAATATTTTTTAGAAAATCGGCCAGGTTTAATAAGATTATTACGAGAAACGGAAATAGTGATAAGATTTTTACGAGGGTTGACCAAGTTGAAGAGTGAATAAAGAGTGGACAAAGTTGTAAAAGAAATACAAAGAACGTGTATCTCAAAAAGTGATCGAATAATATTATAGATAGCAGGGGTTCAAAGGGGGTAGTGCATGCGTACCACACGACTATCGCACTGAAAGAGATTGTCGCATAGCCTCTCCTACCCAATTCCGACTCTCACCTCCACGTCTGGTGAACCCTGGTAACCTGACCACTCTAGCCTGAGATGTAGTAACCAACCCGTATGGATGGTAAGGGTGGTCAGGGCTAGCGAGAGCGGGAGAAATGGTCCTCCGATCATCAGGGGGTTGGGTGTGTGGTTAACAACCAGCACCATAAAACAAAACCTGTTATGAAACCTTCAATAATGCCTCGGAATGGACTGGAAATACGGCAACGACACAAGCAACGGAAAAGGGAGAACGATTGGAAAATTGCATCGTGGAATGTGGTAACTTTATCGAGGCCAGGTGGGTTGAGAACTTTAACGGATGCCCTAAAAATCGGCGGAATGGACATAACTGCTGTTCAAGAAACAAGGTGGCCTGGAAAGAACTTACTAACCAGTAAGGAGTACTCATTTTACTACAGTGGTAAAACGGGCGGCAAAAAGGAATTTGGAGTGGGTTTTATTGTCACAGGAAAGGCCAGAGAGGCAGTAATTGGTTTTAACCCAATAAGTGAACGATTATGCTCCATAAGGCTAAGAGGGAAATTTAGAAACGTCACCCTGATTAATGTCCACGCACCAACTGAGGACAAGGAAGAAAACGTGAAGGACCAATTTTACGAGGAACTGCAGGAAGCATATCGTGATGCGCCAGAAGGAGATATCAAAATCATCCTTGGTGATTTTAATGCTAAAGTGGGACGCGAGGAGATATACCGACCGACAATCGGACGGCACAGTCTTCATGCTGAGACTAATGAAAACGGAAGTAGGATGATAGACTTTGCGACGACCAACAACATGGTAGTCAGTAGCACATATTTCCCACACAAAAATATTCACAAAGCCACATGGAAATCACCAGGTGGTAGGATATTGTACCAGTTAGACCATGTGATGATAGATGGGAGACACTGTTCAAATATCCTGGATGTAAGAGCCTGTCGAGGCCTCAATGTAGATTCGGATCATTATTTGGTAAGGGCGGTGCTTAGGGCTAGAATTGATTGTCAACGCACACAACAGCCGGCAGTTAAGAGATACGATCTGGAAAAATTCAAAACCGATGAGATGAAAGAGAGATTTCAGTACCAAATGCAGGAACGAATATCCAAACGGCCTGAAAACGCCCTAGTAGAGGTCAATGAACCGTGGCAAAAGATCAAGCAGGACATCGAAGATACAGCAGCAGAGGTTGTGGGGTGGAAGAAGGGACAAAGGCGTAATAACTGGTTCGATGAAGAATGCAAGGAAGAACAAAGCCAGAGAAAAAGTACTACAACGAAATACTAGAGCGAATGCAGAGGATTATCGAAACAAACGGAAAGTCGAGAAAAAACTCTTCCGAAGAAAGAAATCGGAAAAAGATGAAGAAGATTTCGCGGAAATAGAAAGAATGAGTAAGGCCAACGAAACTCGGGGACTCTATCAAAAGGTCAGAAATGCGAGACTTGGCTACAAACAGCAGCCACTTCTGTGTAAGGATAAGGACGGCAGAGTAATCGGACACACAGAAAAGTGTATCAAGAGGTGGGGTCAGTACTTCAGGGACCTGCTCAACCAGAACACTCAGGTAGCCCAAGAGGAAAGTGTAACGCCAACATCAACATCAATATTAGGGACCGAGCAAGTGGAGGAACCCACCTTAGAAGAAGTAGAGACTGCAGTGCGCAGGATCAAGAACAATAAGGCGCCAGGTGCAGATGGCATCCCAGGAGAATTGTTGAAGTATGGAGGTAGAGCCTTAATATCGTGTATGCATGATCTCATATTAAACATATGGAGAACGGAAAAGCTACCGGATGAATGGAAGCTAGGGATAATAAGCCCATTGTACAAGAAAGGTGATAAGTTAGATTGTTCTAACTACAGGGGGATAACGCTGCCAAACATTGCATACAAGGTCTTCGCTAATGTGTTGTACCGTCGCTTACTACCATACGCAGAAGAGAATATCGGTGAATACCAGTGCGGTTTCCGCACAAACAGGTCAACCACAGACCAACTGTTTGGCATTAGGCACATTCTGGAGAAATGTAATGAGTTCAATATCACGACACACCATCTATTCGTGGACTTCAGAGCAGCATACGACAGCGTTATAAGACACAAACTGTGGGGGATAATGACAAGTTTCGGATTCCCTGAAAAACTGACAGCCCTAACCAGAGTAACACTGTCTGAAGTATCGTCTGTAGTAAGAATACGAAACAAGTTGTCTGAGACTTTTATAACAGAGGAAGGACTACGACAGGGAGACCCACTGGCAACTTTACTGTTTAACATCGTACTAGAAAAGGCCGTTAGGAGTAGTGGAGTGGATAATAACGGCACTGTGTACTTTAAGTCAACACAACTATTGGCTTACGCAGACGACATTGATATAATTTGCAGAAGCGAACAGGCGACCAAAACTACTTACTCGCTGCTGGAGAAGGAAGCAAATAACCTAGGACTCACTGGCAACGTAAACAAAACGAAATACATGGTGGCTAACGAAACTCATCGGAAGGTAGGACCAACGCTAGAACTAGACGGAAAGCACTCTGACACAGTAGATACATTTGTGTACTTGGGCTCGCAACTGAACAGCGTAAACCGGATGGGCGAGGAGATTAGAAGGCGGATAACTCTTGGTAACAGGTGCTATTATGGGCTACTTAAACTTTTTAGGTCCAAAACAATCCACCCCAAGCATAAGTGCACCAGTGTGCACTATGGGGTCACCCATATATACATACATACATACATATATACAGGTCACTGATAAGACCGGTGGTAACCTATGGTGCAGAAGCATGGAGCTTAACACAGAGGGAAGAACAGGCTTTAAGTGTATTTGAGAGAAGAATGCTACGTGCAATATTTGGTGCGACCCAAGAACGAGGAATCTGGCGCCGAAGATATAATCACGAACTATATCAGCTCAACAATCAACCAGATATTGTGAGTTTCATCAAGGTGGCAAGATTGAGATGGCTCGGACACATGCAGAGAATGGGTTACCATAGGGTTCCGAAAAAGTTGTTCAATGGCCAACCAGAGGGAAGGAGAAGGGCCGGAAGGCCAAGAGGAAGATGGAAGGATGCGGTAACAACTGACCTACAAAAACTTCAAGTACGGGACTGGAGAACGTTGGCGAATGATAGGTCCGCTTGGAGAAACATGCTGAAGGAGGCCCAGACCGGCAATCGGTTGCAGTGCCATTAAGAAGAAGAAGTATTATAGATAATTTGAGAGGTTTATTCTTATTCCAACTGCAAAGCATCATACATAGTTTCCATCTGCTTTTACTTTAGGATCATTTAGAAAAAGATTCAGTCAATTTTGGAAAAAGTTTCGGGCAAAAACCTGAAAGTACGCTATTATGCGCCTTTCTATAATCGCTAATTTCAGGCTTACAAAAAATTAGAAAAAGATTTAATATTCTTTTTCAATTTTGTTCTACACAATTGTTGTTTGTTCTACACAATATTTCTCGACTTTTGATATACCTATTATATGTCAATCTACAACTTACGACATATCAATATTCGCCATTTCGAAGAACACATCAGATTTTCACATATTACATATCAAAACACGCAGAATTTTACAAAGATTACGCTCATATAAATCATTATGCAATTTAGTTTACAATAAGTTAAAAAATCTTAAAAAACTATTCAGTCATCCAGCGCATCGATGGCTGGTTCGATGGTATTTTTTAATTAAAAACTTCACAGCAACATGATATGTGTTTTTGGACTAATATTGAGATGCTGAATCGATTGGCAAAAACTAGAAGTCTTTGTGATAAGCTGCTCAAAAGTTATGACATCGTGAAATCTACGGAAAATACTACAAAATGTATTTTTCTACTGATATATGTGAAAATGGCATTTTTTCCACGGCTTACCCTACATGAAAGTGACATTTTTTCATTCTAGGGATGAAAATATTTTCACATCTAGAGACGAAAATGAGCATTTTAAATTTTCTCGATTAAAACACTAAACTAACCAAATTTGCATGGACTTTCATCTTTCATTAATTACATCAATTTCAATGAAATATTTTATGTACAAACGCAAAACGAGCCTGAAACCATTTAAAAAACCGAAATAAAATTAGGACATTTGACTTGAAAAGTATTACCTTCTATGAGAATGCAATATGTTACCGTGGAAACGGCCAAACTAACAAATAAATTTGTTTTGACAGTTCGCTTCGAATTGGATTTATTAAAGTCGAATTATGGATTCTAGAACCGAATATCAGTAGAAAAAATTGCATTTACTACTCGAGATGAAAGTGTTTTTTTCTGGTACGGTGTGATTGCTAACTCGCTGGCGCCCGTGAGCAAACTCCCACCTCACCAAAAAAACGCCATCTCTTTTCATCTCTTGCTGTAAAATATACTATTCCTTAAAATCATTATTTATCAAGTGAATTGAAAATTTCAAAGTGTATCTGAAAGTGTTTTCTCTGCTTGTTGTAACTATACAAAATTGCATTTTGGTAGCCGCTTCCGTTCGCGAGATATGACTTAATATAATTAGCAAAATCGAGCGAAAATTCGCGAAATTTGTTTGCCCGAGCAAAGAACTGTAAAACTAATTCATTTTTTAAGGAAATCTAAGTGAATCGGTAGGGAAATGTAAAACGATGCCGCAAACCGTTTCTAATTAATTATAACCGTGCTCGAGATATAAACTTAACAAATGTAGAAAACGCGACCCTTGGATAGAAAGTAGACTATCCAAGGGTCGCGATAAAATTTTACACAAAATGTTGGGTCGCAAATGAAAATAGTTTGCGCACCACTGTACTAGACAGACAAAACTAGAGAGACAAGACTAGAGAGACAATACTTCACAGACAAGTCTAGAAAGGCATGAACAGACAGGACCAAGAGCATTATATGTAATTTGAAATCATAATTCTTATTTTCTATCGGCATAAATATACTTAATATAACTTTAAGACAGGTATAATAAGAGAAATTTATGTTTTTTTGTCCATGCAAAAAAGTGATTTCTTTTACTATTAAAATCTTCGTAAATGTTAA